>JANVCC010010369.1:15985006-16000365 GCA_025345505.1 Todiramphus chloris collaris
ACCTTGGCAGAAAGATAATCTGGAATGTGAGTTGTATGTTGCAGGAAATGATGCTGTAGGAAGGAGATGGAATAACAGAAAGTGAATTTGGTGAAGGACCAGATGAGTATGGCAAGGACCCAGATCTAGCCAGTGTTGGTGCCTGACAATCAGACATACTGCTTCTGTCCAGAACATCCACCTTGACAGATGAGACCCAAATCATTGAGTGAAGGAATCTCATGGAATGAGGGACTGTCTGTTAAAGGACTGGGGATAGTAGTTGATGATAATGTATTGGTTGGGTTTAGAGATGGCTTAAGTATGTATGATGTGGGGCCTGAGCATGACGCAAATGGTATGGAATAAGGGGTGGAGATTGTAGTGGGTCTGTCTGAGCTGCTTTTCCCCATCCAGCCCTCATGCTGCAGCACTGGGAGCTGGAGGGTGTTGATAACACACCCGTGTTATGACTGACAGTGCTCACACAGCACCAGAGGATGGGGGGCAAGGTGGGGGAGAGGATACAGCCGACCTGAGCTGACCAGTGGGATATTCCATACCATATGACATCAGCTCAACTATAAAGGGAGAGGGCAGGAGGAGGATGGGGGGGCATTCTGCTTTGTCCTCCGAGTGGCTGCTTCGTGTTCCTGGAGCCCTGCTTCCTGGACTCGGCCCGACATCGCCTGTGGACGGGAAGTAGAGAATAACATCTTATCTATCATAACCCACACCCCTGTGCTTTGCGTCTTATTCTCTCCCTGCGTGCCGTGCTGAAGGGGGTTGGGGGGAGTGATAGAAGGGCTTGGTGGGCACCTGGTGCCATGTCAGGGTCAACCCACCATGCTGTGCAAGACTGCCATCCTCAAGCTGTCTGGTGTGTGTCTTCTCAGGTCTTTGGGGCTTGGTTCATAGGATGTAACTATGAGATGTTGGATGTCACCATCTCAATCTGTCCCTGCCATGCGGGTCTAGCATGTAGAGGAACTGTGGTCAGATACCAGTCAAATAAAAACAGTGGCTTCAGTCACCTGAAATAACATCTGCTTTGTGGCAGTGCAGCCCAGCTGCATTCACCATCATCTCAGCTTAATTTGTTTCTTGCCAATATTTTTCTCTGGTAGTTGTATATTCTGTGAAATCTGGCTATTCACCATGTGTACTTCCATATGACTGTACAGACCTGGATGTTATATTCATCTAAAGAATAATTTCATTTTCTTAGAGAGGATATGGATACAAAGGAAGTAAATTTCATCGTGTGATCAAAGACTTCATGATTCAAGGAGGAGACTTTACAGCTGGAGATGGATCAGGAGGTAACATGCTTAGTATCTTCCAAATTCCCTTCCTTTTTACAAATGTCTGCTGAAAAGATGGGTCAAACAGCATATTCCCTCATTCTTTCAGCTCACATAAATGAAAAAAAAACCCAATAACCTGTTTGTTTCAGAGCATCTAGTACTTTTCAAGCATCTTGGAACACAAGCTGCAATGAGGTGGATTACCTGATGATAAGTGTGTGTAGAGCTTCCTTTGTCCTCAGTTTTTGCAGATTGCTCTTTTCTGTGTGTGACTTGTCCCCTTTCAAGAAGCATGACTTTGTGTGGTGGGCTGGAGTGACCTGACCAGCTCTGCTCCAGAAGATGGATGTCTCCACCTTCCCCTGCTCTGACTTTGATACTGCGCTCCTTTCCTGAGGCACTCGTTGCTTGCTTGTATACGTGAACCAGTTCAAATCTTCCAGCAGAAAACTAATGCATGATGAAACAGTGAAAGTGTGTAGAGGGAAGGTGGATAGTGTGTCCTCTCTGCCCTCAGCTCAGCCAGTTCTGTGGAACCTTCTGAAATGTGCTGTGGGAGGGAATTTCAAAACAGGGGTAGAGAAATTAGAGAATGAGGGTTATGCCCTCTCCCTTTTTTTCTCTTACTAAATTTAAAGCCATAAACTTAGTAGTGGTGTGAGTTCTGGTTGTGTGTATCAGTTCTCCCTTCTGAGCCTCTGGAAGACCAGTTCAGTCCACTAAGGAGGGTAATCCCAGTAAAGCAGCTTTTGCACTGCATGCATTCTGGCTTCTGATTTCTTTTCTTCCTTTACATGTGCATTCTTCACGTGCTACAATTTGAACTGTCTGCATTCTATGTTAGTGATTTCGCTGCTGGGACAGAATGGAAAACACACTTTGCTTTTCCTTGCCACGAACAATGGGGAAGGCTAAAACACCAGAGACACAGTTTTAGCATTAAAGGTAGGCAGTGCTTGTTTGCCAGCTAATACTGCTAATTGGGATAGTGTATGGCAGTGTTGGGAGCCGTGTCCCCATTGTGCTAGGCACTGTACAAATATTGAGACAGACAGACTTACCTTTTCAAAATGATAGCGGTTTAAGCACAACTCAAATGTTTTATCTTCCGAACTAGTTTAGAAACATCACAATCCGTATGTAATAATTGTCCAAATCCACGAGACTCTTAGGCTGTGATTTGTCTTCATATGTTTCTAGACATGTCTAAAGCAATTTCTTATTGTGAGGAAAAGTTGTAAAGATTAAAATCAACAGAAAACATAGCAACCTTATTTTAGAGGCCATAATTATGCAGTTTCAATTTGTTGAACAAGGTGAGTTATACTATTGTTCAGTGGTGTATGTAAGCAGGATGTTTGAAAGCACTCAGCTTGCTTGTTAAATTCAAAGGATAAAGCATCATCAGCTTTAAATGTTTTCTCCTGATACATGGTGATTTAGCTTATCTTTGTCTTTACACTCAAAATGCTTTTAGTTATGGAATCACTGATGGTGGAACAGTGATGTTGCTGTGCTTACTCAAACAATGAAACTTTGAGTCCTGAATTTATACTTCGTTTTTCCCATTTTTGAACAAAAAGGGTTCTTTTTGTTTGTTGTTTGCTTGTTTTTTTAAGTTTGCTTTCTTATTTTGTGTTACAGGAAGAAGCATCTATGGAGAAAGATTTCCAGATGAGAACTTCAAGCTCAAACACTATGGAATTGGATGGGTTAGCATGGCCAATTCTGGCCCAGACACTAACGGATCCCAGTTCTTCATCAGTGTGACAAAGCCTTCCTGGTTGGATGGAAAACATGTAGTATTTGGCAAAGTCCTTGATGGAATGGTAAGATAAAAGTACTGGCAGGATTAATCTAAGAAAATCTGGGCAAAATATTCTGTGTTGTATCTGTGTTAGTGTAATTTATACCATTTAGGTTCAAAACAATTGGGTATTTGTCCAGTATGTACATGGTAGAAAACAACTGTGAAGAGCCTGGAGCTGAATGATTTAGAACTGAAATAGCAAATGCTGACTGCAGAAATGGAAATTTAAATCATGGCTTTGGCTTTCAGAGCTTTTGTTTCAGCCAACTAACCACTGAAATCAACACTGACACCTTTGCAGATTACAAGTGGAGTAAGTTCAGGTCCCCCTTTCACTAACACTGTTATCCATGAAATAATTGTATTTCTACAAGCTAAAAGCTAATTTTTTAGCATGTGCTAGTTATGGATAACACTTTCACTGTTAGGGTTTTCAGAAGCATGTGAATGTAAAGTATACTAACACATATATGCAGATCTATTTAAAAAGAAAAATAAATCATCTAGTTAATTCCCTCAAACTCTACACAGCTGCAAAACTGATCAAAGGCCAAATAGAATTTAAGTTTTAAAATGGTACTTCCAACTGACTATACTTGTAGTATTCTAGTTTTCTCTTAAATTACTGCATTTAATCTGTGTTTTGAAATGAATGGGGGAAACACAAACTGCTACACTGATCAGTTCTCTGAGGACACTTGGCCCCACTACCACATTCATATTGAATTCAGTTCTCATAAGCTACAGTAGTAGCTGAAAATTTTTGAGAAGAGGCAGACTGAGAGTTTAGTTAGATTAATGGACAAATGCCCAAATCCAGGAGGCAATATTCCTAACTGAATGTACTTTAATTATTTGCCTAGCCTGAGGCCAGTAGTCTACCTTTACCTGTTTGACTGGAGGGCATGTTACCACACTTAAACTCTGTGTGTGCTATATTAAAAGTTAAAACAGTCATTAGATTGCCTGAAGCACAGTTATGCTGTATGAATAGAAAAATGATTAATGGTCATCCTTTGTTGACCTTTGGATTCACTTCCTGCTCATAGGCTACAGGTGGACCTTTTATGTGCTGGGTTGATCACCTGAAAGGATATATTCAGTTGCCCCTTCGTAATATATTTGTTGTCTGAAAGTTTTTTATAGCAAGGGAAATAGCCTTCTGTGTGCTTCTGTCAGCTGTGTTGGGTTGCAGAGTGATGCAATAGGTAACATGGCAAAAAAACCCATGTGGGAACTCAGCAGGGTAAAGATCTTTGTTCAGATGTTGCTTAGTAAATAGTAATGCTAGGAGCACTTGGTTGTTTATCTGGTACCAGAGTGGAGCCTCTGAAGTTTCCTTTGCTAAACTGAACTTTTTTTTGTTGTTGTTCTTGTTGTTGTTGTTGTTAACAGTCTGTGGTGCACTCGATAGAACTCCAGCAGACAGATGAACATGACCGGCCCCTTCAAGACTGTGTGATTGTGAACAGTGGCAAAATAGCTGTAAAAGAACCATTTGTAGTTGAAGTAGGCGACTGGTGAGACCAACAGTCAGAATGGAAAGTAAAACTTAATGACTTTTCTTTAAAGCCCATTTTTGACCAATCTCAAATATCCATTGAGTTTTCTCCTCAAAACCTGTGAGGCTGTATTTAGACAATACTCACCATTTGCCAAATACATAAAAGATATGATCATTTTTTTTTAACAACTTGCTGGAGCTTCCACTCCTTGAAATTCAAGACATACCCCACAGAATCCTAGATCTTGCATGAAAATTCAGGAAAGATTTTAGAAGTACTTCTGTTTTTACAGGGTTTGAAATACAGTACTTTTGCTCTTTGGAAATTTTTGCAATATTTGTTTCTGCCATTTCAAATGAAAGTATTCTTTTCTGTAACAGTATCAGCATTTTCAAAAATGAAAAAAAAATACATAAGTGTTTTGAATAAATACAGTTTGATTTTAAATAAATAGTTAATGAAGAGCTTTTTTTATCCCCTGCCCCACAGAAGGCCTTTGTTTCTCACCTCAATTGATTCTGCAAAATACACAGAGTGCTGCTTTCCAGTAAATGAGGTTGTAAGGTTAGAGCAAGGATGGTAAATTTGTCTAATCTTAACATGCCAGATACAGTCCCTGCTGTCTTTCAGAAAAACCATGGTATTCAGTCACAGTCCTGTAATCAAGAAAGAGCAGATCTGTGATCAGTTAGAAACTGATGAAAATAGAAGAGTTCTTGTTTAACAGCATAGTGAATTTTGTACCGCTTAGCTGTTATTTATAATAATGTATTTATAATAAAGTTCAAATGTGTTTTCTTACAGTTCTGCTACATGTCAGAGATGCCACTTCAGGCTCATTATTTTTGTAATGCTTCCTAAGGAACCTTAATGCCAGCTTGTAGTTTTTAAAAAAGGTCAGCATAAGGTCCAACTTAGAGACAACTGTGTTTGTTAGGTCTACAAAGCACTCCACAGGAAAGAGATGTGGATTTTTTTCTCTTGAGTTTCCAGTGGTTTAGAACTCAAGATCAGAGACCTAATGCCAAGATCTGATGAAGGTTTCATCTCCCTGCACAGTCAGCAGCACACCACTGATCTCTGCAGTGACTAGTTTCCTGAAGGGTGTCCTGGAGCCCATGTGAGATACCCAGGCTTTGCGTGATGCGGGGCAGGGTGAGTACTACAGCACAGAGCCTGCAGGTACCTAGTGGCACGCCCCCCTCACAAGGATACAAGAAAACACTGCGGGCCAGGATTTACCTCGGGTCCTCCTGACATGTAGTTACAGGGGTGCTTCTGCTGGTTCACCATGCACAACGTTGGGGCCTTTCCAGAGGGCAAATACTGAAAACCCTTTTTTTTTTTTTTTTTTTTTTTCTTTTTTCCCCCCCAAGAGACCTGTGAAAGGATTATAGTCCTTTAAAACAGAGCTACAGGAGAATTTGACAGACACCTCTAAATTTGCCTAGTACTAAGCAAGCACACTTCCATTTTATTAACCCTGTTCATTTTTCTTTCTACTAACTGTTTAAATTTCTCTGAAAAGGAGCACTAGGAAGCAACATTAGGAATTAAGGGCAAGAATGCCTTGGACTCCCTCGCCCAAGTAGCTTTCCACTAGCAGCTGAAAGCTTTCGTGGAGGTTGATCCCACAGACAGCGTAGAGAGTTCTGCTACCTCAACAAGTGCTGCAGTCACAGGCCTACCTTTTATATGAGTCTCAGCTCTTCACCATCCCGAAACAACTCTAAAACAGATGTAGCAGTCAGCAGGAACCAGCCCATGTGACTCCAGGATCAGACTTTTCCTTGTGTCTAGCTTTGCCATTGCTGCTTTTGTGCAACACTGTCTTGTTCTGATGAGCCTGATGACTTACCGTCTGTTCAGTTACACTAAATTATTTCCCCCATTACACACATTTTTCAGAAGCCTAGCATGGTCAGATAGCATGATGCTGAGAGTTTTAAATGAGCAGACACCCAGGTATTTTCACATGCTTCATGTGGAGATACTTGACACCAGCTCAGAGAAATGTCTTCTATTAATAGAAATGCACAAAAAATGACACTGAAGCAGTACATTAATGTTTTAGTAATTTATTTTGTAACGTCCACACATTACACATGTAATGTGTATGTAGCACACATACAAATTTCCAGTTAAATCTGAACAAATATATATATATATGTGTGTGTATATATATATATATATGTTTCAGTTTTAATTTTATCATTTTACAACTTAATCATGTTCTTGCTTTAGCTTACCACAGAATTGTATGCTCTGTGAATTACAAAATGTTAAGATATGGAATACAGTCTGCAAGTTGACATGAAGAGTAAACATACACACAGATTAGATGTCATAACTGAATGGAGATGCATAAAAACCATGTAAAATCTCCTGGTAGACAAAATCATTTCAACTCAAATCTAGAAAATTTCCTGAGAGCGCTATGTATTTTAGAATGTGGAAGCATGCTTTCCAATAAAAACTCTCCATACACCTGCACTGGCTCTCTTCCAAACTGGTATTAAGGAGCAGATTCAAAATAATTTAAGACAAATGAACAAAATACTTTTAAGTCGCTTTCAATTTCTTCTTACTTTAATTTTTTTTTTTTTTTTTTTTTTTTTTTTTGGCAAATTCTCACATGCTGTCTTCAGTGCCAGCACTCTTAAACCATCCACTGCCAGCAATGGGTCATGTGCTGGGAAAAATCCTGGTGCAAAAAGGTTTAGTGTAATTTACGATAGAAGTTATAGAAATAATTAGTAAAGCTTTCAGTTCTTTTCAAAGGTTAGTGTAATTCAGTGTATGACTTTCAGCTCTTAGTGTTAAATAAAGCATGTCAATATATAGAAAGTATAAATAACTTCAATACTGTTGTTTCCATATCTTTTTTTTTTAAAAGCAACAATTGTAGTGACATTGATTTTATTTAAAAAGATAAAATGCTTGAATTTAAACTGAAGTTGTGCCTCTTGCTTCTGAGTGTAATTTTCACATCACAGAATCTTATTCCTGTTAATTCCATTAAACATGACTTGGAGACTTCCTTCAGCTTCTTCTACCCAGGCATCACTTCTACCTGGGCAATAAATGAGGATAAAATATTCCATGTAGAATGCCTTCTATAACTACGTTTGGAAAATCATCTGGAAAAAAAAAAAAGAAAAAACCTCACTGAAAAAAAAGAAAAGAAAAAAACCTTGCTTTTTTTTATCTATGTCAGTACAATATAAATGTTTTTGTGAAACTTAACTAGGTAAGGCCTTCTATAATTTGAGTTACTGCATCACTTGACTGTTTATCCGTGTTGGGGATGTGCTATTAGTAATGCTGTTTCAGCACTAAAGCCACTTTAGTGTAGCACTGGGCATTGCATGAATGCGCTGCCAGATTTGTAGCTTATTGATTTAAAGGGATGTTCTAATACTTACTGCTGCTAGGCTCCAGCTCTTTATCTGAATCTTTTCTCACAAGGAAGATGGATTACACTGGCAATTCAATTTCTAACAAAATCTCAATATACTGGAAGAAATTCCAAGATTGCTACTGGGAATACTTGAAAGCTGTTTTTCCATTATGGTTCACAGCAGTGTTTAGGCTGAGAAGACTTGAGGATGCCTGTACAATCAAGAGATGATTATTTGAGGCAGGAAAATTTCTGTCTGTCTAATCAACATATAATGTCATGTGTTACAAAAAGTCATTCTCTAGTATCTGAAGGAAAAAGACCCACTATGTTCTTACCACAGATGTAGAGGAAACTGGCACTTGATTTTCATGTTAAATTTAGCGTGAAAGAATTACCTGATAGAACACAGCAATAGATCCATACAGAGGAATGGCAGGATGTGCATTACTGAAGTGAAAATATCTTTCAAATGCACCAACTCCTGTGTTTTTAATGAAGGGTTTTCTTAAATCACTGGGCATTAAGAGTAAGAAATCACAAATTTCTGATCACATCTTAAAACATTAAAATTGCTAATACACTAGGAGATGGATTTGCCTAGAAGTACAGACTATTTCTGATGCAGAACTTTCAACACTGATCAAATATTTCCTCCACCTATCAGCCTACAGGACATTCAAAAAGGGGAGATGCAATTTCTATAAAAATAATTAGATACTTGTTAAATTAGATCACCTAATGTGGGTAGGAGTTAGGTTTTGCACCCAGTCCTTTTGCTGAAATATTGTGGAGGTAAAAATACTGAGCAAAAAGTAGATTTGAACTTGATAAGAAAAAAAAAGAATACTAACTTAAAGGTGTTATCGCATATGTATTAATAGGTGATTCTAGTGTATTAAAGATGTTACAAACAGATATTTTAGGATGTTTTAACAAACTGCAACCTCCACCATAAACAATACATGCATAATTCTCCCCAACTTCTCATACTAAGTCATCATTATAAATTACTTGTTAATATTTTGAATCCAATAATGATTCCTCAAGTCCTGCAAGCTCAGCTATGCCAAATCACCCTGGTAGAATAGCCCTATGCTGTTGTCATTAATGTTATTAAAAACACACTTGTAAGGGGAATCTGATGGTTTCCTTCTAAATTAAATGCTGCAGCTCCAGAAACCAGTTTTTACTGGTTCTTCTATAACATACCATATATACATATATATGAAAATTAGTATTGATTAGAAAAATGATTCAACATTACAGCATCAGATTTACTGTGAGGCTTTGTGGCTTAAAAAAATTCAAGCATATGAATTTAAGTTAAATGTATAAATACACTGAAGCATGGTATTGCAGATCTGTGATTCTTCCATGGCTTAAAGAATCATCAGAAGAATTTTCAAACAAGTGACAGTAGATCTGAGATTGCTTTTTTTTAGCTTTAAAATATAATTTTCAATTTGCAGCATTTTAGATTTCCCTTAATTTTTCTTCAAATTAGTATGTAAATTTAATTTTCCACTTTCTCAGACAAAAATGATTGTGCTCCTGCACTCAGACTATGTCAAGATAAAGCATGAAAAAGTTATTCTGAAAATCAATGAGGTTTGTAACTGTGAATCTTACTTTAGGAAAAGTCTTGCAACTCAACAATACTTCAAGTCCAGTCACTGGAATAGTGACAAGACTAGATTTTTAAAGTAACAGTGCAATGAGGAAAAAAATGTTGAGTATTACATTCCAGAAACATCTTTCATTAAAAAAATGTGGAATTATGCAATTTCCTGTTTAATGGGAAGATGTTAACACAGGCATTCCCATATCCAGGAAAGACTAAGTCTTCTGCTGATCCAAACAACTGTCATAGTTCACCTTCTTCAAAGAGTACATACAATGAATGGTTATTTGCAAGTGAACACTTCTGGTCGTAGTTTGAACCACCTTGTCTGCTTTTTACAAAGAAATTGGAGCCCATCAAAGTAAGAATAGATATTAGAAAATTTTAGCAAGCTTATCTATATTTTCTCTATGCTGCAAACTGAAAATGAAGAAGATGAATTAAAGGCAATGGTAGTTCTGTAAAAACTTTGTTTCTTTCTAATTATAATAAACTAGCAGAGCTTCTACACTTAACGACTTGGTTTTCTTCCTTTTTTAAACTACAACACACACACTAATTTGTGTTTTAATTCATTAAGTTAAAGAATAAGTTGCAAATGAATTTGATGTTTTAGGATCTTCAAATACAAAAATTATTCGCCTGCCATACGAGATTATAAATATTGTGTGTCAAGGCCAAAAAATGCCTTGGCAAAAGCCTAAAAGTTCCTTTGTTTCAGATGTCATTAATGAGGCCTACTTAGTATTTAAACATGTCATGCATTAGAAGAGGCTCTTCTCTAAATTCAAGTAAAGCACTACTTTAAAAGTACTTACAAAATTCATTATGAAGTTCCTAATGATTTCAGGAGAAGGAAGCTTACTATTACTCAGAGTACACATAAGGAAGATAAATGCCATCACAGAGCTGCAAAATCTTGAATATAAGTCTCAGAGCAAGACCTTATATGTGGACTGGAAACATTAAGCACTGTCTTCATTTTTCAGGGTAACTGTATATAAAATCCATTTTCTGTCTCAGGAACGGTATGGAATTGAATGATGTTCATAATTTACACCCTGCTCCTGAGGAAACTTAAGTTTGCAACTAAGAGGAGCACTGAGCAGGAAGATTAAGACATACAACGTAGCTCACTCTAAATATTGGTATAGGCAGCACCTGGACCAGCTTTTAGACCGAGGTAACTCTGCGGTGCTTCTGCATTACTGTTGTCACGGGTCGAGAGTGACCTTGTGATGTGACCATCTACCTTTATGGTGCTTCAATTCATCAATGTTGTGGTTTGCACCCCAGTCTTAAATGGACATTCAGTCCATATGACCAGACTAGTACTAAGCAAAGTGAAAACTAAACTACCGTGTATGTGTATTCTCATGTTAATGTTGGTCACACTGGTCCTCTGCACAGTAAGTAAGTCAGTCTAAAACTACAAGTTTAGTAAGAATTCGTAAGTTCAATAGTGCTGGGCAACTCTGCCAGCTAGAGTGGATGTTGCCTGCAAGAGAGACTATTTAAGTCTCTGAAAATACATAAGCCTAGTCCCTATTGTTTTGAAAAACAGCTTGAAAAAATGAGAATTATAGAATGGTTGCAGCTGGAAGAGATGACTGGTAGTCATCTAGGCCAAGCCTCTGCTCAAGCATGGACAATTAAAGCAAGTTACCCAGGACCATGTCTGAATGGCTTCTGAGTATCTCCAGTAATGGAGACTCCACCACCATGCTGGGCAACCTGTGCCAGGACTCTGTCACCATTACAATGATGGAGTGTTTTCTTGATGTTCCTGCCACTGGCCACCACTAAAGAGTCTGGCTTTGTCTTCTTTAGAATCCCCTCGAGTATTTATATACTTCTTGAGAAAAATCTCAAGGAAGTACCCTTCATTGGCTGAGAAACTACAAACGTGTGCTTTCCTAAATTTACTCAAACATTTTACAATTTTCAAGGTAGCTTAAGAGCCTGACGTGTAATTTCAACACAGTATTTTGTAAAATCAAAGTGTCACATTAAAAAACAAAAAAAATCAGCTCTGGGAAAAAAATTCCCTTCAAAGCATATTACATTTTTAATACAAAATTCAGTATAAGTAGCAGTTCAAACACGTAAAATGACAAAATTGTGAGGAACACACTACTAAAAATGGTGTTTTCTTTTTCCTGCACACATTTAATTTAACACAGAGGCTAAGTTCTCTGAATTAATAATGCAAATAACTTTTTCAAATAAAAATTAAATGGGTTTATAACAAGCAATTTCAAACAGCCTTTAGAACTATGTATTAAGAGATGAAGGCTAATGTAAATGTCCTGTGAAACACATCAGTTATACACTCTTTTTTTCTTCCCACTAAAGAAGTCTAGAGGTTATAAATGCTAAAAAATAGTAATAGTCCAAATGGAAATACAAACATGCTTGCAGTAGATCAACTGGTGTTTAGGGAAAAAGCACTTAGAATGGACTGGGCCTCTAAGTTCAAATCCTTCAGGCAGAACAGCCCAGAGGGTCAACAACAAGAAAAGAAAAGCAATGTTCTTCATCTTTTGATTTGAATCCCCAGTAGGTTTCTCTGAGAGAATAACTGGGAGAGAAAATTCCACCCTTTTATAAATCACCCACCCCACTTAGTGTTTTAATGCTTTCTTACACAAGAAATATTGTTTTATTGGCAGGTTATTAGATTTTGGACTGGTGTCATTTGACTAGGCAGGTATTAATAATAATGTGGTTTATGTGGTGCAGGGTCAGATCAGTAAAGTGCTGTTAACAGATGACAGGTTTGATTACCGTTGGCTTTAGGCAAGACATATGGATCCCTTAGGAACAGCAGCACAGGCTGGTGGGACAGTTTGCTGGAAAGGCCAAGAACAGGGATGTCAGTATCAAGGGACAGCAAACAGAATATTCTACAAACAAGCTTTATTAAAGTGAGGTGGTCGAGCTGTGCAGGAGCTGTGCCAGCATGCTGCTGTGCACTAACGCTGCCCAAAAAGGAAAGGCTCTGTCTCCCGGCAGCAAAGCTCACCTCTACCCAGCCACACAGCTTGCAGCTGGCTTCGAGACCTCTGATCCTACTGTGTTCCCTGGTACTTGATACAATTCAGGCTACAAGATCACCTACAACCAGGCTCCACAGTCTACAGGCACTTCAGACTACTGAACAGACTCAAAATTTCACCACGTTCTTCAGGCTCCCAAATCAGTTGCTGTACACCTCGCCCATGGAAAGAAACTCTTTGGAACTGTTTCCCACCCTGGTCATGGTACAGACATCCTCCCACAGACAGCACTAGCCCTCTCCACTCTGTTCATATATGTGCCCAACAGTACAACCAGATACATAAAAATATGTCAAAGGTAGCAGTATTAGGGTTTTGTAAGGAATTTCTCAGTACAAGTGTAACTATGCTCAGTTCATGATACAAATGGACTATTTATTAGCAAAGCTAGTAAAACAAGCCACAGTATTTAAAAAGCGCTTCTAATTGTAATGCTAAACTACTTCTGTTTTGTTAACTGCAAAGAACAAATACAGTAAATGCCAATAAATTCAAGTAGCTTATTAATCTGGTGTCCTAGGAAAAGTAGGAATAAAGCTCACCTTGATTCTTCAGATTCTGTTTCATCAAAAGAGCTGCAAGTAAAGCGAGAGGAAGTTTTGGTTACATCAAAATTAACTCTACAATAAAAAGCAAACCCAAATCCTTTAAGAACTATCAAAAGGAGCAACTTTTTTTCTGGTCAGTAGCTGCACAATGCAGTGTGATGAAATAAGTGGGAGAGCATATCATTTTACAACAACCACTATTTGGAAATGACAGCATCCAGCATCCACTTTACTGCAACAGATTCTCAAGGGTGGGTCTGTCTGTTGGTCAGTCTATCTATCTATCTATCTATCTATCTATCTATCTATCTATCTATCTTATCTAATCCATCCATCCACCTGAAAAGTGATGGGGTGCAGTCCCACTGAGGGTATTGGCTGATGTCACCTAACTACAAGTAAAAACGGCAAGTCCATTTGCTTCTGAATTACTTTGGAGCCTGCCCTGGGCCATAAACACATCTGAGTTTAACAGGGCCTCAAAATTATTTCCACTTTTTCAACTTGGTTTCTCCCCACTGCAGATTCACACACCTTCCCCTGAAGTGGAAAAAGGCCAGCTAGCTTTCGGGGGAGCACATTCTGGTAATGATGCTAGACTATTAACTGCATCAGCTTACATGGCAGAACCACCCTACAAAGCTTACAGCTACAGGTGGTAACAGAGCTTTCCGTCACGCTGTTTTGGTTATTTCTGTAGCCATTTCACTCCTCATACTCAGATTCCATTCTCTCACCTTTATCAAGAACACTTCCCAGAGGAATGGCAATGGGGCCACTGGGGTAGATGTTATCAGAAAGGTGACAGACCCCATTTTCAAACACACAGCGGGAGATCATAAAATCATCACAGAATGAACTTCAATTTTGTGCAGATGGCAAAATGCATGCAAAGTCTTTCTATGCAACTTTAGTGAGTGTTTAAGAATATCTTACATTTTAGTAGCTACTTCAAGATCTATGAGAAAATCATACTTTTCTCATCTAAACTCTCCTTTGCTTTCCAATACATTACACTAAACCTCACTTCTGTCTTTGAATAGGCTGGATTTATTTTACCACCTTTTGGGGAAATATAAACGTACTTAACATGAACCTAATGCCCATTTATTTTATAGTGTTAGAGTTGGCAGCAAGACCATTTTAAGTCAATGGAACTGCATCAGCGCTGAGTGGTTATGGGCCTTTTGGCATCCATGTATTTTTCAGTAAATTAGAACTTACCCACAGCTTTCTGCTTTTGGCAAGGTAGGTACATGCCGAACGTTCAAGAAATCAAGAAATATTTTAGGGAGCTCTTCATTTTCTAAAATTACTGTCTGTAAAATAATAATAAAATAAAAGGCACAACAGAAATCCAAGATTTTTTATTATTTTACAAATTGCACACTTTTATTCAAGCTACTGAAACATTTCTGACTTGCAGAACTTTTCAGTTCTCTATTTTTTACACCTATTTTGGAGTGTTTCATTTCAATAGGAAAACCACAAATCTTAATGAATCACATATAAATACATTCAGCTTATGCTGTTATGTTCTTTTTCACCTTCCATCACCAGTGCCAAGCTAGATTCTTCTCAAGCAGAGATGTCTCATTCTGGAACTGGCACACTTATTTGTGCGTAAAAATTGTGTTTATTTAAAACATAAAATAAAGCAGACACAGGTCTGTGCTTTCATATTCACCTCCACCTCACAGAAGACTCCTCCTGTCTGGCACATCAGTGGGAAAAGGAAGTCTCCACTTCGTACAATTTTATTAATGCATGCCTTGGCAAATGCTAACAAGTGAAACTCTTTGCTTGGCTTGACAAATCAGCTTACAACGTACTCCTTCTATCTGCGCTGTGACTCCTAATGACAAAGCACTGACCGAAGAGCTGCTGCCATGACCTGCCACATCCTTCCATAGCAATGACATAATGGATGGACTTCACCTCCTTTGTTTTTCCATTGATGAGATGATGTAAAATGGTCAGTAAATTAATTACAAGTACACTTAAAAACATGCAGCAAATAAAAGAGATGCATAGGTGCATGATCACAATGAAAGAATTACTTTTAAAGGAAAGAAAGGGTCTGTAGTGGGTCTGGCTGGGCTGCTTTTCCCCATCCAGCCCTCATGC
>JANVCC010010369.1:16005365-16026346 GCA_025345505.1 Todiramphus chloris collaris
AGGGCTTGGTGGGCACCTGGTGCCGTGCCGGGGTCAACCCACCACAGGGTCTCTGACAGTTTCGTAGAAGCAGACCAAAACCAATCATTGATCTTTTAATTTTCAAAAGGTAAACAGAACAGTTCATAAATTCAATCAGTGTTTCATCTGAAAGACTAAGCACCTATTTATTTACTGTTCAAACTGCCATAACAGTACTGATAACATACATACTTGACATGCAAATGAAAGCCACAAGCTCTTCCCTAAAGAGCTTTCCTTCAGAAAGGCCTGATTTGGAGTGAACATAAGCACAGAAGAGGCAACTTATTCCTGCATGTGCCTTCTTTTACATTACAGCATCAATAGAGACACATAGTGTATAACTGAATCACAAAAAAACTTAGGTTGGAAGAGACATCTAGAGGTCATCTAGATTTTACAGGTTTTATAGAAAATGGTTTCATTCTTTGTGGAATGAAAATGCAGTAAGTGTAAAAATTACATAAGATGTGCATAGACTTAAAGAGAGAAACACATCTGAAAACAAAGATGTTTGAGAACTGTTTCTTTTTTTATGTTACACTTGCAAATTTGAATTCAGAGTCTACACTCCACAGCTGAGGCAATCACTAAAAAGTCTGAAAAAAAGAATGGAAAAATGCAGTTGTTGAACTGTTTTGGTCCAGATTTTCACAGACATACAAACAGGAAGGTCTTAAATGTAGGCAAGAATTAAGCCTTTCAGTTCACCTCTGTATGAAGATGCTGCATTAAAAAATGCCACTTCATTTGCATTCTGCAAAATCAGCGCTCTGCTGATGCAAAATTTATCCTGTTCTGCATTCAGGTTATGCACAGAATGAGGGGTGGATGTAGATGCATATTTCAGAGGGTGTGTGAATTGCATAACAATGTATATGATTTGCTCAAAGAAAACCATCTTACTAATTCTATGCAATGAACTGGAAAAAGTTGTATAAAGATGTTTAAGGGCATCCAATGCTTACATGCAACCTCATACTTGGGCCTCCTGACAGCTTTTTCCAGAAGTTGAGCTGCCTGGTGAGGCTTCTGAACATAACAGTGATTGTCAGGAAAGAAGAGGATACATCACTGCATAAAAGGAAAACTCCTGACGACTATTACAAACCTATTTGTTTCTACTTCCACTCACTCCAGATTAATATTAATATATACTACAACGCTAGTAAAGGGTTTGGAGCATGTGTTTATGAGTAAAGGTTGAAGGATCTGGGGCTGTTTAGCCTTGAGAAAAGAAGGACGGGGGGAGACCTCATTGCCCTCTCCAACTGCCTGAAGGGAAGCTGTAGCGAGGCGGGAGTTGGTCTGTTCTCCCTGGTGACAAGTGACAGAAGAAGAGGAAATGGCCTGAAGTTGAAGCAGGGGAGGTTCAGGCTGGGTATTAGGAAGCATTTCTTTACAGAACGGGTTGTCAGGCATTGGACTGGCCTGCCCAGGGAGGTGGTGGAGTCCCCATCCCTGGAAGTGTTTAAGAGGCGGTTGGATGTTGTGCTTAGGGACATGGTTTAGTGGGTTTTGATAGGGCGAGGAATAAGGCTGGACTTGATGATCTTGAAGGTCTCTTCCAGCCAGAACTGTTCTACGATTCTATGATACTATGAATGTCCCATTCTAGTTCACTTTAGGTTTTTTTTCACAACATGCACAACCCGAAGACCCGATTTTCACAACCCGAAGACCTGCAAACCCTGCCCTCAACTAATGCATTTCACAAAAAGACGTAAGCAAATAGCATTTGTTTTAGTGTGTGTTAATCCATATAGTTTGTTAACTGTCAATAACTCTCCTCTGGTAGTCAATAAACTTGAAAATGTAGAATTTGCAGAGAAGCAAAGGCAATTTTGCACTGTACTGTATTTTGGATGCCACCTGTGCTGATTGGGAATTTAGTCATCTCATGAATTTCATGGAGGGAGGAATGACTGCATTGAACAAAGGAGAACTTTTCAACTGATGTAATATGACTTGCATTTTAAGGAATTAAAAAATAAATGAAGATACAAGTTAATTATACTTTTAGGGGGCAAATTACCTTCTCACTTGACTTCATTGGCTTTGATACAAAAAAGGTCCAGCGCATAATCCATCCATTTAATATATATTTACTTAATATATTAATATATGAAATTAAAGGAAAAGAGAAAAGAAAAAAATGGGAAGGAAAAAAACCTAACAGCCACCCTAGGTTAGGTGTGTCTGTCCAGCTGCATTTCCTACATCTGGTTGTGTCCCAAAGTGGATGTCCAGATAAAAATGTATTTAAGTTGTTAAAAAAATATACCCTTAAACAAACAAAAAAATGTTATCATAATTGGCTTCATTTACCTGGAAGAACCCATAACACAATAGTTTTTGACTTATGACTGAAATCTTGTAAGAAGCATATGTTTTGCAAACTGGATGATTTGTACTTAATAGCTGAGCATAAAAGGAACAAGCAGGTAAAGTCTCCAAGCCACCATCTATAGTTTATGATATAACATCCTCAGCTGTAGCCTTTGTTCAAGTGAATATATGCCACTGTCTTGTAAACATACTACCTTGTTTGCACTACAATCAGAATCTTTAAGATATATATAAAGAAATAAAACCTCACAATTAGTTTTTTGGTAAAGTGAATTTCTAATACATCCAAATTCTACCAAGATCAATGCAATGAGTTTCAGATATGGGTCCCGGACTGACAAATTGACTAATTTAAGGAAAAAACCCAGCACCTGTATTTCCTTACTAAAATAAACAATAAAAAAACTCCAAACTAAAACACCTAACACAACCTCTGGAAAATGATTTGGGAGGTGACTCCAGAAATACATTTTTCAAACTCATTGATTTCAGCTGAACTAAAAGTATAAGCGCCATATTTTCTTAGAAAATCGTAAAGGGTGTTTATCTGTTACTGTCACACTTTAATGAACTACTCCATGCTTCAGGAAAAAAAAAAAAAAAAAAAAAAAAAAAAAAAAAAACCCCACAAGGGAAAGCCTGATGTTTACATCAGCAGAAATGTCTTTTTCATCGAAGGGTACAATTATTATTATGTAACACAAATCACAAAAATCCCAATTTTTCTACCTTATCAGTTTCATAAAATCATGTTCCCTAAGGATGTCATTGATTAGTTGCACATGTTCTTTCAGTGACATCTGAAATACTTAATTGTTGGTTTTCTTTTCTCCTTCAGCAAATAAAATATAGTCACAAAATTGCAGAGGGACTTGTTCTGCCTTAACCTTAGATAGATGCCATCATGCAGTGGAAAACAGTGCTAAAATATCACAGGATAATGCTCTCCAACAAGGGAGACATATAAACAGCATAATGATTTCCCATGAGTTTCCTTTTTAGAAAATTGTCACTAAAGCCAGGGTAAATGGTGACATACCTTCACAGAGGACACTGCGAAATCGAACACTGGCATTCTAGTTAGGTCCAAACCTACTCATCAGCCAATTATAACAGTAACCGAACACCTTGCTGAAAACCTGAACAAGATGACTTTGCTAACCTTGGGGGATCATGCTAGAGGAACGCATTGTTTTCACAGATTTATTATTATTATTATTTAATATTATTAATAATAATAATAATGTTGTTTTAAATGAAAACAAGTTTTTAAAATTAATTTCTTACAATCATGTATCATACTTTCCAAGTAGATAGAACAGCTATTGGAGGGGTAAAAATGAGAGTGGGGAGATGAGTAACAAGGTTTTAAGAGTCCTTACAGACTTCTACATTCAATTGGGTTTAGTTTGAAATGCTGTACTGTTAGGGTGAAAAAGTTCATGACAGTTTTTCCTCTCTTCACAGAGAAAGATGCTTCACAATACCTAATTCAGTGGTGTAGCTAAAACGGGGGAGAAGAAAAATCAATACATTCCAGCTACAGTAAGTAGGCTGGAGTGTCAGTCTCCACTGGGACCAAAACCCACATCTTTTAGAACACTTTAGAGTCTATATTCTTCTATTAACCTGCTTTTCCTGAACTACTTTACACAGTCCCATGAAATGATAAAAAGGTTACCAAAAGAACACATTAACTAAAAACCAAATAGATGAAGGAACCAGACTTCCAAGAGCAAGCTTTCCTTTTTATGAAATAATAGCAGGTAAAATAGTGTTTTATATTACCCATTGTGAAGAACTATGAAGAAACTCACTTCCTTCTTCAATGAGGATGTTGTTACAAGTTATCAAAAATAATTTCTAATCAAGTTGTGACTTAAACTGTCATAGTAAGGATCTTCCACTTTTCATTACTACCAGAAACGTTCACTGGACAGTTTTGTAAGAACAGGACAGGAAATCAAACGTGTTTAAAACTCTGTATAAGAACCATAGAAACACACATACAACACAGAAGTCATGGTCCATATGAAGTACCAGCTAGCTAACACTCCCAGGATGCATATCAAAGGTAAGAGTGTCATCTATACAGTGGAGCTTGAAAGGGAACAAGATATTGACTGTAGGTATTCTATGCCAAAATATTTCTAACAAAGATCCAGAAGTTACTATCTGAAAGTTAATGTAAAGTCACAAATGAAAATAAATAAACAAATAAATAAATAAATAAACAAAGAGGTGCAGAGGAGTAGTGCCCCTCAAGACTGGAGAATAGTAGAAAAATTCCTGCACCAATTTTCCGATCAATTTGTTATACTTCCAGTGAGCTTAAATCTCACCAGATACCTGCTGAGTGACAAATCCATCTCTCACAGCATTTTGAAGCTACACAGAGGATAACCTAACTAGATGGAAGGGAAGACCAATAGGTTAAGCAACTGCTGGATCATCACTGAAAACATGGATGCAGAAATTCCTGACAGTGTCTACAAGCTATTAACATTTTACTGAAGCCTTATCGAATCTATAAAGGACAATACTCAGTTTGATTAAAAATACTACCAAGTAAGTTTTAGGGTAGTGAGTACTTCAGTTAGAAAGATAGTTAATTGCACATTTATAGTTCCAACTAATATTTAACTAGTAAGTGCAGAGTGAATTGACTTGAGGTTAAGTGTACAGATATAACCCATTTGATGTGAAAAGCCCAATATTGATTTTTTTAATTTTTTTTTTTTTATTTTTTAAACTGGGAACATAATGTAGTGGGAACAAACAGTGAATCTCTCTGCAGCAAAATAGGAAAGAAGCCCTTGAAAGATTAGAAACAAAGTGTAACAGACTATAGTTCCTTTGAAGACGAAAAATGAAAGGAAGCAGTCAATATCATTTCCTGAGACACTGCTCAAAGGATTGGAGGTTAAGACAAAGCTGGATGAGAAATGAAGAAATCAACAAAGCAAAAGGAAAAGAAGCAGAAGGGCAGGATGAGTTAATGATATTTTAAAAAGTGAGTAGGAACAAGAAAGGCTTTTAAAAATAAGTAACAGGAAAAAGTAGTACAAAGAGTAAGCAAATCAATTAATGACAAAGACAGCAAAATAAACGTTGATTTTTAAAATGTCTGAATTGAACTGTTTTTTAAAAGTAAATCACTAGGACACACTGACAATGGACAATTAACAAGTAGTTAAGGTCATGTCAGTAGTGCTGCTGATAACAAACAGGTGCAGGAATATCTTAGACAATAATGTATCTATCAACCAGTTGATTCAGAAAATACACATTCTAGGATGGTAACGAAATTCTGTACTTGGAAAAGCCTTCTCAAGAGTACAGGGGAAGAAAGTTTGTGAAAAAGCAACTACATTTACAATCCACAATACAGCAATAGGTAAAGCAGACATTTAAACTTGCAGTACTGTTTTCTGAAAGAGAAAGGAACTAAATACAAATACACTGTAATGAAAAAAAAAAAACCAAACCCAACATGCAGGTTACAAACTACAACTCTTGGAATGTTTGGAAACAGGTTTTTTTGTCTCTCACCCAGTCAGATGCTGCCCTCCTTCTATGCTGATCCGTGTGCACTGAGGAGGGGGTTCAATGGGAAAAAGAAGTGAAAATGCACAAGATCTGATCAAGTAATTAATGACTATCATACATACTCTATGGTGAATAAAGTTGGTGCTGAAAATGTCATCTCTAGATTTTCCAAATTTGCAGCTTTCTCAGTAATGACTGTTCCATAAATATTGGGGTTTAGTGCATATTCCTGTCTTCTTAGTATGCAGTAACTCTGTCTTAGAATCTTTTTTAAGTCGGAAAAGACCTTTAAGATCATCAAGTCCAACATTAACTCAGCACTGCCAAATCCACCACTGAACCATATCACCAAGCACCACATCTACATGTCTGTTGAATACCGCCAGGGGTGGTGACTCCACCGCTTCCCGAGGCAGACTGTTCCACTGCATGACAACTCTTTCAGAGTTGTTCAGAATTTTTCCCAGATATCCAACCTAAACCTCCACTGTTGCAACTTGTCGCCGTTTCCTCTTGTCCTGTTGCTTGTTAACTCGGAGAAGAGACAAACACCCATCTGTCTACAGTCTCTTCTCACATAGTTGTAGAGCAGCAAGGTCTCTCCAGAGTCTCCTTTTCTTCAGGGTAAACAATCCCAGTTCTCTCAGCTGCTCCTCTAGACCCTCAACCATCATCATTACTCTTCTTTGGATGGGCTCCCACACCTCAGTGCCTTTCTTGTAAGTGAGAGGTATGAAACTGAACACAGTATTTGAAGTGTGGCCTCACCAGTGTCAAGTACAGGTGGACAATCACTTCCCCAGTCCTGCTGGCCACACTATTTCAGATACAAGCCAGCATGCTGTTGGCCTTCTTGGCCACCTGGGCACACTGCTGGCTCATGTTCAGATGGCTGCCAACCAACACCCCCAGGTCCCTTTCTGCCAGGCAGCTCTCCAGCCACTCCTCCCCAAGCCTGTAGCTTTGGAGAGGGTTGTTGTAACCCAAGCACAGGACCCAGCACTTGGCTTGTTTAACCTCATACCATTGGCTTTGGCCCATAGATCTACGATCACACAGTATCCCTCCAAAGGGCCTAAGGGAACTCAACAATGAATTTTCTGAATTAACAACAGTTATATTGTTATGTACTATATTGTTTATAGATACTTTAGAACTGAAGGACTAAAAAAATCACCAACAATTAAAAAAAGCCCAACCAAACAAAAAATGGAGTACTATTGAGAGAACTGGGGATTTATAAATTAGTATGCCTCTTCTGAAGAAGTTAGTAACAACTACAGTAAGCAGTAAAATTAGTGGGCACGCATATAAATACATCTGGATGGAAAAGAATCATAGGCTGCTGTTAAAAGAGATCCTGTTTCAAAACTTATGGCAACCCCTGCAAGGATCAACAAGCACAGATAACTGTGGACCTGTTGATAAAGCCTACTTTGATTTCCAAAAAGCTTTTGACAAAGACCCCCCACCAAGGGCTTTAAGAGAAACCCAGCATCCACAGTCCTTACAAAGATAAATAAGTAGTTACAAGTTCTGAAAGGATGTTAGGAGAACACAGCCCATTGTGATGCATATTGGAAAAAAAATTAACCAACAATGATGAGCTTTAGACTAATGATTACTGATTAGAGGAGTGAGATACTGGGATCTACAATACATCCCTCAAAAGATAAGCTTGCTATCTAGCAACAATTAAAAAAAAAAAAATATAAGTAAAAAATTACTTAGAAACTATCAGAAAAGGAATCAAGAAATCATTAGAAATTATTATTATATATTATTATAAAAAAGTAGGGGCTTTAGGCAGAAGGAGGGACTTCTTCATGGAACAGGTAGTTGAACTGTGGGCCACAGGACATTGCAGGAGCTGGAAATTTGTGTTTAAGGAGAGACTAAATAGATTGATGGACAAGAAATTTATTGAACTGAAAATGCATGGAAATGGGGAGTGTATTAAGGAGGAATTATCAAAATGTGTTCTCTCTGTTCTCCCCCATGTACCTGCTTTTGATCACTATCAGAGGCAGCCTATTCTCCCTGAAAAACCCCTGGTCTAATCTGCTCCAAATATTATTTTATGCCATGCCAGCTGAATTACAAGGTTAACTTGTAGCAGATGGCTCTCACAGAGAAAGAAGATGGATCATGGCTGGGAGATGGCCAACTTGCTCTCTCCTCCCTCCATTTCACTTATCCTTTGTGCCATTCAGGTGGTTGGAAGAGGCTGCTCCTACCTGCCAGTTCTCACCAGCAAAACCCTGTGGTGAAAGGCAATTTGTCAGCATGTGTGCACCCACAGGCTCTCTACCTCCTTTCTATCCCAGTGTTAGCAAGGGTGGCAATTTTCTGAGGGGACATGGGAGCTCTGTTCTGCTTTGTGGATCCCAAGTAAAAGACTGCTGGTGACAGAGGACCGAGCCAGAGGTAATCTATTGGGCAGCTACCATCCCTATTTGCAGGCACTGAGGATGAAGGGGCAATGCAGGGAAGATGGTCCAACACTTCATTCTTGCTGTCAACTCTGAGAAGTTTTATTTTAGAAATACACACATTACTTAAAGATTTCCAAAGCCAAAACCAAAAGATGAAAAAAAGAAAAGGCTTAATGGAACACAACTCCTTTAAGAAGACTTCAAACATCATGTGGAACCTAATATAGTTTGTCTTGTTTTACCCATACTGAAGACAAATTATATGAGAGAAAATACATTTCTGAATGTAAAATAAAAGTGAAATGATTTTTATTTCAATTTTCAACTGTAACTTTTATGTAGACATGCTGTGAGATATATTACATTAATTCACACCATTAAAAACTCTTGACAGAGAATACAATTTTGTCTGCAGGATGGCTGCCGTGTTTGTATGCTTACTTTCCGCACACACTAAAATCCATAATTTTTTTTTCTCCTGTTATTACATCACATTTCAAAGAGGAGTTTGAAAAACACTCACGTAATTCTGCACAGAATGTTTACTATATTTTCCTGCGCTGCCATGTTTTCTATCTACTGTATTTACTATGCTTGTAAATAGTCCTTTATAAGGAGGAAAGTTATGAGCAAGCCTTAAGAAATGGCAGAGATTCAAGAACTAAGCTGTACTCTATTCTTCAGAGCCAAATGAACAGAATATTAGTTCTGCAGACAGAGAAACAGAGGAGTAGCTCTGCATCATGGTGAACTTTCTCTTGATCCCAAGAACTCCCACTCTCTGGATAATGTCACAGACTTTTCTGTTAAGATGTTGATGCTGGATGGGATGTTGGATTTTTTGGTTGGATAAAATGCTTTTGGTTAAATAATACAGCTTCAAGAGAACTCAAAAAGCCCAGAAAAATAATGAAATATTTAAGAATATTCCTGAAATGGCATTTTAAATTCTTTCTTTGCTTCATAAGAAACATCCAACAGCTCTAACTCATTTTGTTTGTTTTGCTGGGTCTAAGGAAATAGTCAGGTGGTTGATGAAGACTGAGGAAGTTAGCTACGAAAACAAGCCTTGCTCTCCACAAGAATGACAATTTCATGCAAATGTCATATCAAAAGTCTAAAAATCATCTGAGGATGATTTCCTCATCTGCACTGTTTCTACAAGGTACTGTAACAAAAATGCTATTCAACTCTACAATAACTTATTTTGTCTCCCTGATATTTTCTCGTCAGAGGTTTTGGGTCAGAGTAAACTCTTGAGAAATGACTCAGTATTCCCTCTGAAACTAATTAGACTAAGCAGCAGGTACCCACTCCAAAGTCTAAATAAGAGAATATAGAAAGCACAGGGAATTCACTGCACTTGGGGTTAATGAACGCATTGTGTCACTTTTGCAGGGGTAAAGAAGGGGTAACATTGCTGACCAAATATATTTAGATTTATATGGTGGGGGCCTTAAGGGGTTTTGTTTTTAGTTTTAAGTGTTGGTAGCCTTTTCAGCACAAATTGTGGTGTTGAATAAGGACTCTAACTATTCTGCAATGCTGAAGTGTAACTGCCAGAAAATTGGTAAACTTAATTTGGAAAACTCTGAAGCTTACATTTTAATCAACTTAACAAGAAAATACATTTGCATTTGCAAGACATTTATTTATCTTTAGCAGCAAAAGCAAGGTAAAAATCTGGGTTTTGTTTATTTTTCTGAATTATTAATATACAAACAATTTAGTTTGATAGCCTAATTCTGTAGCTAATGAGGTGGTTGCTTACACAAGTACAAAGTAAGTTTTGATGACTAAGAAATGAAGAAATTAGAAAGACAGGGTGGCTGAGGAAAAACGGAGTCAGTCCTAACAGTATAAATAGATACCACAGGAACAGAACAATAAAATCAGTGTATTTGTTTTAATTTGTGAAAGCAACTGGCTTTCTTACAGAACCAGTGTAACAGAGAAAATCCTGTTTATAAACATGTCCTTTTCCTCATCCCATTAAATTAACTTCTGTTTGTAATAATTCTTATATTTAAAACATTTCTTTAGCCCCACAGGAAAGCAAAATCCAATCAACTTGGAAGAATGTGGTAAACGCTGTGTTGACAGCATTAGAGCATTAGCCATTGATTCAAAAGCATTTGTCTTTAGAAAAGCTCACCAAAGTTTGGCTTTTTGAAGAACATTAACAAGAAATTTCTACTCTGGAATGAAACCAACAGGTTAAAGTCAAAGATTCAGATTCAGATTCTCTTCTTGCCCGCTTATGCAACAGAAGCAGCGTAACAAATGGTCAGGATGTAGTGATATCTAACCATATGGATATTAAAAAAGCTTAGACAGCATTTCATAAATTACACAAGCAAGTTGGAATCAATGTCAGAGAAAAGAATTTTGAACAGATGAAGTAGGATATTTTTTAGGAGACACTAATATGCATGTTTAAATTAAATTCTTGATAAATAACTAGCTACTAACTATGGTATAAGAATATTTTGTCAGGAGTGATAATTCATGGATTATTTGCATTAAAAAGGGAGATGGTATAAATGACATGGAGGATAGAAGGGCAGTCAAAACAGAGTAAATTATTTTCTTTTCCCAAATAACATCAGAGCAGGAAGATGCTCAAGACTGTTCAAAAATCAACACTAAGCACTTCCAGCAGTAAGAATCACTGCAGGCAACGAAGGCTTTTGTATGTGTTGTCAAAATATTTAACTGGTCCAGTTTTGTCATCAAGAGGCTGTTTGTTAACTCTCATACTACCACACTTGTGAATCTTGACAGATGGGTTATTTCTCTGTTAGAACTGATTGATCAAGGAGACTGCACCCTGTTTCTCAGTACCACCCGCCATACTACTCTTTCCAAAAGAAGACTTTAAATCACCTAAAATGTTTTTTCTTAGCACAAACATTCCTGTGCTCTATTTACTGAAATGCTCTTTTATCAAAAATCTACATTTCATTCAGATCTGTCAATTAAAGAGATTGTTCTTGACAAAATTCTTCTTTAAATACCCTTTCAAATAACTTCCATAGAACACTCTCTTTATCCTGCTTTCCCCATAATTACAGCAGAGATCCAACAACAAATTATTAAATTCTTTACTCATCAGTGAAATGAACTGTTTGCAGAGCCAAGTCCAGAATATTGCAGTATGATTTTGTCTTGCTAAGGAGTCAACAGTCTTTACACAAGTAGAAAAAACATGTATAAATAAAAAATACAGCAGCTAAGAGCCAGCAATGCTAAATTCCGGCTGCTCTTTACACTCTTAAGTACTTGCCTGAAAATTCAATCTGCACTGGGAATTAATGTTACCAGAAGTGCTACAAATAGACAAAGTAACTCCCCTTCCTCTGCAACCTCACAATTCCTGCTTTTTTTTTTTTTTTGTTTGTTTGTTTGTTTGCATGGAGATGCTCAGAGAAGTTGCAAGGTTCTCCCAGTTTTTTGAAAAAAAGAACCCCAACCCCACAACAGTCCCCAACCCCCCCCTTTTTCTTCCTTTTGCACTTCCACCACCCTGGCAAAAATCCTCACCTCTCTTTCCGAGAAATGAGCATGCCTTGTTACATGCTGCTCTGTAACTATAGGAGCAAATCGATAGCAGCTGAATGCCATCTGCTTCGGGCAGCAGAACAGCACCAAAAGTGTGAGCAATGCATCTTCCCTTATTGAAAGGTTATTTTATGCAAGTAAACAATTCATCGTCTTCTTGCACGCTTGATGCTCATTTACCACTTTTGATCAATAAAATATGCAAAACAACAAAAAAATTGAATCCTAAGAGTAGTTCTGATGCCAGTGTGATAGTTAATCAATACCAGGTCTCTGTTCAGTAAGGCAGGCAGTAGGGTAACTCCTTTATTGTATGAACCCAGGAAAAAGTGTGGAAATGTGTCTTGTTGCCTCTAAAATGTAGTAAGAGAGCGAGAGTACAACTTTTAGCTTGCAAATTAAAAAAAGGGAGAAATAAACAGGAAGCACTACTTTAATTGTAGTTTTTTCCCCTCACTATGCAAAGGGTACTTACATCAGCTTGCCCGATCATTTGTTGCAAAGAATCTGCTGTTATGCTGTTGATAGAGCTATACTATCATTAACACAGGTACCTGGTTAAACTGTAGACATTACAAGACATTGGACAGCAACCTGCTCTGTTACATTCTGAAGCTGCTGTACCTTATTAAGTCTTGGTTTTCAACGTATTTGTTTCAGGTGAACTCAGTTTTTCTGTTAAAAACAAACTGCTATGGGAATTTCTTTTGCACAGTGTTTCTTTTAGTCAGACCACAAACTGCCTTATTACATTAAGCCTCCTGACAATTGATTCAAGTAGAATACCTCTCTCCCAACAAAGAAACTACATCATTTTTACAGATATTGCAGAACAAACCCTCCAATTTAAACAGTTTCCTAAAATAACACAAAATACTTGAAATAACAGTTGCTACTCACAAAGGCTCTCTCCTCTAATGAGCCATATATCCTAATATTACAAAACAATTTAACTATTCTCATTTGAACAGCAGTTTTGCAGATTATATCAGAAAGATAAGGCCACAATTTAGCTGCACACTGTATGTTCTGATCTGATCTGCACTAAATGCTGCATTTTCTTTGCTATTCTTTCTTGCTCGTACCTAGAAACACAGTTATTCAGGTATGTGGCTTCTACTGGCTCTTGTTTATTCAAACTGGAGAAAAATTGGTACCTTCCTGTAGAACAGTGTCTTATGTGGGGCATCCACTTAAGAGAACTACAAAGTACAAGACTTAAAAAAACAAAAAACAAACAAACAAAAGAAAAACCCAACATTTTTCTATATATTTACAATGCAAAGACAGTTCCCAATGTACTGATTATGGACTTCAAGAAAAGAATGAAACCAAGCAATACTCAATAGAAAATAATTTCGTGATCAGATTAGAACCAAAGACTAACAGTCAAGAAAAAGCACTTACAGGAGAGACAGAAAAGCTCTTGTTCATTGTTCAGCTCTCATAATTCTTACAAAAACAAGACAACAGAACATACCTATAAATCATCTTATACAGAATTTTAAAGGTATGTACTGGTAATTAAAAAAGCATGCATTTGCAAGTATGAAAAATGTCCTTCTGATCATCCAATGAAAAATTAAATTAAATGTAAGATATGTTTGGGGTTTGGTTTTATTTAAATTTGTGAATTAGAGGCAGATTTGTAAGCAACAGCTCAAAATTTTTCTATTATAACACTGTAAGACCGCAAACATTTATAACAGGCGGCTGTCCCTTCTACATAATGAAGCTTGGATCAAGCTCCTTTCTGCACACTGTCTTCAAAAATGCTTATGAGTTTACATGAACTCCAATACATGGTTGGATCACATTTATAGAAGCCAAAACAATTTTGATCAAATTAATAGTACAGAACATAGTAGTGAAAGTGCAGTAGCTTTGAGTCAATGACCCAACTAGCAGCAAGGGTATAATTTAAAGTCAGAAATTTCCAGTGCATGCACCGTTAGCCACAGTGAACCTGTTACTGCTCTAAAGGGAATTGTTTGCCTCTTATTAGATTTTCTACAGCACAGCCATAAGTGATAAATGTACTGCTGTACTCACTGTCAAGTTAATCAATGCTGCCAAAGTTTTGTTGACCTAACAGTAATCCATAAAGTGAGCGGCATTTTCTCTATCCCTATGACATCTTGGTCCTCAGTGGGGATACAAATCTTACAACAGCTTCTTAAAAAAAAAATAAAAAAGCAAAGCAAAGCAGGGGGAAAAAGATATTTTCAAAATTCTGTCTTTAAATTAGCAGACTGTGAGAATTCCTTGCCTCTCTGACAAATTGCTTAAAAATGAAGGCCACAGAATGGATTTAGTTTGATGGTAAAAATACTAGCAAATGGATAACTTCACAGAAGATAAAGCCATGCCTACTAAAAAGAAGGTAAAAAGCAGCTTCAGGAGTCTTCCAAGCAAACAGTTATGAACACAATTTACTCGTGACTATAGATTAGTGCACTGGTTCTAACAGAGCACTGTGCAGCAATTCTGAAGACAGTAATGTGAAAACAATAATAAAAAATCACCACCAGTAAAACTTGTCTATTGCTGCATCTGGCTGCAATTCACAGTCCATGAGAGGTATCACCACCAAAAGGAAGAAAAAGTCAGGAAACAATCCCTGGTAGAATGAGCTGCTCTATAAACAAACTGCTGCCATGCTCTCACAAGCAATTATAGACATATGAAATATGAATTGCCATTGATTTTTCTTCTAGAGGTCACTCTGCTCCATGTTTTACGCACTCTAGGCATTTATTTGGGTGGCAAACTGACAAGTTTTTACAGAATTAACAGAGCAATGTAATCCTTGCTCAATTGCAGGTACTTCATTATGCTTCAGTTCCTTGACACTTCTCCCTCCCAAAACTCACTAGCAAGGGAGTCCTTGATAAAGGTGAGGAACAAGGCAATTACTTGTGAAAAGAGACCATCCTAACTTGGTCAGTGAATGTTTATTTACTTCTTACGCGCTGATGGTAGACAAGCAGCACCAGTTGGGGGCTGCATTTATCACAGAATATCAATTCTGCAGATAATGCTCTGATTTGGCTAAAACTCCACACATTCTTGTTATTGAAAGAGGGATGACTTCTCTGGAAAGAAGAAACAAGACAGCAAATCAGCCCCCTAACAGAAGCTATAGCCATCTGGATTTCTGTTAAAAATTACCATAACATTAAAATACTGCAAGAAGGCCAAACTATTCTCTATAAATCTCATGGTTTTGATGTTATCTTCATACTTAGCAATTGCTTTATGTTCCTTAGTCAGCAACTGGACAACTATTTAATTTGGCCAGTAAAGTCCACAAATGAGGTTGAAACTGAGAATCATGAATTCCTGAATCATATATTCTGGCTTTTTTAGACAGCAATCTTCTTTACTTCTATTATTCATTTTTTGGCACAAATATTTGGTCTCCAGGTTTACCATGCAGGAAGAATTTGCAAAAAGGCTGTGTTGTGTCCTTTGTTCCCAGAGGTTCTTCTGTTCCCAAAGGCTCTTGTTTACCCTACAAGTAAGCCTTGGCATCTGAAGCTAAGGTTAAAATGTTATTTCAGTCATATTTCTTGTTGCCTCAATGAAAGGAAAGAACACTACTATAATGCTGTGGCATGGAGAGCTTCATCAGACTCTAGAATCCATGAAAGCAAATAAAAGAGAGTATGCCATCAGTGCAAGTACATCTGGAGAAGCAGCGCTCTGAAATCAAAGTGAATGTGGGTATAGCCTGAGTGTTCAGAAAGGATTTTTAGTAGAACTGAAGTCTACAGAAACCTTTGCATTCTCTATTGACTGGACAGAGAGGTGACCTTCAACCTACAATGATCAGGAGACAACGCTATGATTGATATGTAAATTGAATATACCAGTTAAGGGGATAAAATGAAATTTCAAGGAAAAAAAAAAACCAAAACAAAACAAACCGAGAAAGAGTGAGAACACGGGTAGTGACATATGAAGTTGAAACAGCCTGCTATAGATATAAAAATGATACCATGGTGGTTGAGATAACATAGAGATATAAAAATGGTCACAGCCTGGCTATAATTGGTAAATATACTACAGGGAAAATAATTTAGATGTCTCCATCCATATTTTAACAAGCCCAGCTTCTGCACTTGACTTGTATCTCAGCATCAACCAACGATCTCATGGCAGACGTCCCTCTGACTTCCTTAGTGAACAACAACACTTTGTAAAATTGGGCAAAAATAATTGACCAAACCAGACCAATTGGGATTACGTGGGTTTTCTTTGGCCATATTCAATGTCTTCTGAGATATCAAGCTTGGCTGCTAGACCTCCTCACTGAAATGCTGTCTGTACTTTTACATTAATGATACTGTTTCTGAATATATGCATTGGACCACAGTTACCAAGAACCTCCTGCATCATTAGAGCACAAATTAATCACAAAACCCACTAACCTTTATTTCCAATACTACAAAAATACCCCAATATCCTATGGTAACTTACTCTTGAAGTACATGTCCTCATCATTCTGCCACTTAAAGCTGAACAACTAATTAAAACTACATGATTAAGCTTGCTTGAATTTGATTAACTATAAAAAAATCCACCTGTAAAGCATGTAGGCAGTATTGTATAGTACATAAATACAACGTCATTATAAAGAAAAGCAAAGTGCTTCCTAACCCTGAAGTTATACAACTGCTGCTGTTCAAAATGATTAGCATGTATCACTGCATGACCTTGATTGTGTCCAAATGCACAGAGAAATATCTGATGGGATAATGTAGAGGCAGCTGCTTAAATGCTGGTGGCTGCAACACTGTTGATTTGAATCCTGTGCATGCTCTGCTTCACCAGTGCTTTTGGAATGGTACGTTAGGAACCTTCCCCACTGAACCAGGTGCGAGAGCTGGATCTCATGCTGAAAAGTGCATTTGGAAATCTGGACACCCTGACATCTGGAGAAACTGGGAGATGTTTCAGTCATCTAACTTACTCATGATTTCTTGGGCACATTTTCCAGAAGCCAACACTGCAGGGATGCTGATCAGAAAACCAGTTACTCAGAATACAACTGTGATCTCCTTACTTGCCAGTAAGGATATCAAGAAAAAATACTGTAAATGACCTGTGTTCAAAGTGCTACATCTATTGCAGCATGTCTGTTACCATCAGTTCATGAGCTGATAAGACACCATACTATTGCAGTTACGAATTTCCCTACTGATGATGATATTCTGGAAATAAAAATAAGACACTCAAAAAATGGAGGATGAACTCTCCCAGTCAGATACACATAACTGGAATGATATTTTCTCAGAATGTTTTATAGGGAAATTTATCACTGACCTTTTCATTTTCCTAGAATAGACATACCCAGTAGGTTGCAACAGCATAAGAAATAAGATTTTTATCCAACCATTTTAAAACTGTAATTCTACAAAAGCAAAAGCAGACTCCAGCCACATCACTGCTGTAAAGGCCAGGGAAGAACCACACTTAACTGCTGTTCTAAGAGAGAAGGCTTAAAAGCTGTGTCTGCTGGTATATTTGTGCTGACACTTTACATGAGTGATGCCACAATGCTCAGCAGCTTCAATGCAACTTATCTCGCCAAGGTAGTTCTCTAATAAACTGACCCAAAAATTAGTCTGTTTAGTGTGTAACAGACCATCTGCATCCTCATCTGCTGCTTGCTTGACAAAGCACCTTACTCCAAAGCCCTATATACACAACAAATATGAACAAATGAAAAAACACACAATACTTTGGGTTGGTTTTGAACATACTAATAGTTAAAACCTATACATTTATTTCAATATCCAAGGTGACAAAGAGGCTTTCTCCTCATGCTGAAGCACTCTTTCTCAAAAGGCAAAAGGCTGGCACTTAAGGGGAGCATCCAGGTACTTTTCCTACAGTTTGTTGTTAAAGGAAATATCCAGAGAAGCCACGTGCACAAAAATGGTTAGACTATGCTGGTCAATACCATTTGGCATGCATAGACAGCTGGAAGAAAGGAACACCCATCTAGACATTTTTATGTCTAGATACATATCATCAGGGATACCCACCTGTATTAAGGAGGAATCAAAATCCATTATGCTAGGCTTAAGTCTCTACCAAACACAGGGGTTGCTGGTTATTAACATAAGCAAACCACACTTAGAAATTACCATGTCTACTAGACAGTAAAAACCACAAGTATTGTAGTATAAACAGGACTTTCTTGAGCTTTAGACGCAATTGGAGTAAATCTTGTGATCAGCTCTGAATTGTAGGTTCTGTGACTTTCCCACGTCTGTTATTTCCTGAAGCATGTTGAAGGAGAAATGTACGTAACAAAGGTGTCAAATACAATTTGACATTCCCAAAATAGATGTCCTGAAAAGAAACAGCTTTTAGTGCTTTTGGTGAGATGAGAAACAAACAAGTCTAATTCCTGTACCCCAGGAAAAAAAATTTCCTTTGTGCTTGGTGGTTACTCTCAACTATTTTTTGTTGCATCAGACCTTCTTAACACTTCACGTAAAATTTGCATTTATTGATAACTTTGGTTTCCTCTGACTGTTATACTGAGCTTTGAACTAACTGCTCTCAATTAATCTGTTCCACTCTTTGATAGCTTATTTATCAGATTGGTAAAGATAGATTTAATGGTGCTTGCTGGAAACAAGTTCTTTAATTGGAAATACCAGAGTGTTTAGCTCATTTCGTGCTCTAGCAATTAAGGACAATTTGGAAAAGTGTTTTTCCCCCTACTATTGTCTCCTTGATTAGATATCCAAAGAAGCAGACAAAACAAATGACAATACCACCTAGCAATATTGGTTCAAATAAAAGCCCAGCAGCCAAATTACTTACTATGAGAAATGTGAACCATCCCCATCAATTCCAATGCTGTGTTACATTCATTTTGCTGTATCTTTGCCTCCCAAGTAGGTAAATGGCAAAATTTCTTTCAAAATGCATAGCTCTATACCTGCCTGTATACAATTATCCCTTTCCACAAATAAGCCAAATCAACAGAAGAAATTATTTTTCTTGATTAAGCTCCCACATTTCTCTTGGGATGAAACAAAACAAACAATTAATCTTTCCTTATTTGTTCTCAGAAGAACCTGCATCCCTTAAATGTACGATAACCAGGGAACCTGTGGCAGGCAGTCGGCAGCAATTAGGCTTGTGCTGAAAATGAATGGACTAGAGTCAGAATGCCTAATCTGCTGAGAGTTTCTACAGGAGGGCAAGGTTAGACCAGGAAAATTCCCTCGCTGTGGAAATACTGTTAAAAATTACCACTTGACTTCAGCATAATTAACAAGGTTTGGGAATTTATATGAACTGAGTAATTGAAAAGAATTAGCAAGAGATATATACATTAATCTTCACCTGTTACAATGTGCCTAATGAAATTAAAGGTTCTACTACTTCATGCTTTGTTGCTGCAAACTTTTTTTTGTCTACATAAGAAAAAGTGTATTAAAGACAATGATAGTTATGAGAAATTAAAAAGAATCTGCATCACAAAACTCAATTTTTATACCAATAATTCTCAAAGGTTTTCTTATATATAATTCATACTATTTATCATAAGCTCTATGAAGGTTTCGTATTTTAATGTCCACATTTTTAAAGTCAGCAGGAAAAATCCATATCAAAATTATAAATTTAGGCATAATGCACTAATATGTATTTCTTTGTAAATAAACCTGCACTTAAATTCAAGCCTGTCTCAGTCAAGACACTCTATAAGCAACAGTTTCAGTAAAATCAGATTTTTTACATCTAGCTAAATCTATATTATATTTGGATTACAGAGATACTAAGCAGGTGAAGAGACAAATAAAACAAGCAGTGCCATTGTGTGTGGAGATAAAGGTAGGAGCAGGTAACAAGCATCTGTTATTCTCCTAGGCTACCTATGAGCACATGACCTTCTCCACTCAGTTCATTCTGAAATCCTTCACAATACCCTTCAGAAAGGAGGCATGCAAGACTGCATAAAAGCCAAGAAAAGGGAGCACACACAAGGGAATTGTATTGAATGTAGAAGAGTCCATTTTACTGCAGGACCAAAGGAGAAGGCTCACAGACCACCTTCCCAAAAACTCTCTCAGGAAGACTACTCATCTCCTCTGCTCACCTCTCTTAGGAGTGGACTCTGATGGACTATCTCTTGCTTCTTGCTTAAGCAGCTCTTCTTGCAAAGAATGTTTTAGTTCCTGTGCTCTTTCATTACAACATCTTTAAAGCAGAGGCTCAAGAATTACTGCTTATTTAATTCAGTACCTTTCCAGTAAGACCCTGTGATTAGTTCCACAGTGTTTTGTTGGCTTGTTTTTGTTTGTTTTGGTTTGGTTTGGGTTTTTTTGTTTGGTTTTTTTTTTGGTGGGGTTTTTTGTGTTGTTTTGGTTTTCCCTTCAGAATTATATAAGCAAAATGATACAAATGATGCTAGATAATAACATTAAAGTTATTACAGCACACTTCAAAGTGAAGAATTGTCAGGTTAAGTTTATCATTCAAATTTTAATTCATATTCCTCATGTGTAAGGATTTATATAATGTTGCTTACATATGTAGTATGATCCCGTACTCTCCCCAGAATCTGTTCTTCATCCAAAGCACAGAATGGATTGTATTCAGTTATTCAGCATATATTCAATATTTTATTTTTTTCCTCCCACCTCCAAATGTGGCCTGTGTCTTACGTACAAATCCAAATGCTGCTCTGAAGACAAGATTACTCATTTCAAGAACCTTTTTTCCCCAGACCTCATGTGCAGTTTATAAATGTATAAAGAATATTAATAATTGACCTTGGGTCAAACAAAGAGTGTAGACAAAAGAATATTATCAGATTGCATAAAGACAATGATTTGGCAGGCCTAGGTCTAAACTACATGCTATTTTAGTGCCGTACACTATGGAACAACTGTAACAGAAAACAGTGTGTTGCACTAAACATGCAATAATAAAATCCTCTTTCACTAGAAAATAAGATTTTCCCTTCATTGGCAATTCATTAAGTAACTTTACAGATTAATTTTGAAGAAAAATCCCCAAAGACTTAACATGCCTTGA
>JANVCC010010369.1:16026446-16044908 GCA_025345505.1 Todiramphus chloris collaris
AAAAAAAAAAAAAAAAAAAAAAAAGAATTAGCTTATGTAAAACAACACAGAGTAGGAAGTGAAAATGTGTTTAAAATGACGTAGCGTGATCAAAAAGATAGGGGAAATGAAGTCTTTCTGACACACCTAGGTGCTGTGAATAAAGACTCTTTGCAGAAATAACACCTCCCCTTCCTTCCTTCCTTCCTTCCTTCCTTCCTTCCTTCCTTCCTTCCTTCCTTCCTTCCTTCCTTCCTTCCTTCCTTCCTTCCTTCCTTCCTTCCTTCCTTCTCTCCCTATAATGGACAAGAACTTTTCCCCAAAGAAGCTCAGGCAAATGTATTAAACATTTATTACAGAAAAAGAAATTTTAATTTTAAGGAAGGTGACCATTTTTTCTCTCATCATGGCTGAATGAAATACTTATCTCACACTCTGTATTGCTCTAGAAGAAATCACAGCTATTAGAACAAGTGGCCATCAGCAGACTATAAAGCCTATAGCAGCACACCAGCAGTCAAGTTTTAATGCCCCTAGTTCTGCTTTAACAGGCTGTGACATCTCAGGCAAAGAACATTCTTTCTCCCTCCTCTTAAAATATCTTACAGTTATTCTGAGCATATGCAGGTCATGACAGAGACCATTTCACGCTATATAGAAATTCACTATTAGTACAGTTTGATGTTCATTTTCACTTGGGTGAAACTATGTGATACAATAGTATTATGACATAGAGTATGAAAAGAGAATGATCGCTTAGACATGGTTTTGAAACCTGTCATAACTTCCAACATAAATTCTGCTTTTACCTGAGTAAAATGTCTTTGGATCAGTGCTCCAACATTGAGAGTGAAATGAGAGAGAAGTTCATGCAACACAGTTCTATACAGCAAAAGTTAACAGATTATTGAAAATGAAGGAAAAAAGGTTAATCATAAACCACAAAATAGCACCACCTGAAAAGAAAAAAAAATGTTATTCTTAAAATATAAACCAGGTAATTTTCCTAAGCATGCTTGAAAAATGCTCGGAATATTTCCGCAGGAAACACTTCTGCAAACTGACACTCTTAATAAATGGTTCTCCTTTAAATTATCTACAGAATTATTTTGCTTTCCCATTTTCTCTTGCTTTCTGTCTCCTCTTAACAAATATGCAATCCTGCATGTGTCAAGCACACTTCTTTAAAATCCACAGCCACCTAAAACCAGCTATGTATCTGCACCACCAAAGAAACATGTATGCACAAGAGAATCTTAAAAAAGCTGGTAGTAGCAATGATGGATTTAAGTTATTAACCAATCAAAAAAAGATGGATGGTGGTCTGCTTTTCTTAATCTACATCATCATCTAGATCTATTTAAAGATATGTGGTACACTAACAAACTTAGTTAAGGTTTCGATAAAATCAGTAGAATAATCTGCCCTGTTACATTGAGACTGTATCGATCAATAAAATCACTTGTACTAGGAAAGTACTGTTAAGTACTGACAATCCCAGCCATTAATATTATTTAACACTCTGCTCACAGCCTTTAATGAGGACAAAGAACATTTTGCCTTTTTATACTTATCATACCATTGCTTTTAGAGCTTCTTAGAGGTACAAGTTCAACCTTGATTACTGCAGACTAAATGGAGTTAAGGAAGACACTGAATAATTTTGGATAATAGAATTTTCAGTGTAGATAGATGTAGGTGATTCCACAGACTTTCCAGCAAAACATCAGTTAAATCTTATTTCACTTAATCCAACTTTTACTTGTAACTTTCTAATGCTGGTCTCATTCTTTCCAATGTATTCACCTGCATTTAAAACAAAACTGGTTTCCAGAAACAGCAATCAGGAAGATAAGCATCTATTCTGGACTTGATGTGATTTTTTTTTTTTTTTTTTTTTTTTTCTGCAAATAAGCCAATTTGGTCTTAAATTAGTTAGAAATAGATCCCAATGGTGTATGTGTACATAGGACAAAGGGAAGGATTGCCTCTGTGGTGGTTAATGAATGACACAAGGAAGTCAAAGTGATTTCTATTCAGCTCCTCGTCTCAGATGCAGGGAATGGTTAAACAGAAGCCTCGTAGGAAAAACCCAAAGGTCAGGCATGCACTGAATAAGGTGGAGAAGGACAAAAATAGGCCTACATTTTGCACAAAAGTCTTATAGCTTAAAATATCTTACTCTGAGTTCAGCTTTTAAATATACAGCCCATTACCTCCACTGTGTAAGGCATTTAGTCTTAAAAGGCATTAGCCTTTACAAGCAGCTCTGCACAGTGGCATCTGACCTGTGTACATCTTCATTGTAATAATATGATTCAACCATGTCTTCTCAGCCATATGATTCAATCTTTCTTCTTGCAAGAACAGTATTCATGACACATAGAGGGCTCAGTTCATCAAAACACATCAATGTTTAATCATATCTACTAACAAGCTGTAACACATGTATGTGTTTAATTACTGTCAGGGCTATATAAGAAATATGGTCATAATAGTTCATACCAAAGGTCCATTTAGGTCTGTGTCCTAAAGTTATCTCAAAAAATAGCTATGAACAAATATCAAGGAAGAGTATAAATGAGCAAGACCAACATACAAGACATTTTCCTTCAACGGTCTATCAGCCTTTAAAGTTATTTCCAGCTTAAGGACCTTCCATGCTTGATATAAACCGCTCTTCTATGAACATCTCCAGTGTTCCCTTGGACCAGTTTAAAATTTTGCATTCACGACATCCTTTGTCAAAGACACACAGGTATACAGGAATAATTAAATACTTGATATAGAATGCATTTTTGAGACTATAAAGGAAGAACAATTGTAATGAATATTAACATTGACAATGTGGATAAATGTGAAGAATGTGAACTACACAGGCATAAAATCTGAATAGCTGAACAATCATTGAATAGTTATAAGATCATTTTGCTATTACATTTCTAGAATTAAATAGTAACCAACTTGATTTGTTTTTATTTGGCAAAAGCAATGTCTCAGAAAAGTGCACATATTGCATACAGAGACCTCAATATTTCTAAACTGCTCCAACAGCACTAGTTCAAAAATGTCTGCCTTTAAGGACATGACACTTCTTCCTTCCTTAATATTGATAATGGAACTTCAAGAACTGTTCCATTTAGAAAGCCCTTACAGATTGCTTCTGATCCTAGAGGACTACATCAGCTTTAACCAACGCACAAACCAAGATCTCTCTGTCTTTATATGAAATCCAAGCTTTTGTTCTCTGTAGAAGAGATCAGGCTGACTTTTATGTACTACCATGGGACATTTTTATCTCCGCTTCGTAAAGAGAAAACATTGAAAAATCCTGTGAACCACCAAGGATTTGTTTTCCCTACTTTCTGATACTACTTCAGTCAAGACAGCTCTGAAGTGGTAATTCAGCTACAGTTACAGGAGGAGTATTGGGCTATTGAAAGGTAAAGCTCTAGCCAATGCACAATGTGGAGTACTTGCAAAATGGCATCAGAAGTCTAGATGGCTTTTCTTAGAGCAGAGACTTCATTGAGGATGGACAAGGTTACAAATGACTGAATTCGCATTCCTCCTTGTTAGTACAGCAAGAAGCCAAAAGAAATTGAAGCAGTGAAGAACTAATGAAACTTCCCACTAGGTGATGGAAAACTATTTTTGTTCACAATTAAATAAAATACCCTGAGAAATCGAATTATCTCACTCCCTAGAATGATAGCAAAAAGGGGCAATGACTGACAAAGAAAGCAGAAGATTCTCATCCTCAGTTGCAATATGAAATGCTGTACTAGCTATGAAATGCTCTGCAACAGTTTCCAATTCAACAAACAGATCCGTTTGGTATTCTAATTTTTTTGCACTTGAATTGAAAGCTTTTATGAAATAAGAGCACAGAAGTAGATCTACTTAAAAGAAGATAGTTCTAAAGCTCTAGAATATAATTTGGATTGATGAATAAAATTAGAAGTTTTTTTTTTCCTGAGGCTAGGGAACGTTATTTAATCTTTTTATCCAGACTTACTGATTTGTTCATACACATTGCCCAGTCAGAAAAGGCTATTTATTTATTTGAACTTTACCACAAGGACTTTAGTATCAACACTTATTGAAGTAACTAAAGAAAATCATCATGGTCCATGAAGAAACAATACCTTGGGACAAATCTTCTGCAAAACAGTTCTCCTTCCACAGTCACTAACTGCAGAAATAGCTCATTTGTCTTAATTTTTTTGTAGTTTCTGTTGAAATGTTCCCCAACAAGAGTCAAAAATGCAATATAATAATGGGTGAATTTCTCCTTTATGTTTCTGATGAACTTACTCATAAAACAGTTACACATTATTCATCACTTCATCCACTGTTTTCTTAACTCCACCCTGCCGGAAACAGAGAGCTAGGAATGGATCCTACTTTCTTAAGAGAAAAATCATAACAGATATGGCTTTGTTTACCTTTTTCAGGAAGGACTGGTATTTAAAATACTTTTAGAGAATTGTATTTTGAAGAATACTGAAATACATGTCAAAGTGCTTCTTGGATCTCCATATTATTTCCTTAAATGGAAAACAAATCTCTTGTCCAGTTTCAGAAACTTGATAATTCATTCTGAAGATCTGGATTCCTGAAATTGCTGGAATGTTGAAGTTCATCAAGTCTTCAAGTCTCACAGCCAAGCAGCACTTTAACGAATCTTATCTCCAGGAATCATAACTGTTCTCTTTGTAAAAAGTTCAAGAGTAAATAAAAGGCAAGTATGTGTTCTTGACCTCAGCCAAGAGAGAAGTATTAGCTCTATGTATTAACTCTGGTTAGAGACATATGTACATACAGACCCTACATACATACAGAGCAGTTCAGAAGGTTTACAGCTCTCTGGTTTATATTAGAGTCTTGCCAGTCATGAGAAGAATTTCTTCAGGTCACCCAGAGCTCAAGAAATGAGTTAGTATCCGAAAGCTCATAAAAAATATGGGCCTCCTCCAAAATCTCTCTCCACAATCAAATAATTTCAGTAAAGACTAGCAGCAGTTACACAGTCTCATGCTGAGGTGTTGGTGCCACTTCATGGGGAATTCTGTTAATGATGCCTGTTATCTTGTTGGACAGATGATATCAGCAAATGATGAGATTTCTTCTGCCCAAGGGGGTTAGAAAATATCTATTCCACTGAACTTTAAAAGGCAGACCTGTCAAAGGCCAAGTCCCTGAGGCAGAAAGACTGGATGGCAATAACATCCAGTGTCAGTTTACTGGGACAAGGATATGACCTAACTCCAAAACAGTAGAGAGCAGGTGGATAGATCAAATTCTTCCCCATTACCAATTCACTGGAAATAAGCTGCAAACAAACTGCTCCTCCAGAAGTACATCATATAAAATCTACTTGTAACAAATACTGATCAGATTGACAATGCTGCTATAGCTGCTTCAATAACCAATTAGATAAGGTCTCTCAGTGCTGCCCTTAGGAATTTCGACAGTGTCTTCAATATCCAAAAAAACCCACCAACTACTTGTTCAGTTGATCCATCCATGAGGTGACTTTCTGAACTCATATGCTACAGTAACTGTGCAAGAAGAGCATTTCAAGGCATCTGTATCTCCTTTAAATACACTTGCAAAGCAGACTGTATTTCTGTATTGCTTTGTGATAGTCAGTCCAATAATACACAGCTGATTAAAAAAAAAGAAACAACCAACCAACCAACCACCACAAAGAAGCTACAATGTTGATTAACAGTCTGCCCTATCGTCTTCCACATTTACGTTCACCTTTTGGTACTTTCAAGCAAATATATTTCTCCAAGTTCACAAACATACTATCAGTGGTCACAGGCTTTCAATGAAGATCCAGCTGGCAGTTATTGTCAAAGCAGAGGCTTCCTACACAACCAGCTACCTCAAATCTGTATCTTCTACCTTTTCTCAACACCAAACTCTTCAAGAAACATATCAAGAGAAGATATGTCATAACCATAAACAAATGATAGCTAAGGTCCAATCTTGCTGCAATCTTAATAATACTATCAGAGATATTTTTGTCAGCAATAGTGTAATCTAATGTCTCATTTTACAAATTTTAGATCAAAACCATCTGGATTTTCATCTCTGCTGTATTACAAACTATAAGCTCAGATACAGAAATAAGTAACTATTAAGTCAGAATTTATATCATACTTTAATTGATTTATGGTAATTCTTAGTTGATAGCCACCACAAGGCAATCAGAGCCAGTTTAGTCCTCTTTTACTGTGGGTAACAGGTATTTCATTATTTAGCAAGGACTAAAGACCAGCTCAAAGCCTAAACCACACCAGTCCGGCATGCTGTAGATTAAGATCATGCACAGAAACAGTTACCATGGATCAGAGGAGGTGCAATAGCTTATTGCTTCATTCATTTTTCTTTGCATCTGCTCCCTGATTAATAAATTATACATAATCCTTCTTTCTTCTTGTTAGTCAATTAATTATTCTCAGTTTTCACAGGAGCTCTGCATTATTATTATTTACATGCAGTTGAATTACAAGAGATACTAGTGCTTGCTAGCCAATTGTTCCACAATATTACAAACAAAAGTTGTACATTCCAGTCAAACTTGTAAAATACGAAAGTAATTTAAAAATAATACAGATAAATAATTCTTTTACAATTCCATGAAAATTGGTCTATTGTAACAGGAAAAAGTCCCTACAGAGACTTTAAAAAAAAAAAAAAGGGAAAAATAATCTCTCTGATGAATATTAGCTGACAGTGTATACTGATAAACTTCAGAAAATAACTATTGTACCTCATAATAATATTTGGTTTAATAATTATTTTGCTATTCTTCAGAAAACATAATGAAATTTTCCTGTCCGTCCACACCAGAAAACAACATGTGCTGGAAGGACTTAAGGTGGCTTCATCATGAAAAGGTCACAAAGAAGTGAAAAAATAACGGCAACCACAGCACCTTCCAGCTCAGGCAGGAATTTCTTGCTTTCTTTATTACTTGATATTTTTATTTTATTTATATTTATTTTTATTTATTTTATTTATATTAGCTGATATTACTTATATTTTCTATATTACTTGATATGGACTGATTCTACTGTTCTAATTTCATATCATTATTTTTCTCCGCATTAAATATAGAAGACTACATAATTAAAATTGTATTAGGAACGTGATAGGATTAGACCACGTCAGATACAGGTCTGTATTTAACAGTTATCTTCACAGCATGTTACTTCTTGTCTTTAAGGTACACAGTGCAATAATGAGAAATTAATATATATTGCATAAAACAAATTATTTGAATGTAACAGCTGTGTAAATACTCAATCTCTGCATGAGATTCTAGCTTGTTTTGCAAAACAGTTAATGACTGCCACCATGACTCCACAATATTTTACCAGCTGCACAAATGGCTGTCTACTAGTACTACCACTGACTAGTGATGTTACTAGTTCTTACAGATTAGCTCTTATTCATGTCACCTGAAAATATGTTTGCAATATTTTATATACATGCTGTTAAACTAAAAACTGATCATGCCTTCGAAACTCTAGCACATTACTACACTATGCCCTGAGAAATGCTTGGCACTATTAAAAACCTTCTGACAACTAAGTTCCTTAATGTGAACTTCTAACTGTCTGAAATTGATATGAACTTTTAATTGTCTAAAATCAGGCTCCCATTATTTTAAAAGTTAAAATTTCACTGATGATTAGTTCTGCTTTCTGTTAGCAGAAAAAGATATTAATGACTTTGACAAGAATACTAATGACTTTCACTCAATTTAGTATGCACATTAGTATGGATATAACTTAGAGGCTTGTCATGTCTGACATCCAGCAATCCCTTCCAACATAAACCATTACATGTTCCTCTGACAGCCAGTGGTGATAGAAGAGGGGAAAAGTTAACTAAATGTACAGGAGTGTATAAGAACAAGAGTTGACTAACTCTTCCATTAGGGGGAGATCTTTTTTTAAAGTTTACCAGCAGTTAAAAAGTGCCAACCAATTTACCCCTGTATGTTTTTCACAAAATCTGCCTGATAAATCAGTACCTGTGCCTAATTAGACACTCTCCAAAGGACAGTTGTATGAAAATCATGAAAAAAAAAAAAAGATTCACAGCTAATGGCTGTAAGAGAAAAACATACTGATGATGGGGCAAGCTGTGCTGACAGCCATCAAACCTAAAAAGGCTCTATTCTTCTTCAAAACCAGTGTCTCCAACAGCAGTGTTTTTTCACCCACAGAATAAAGGTTATGTTTAGACGCCAAATATGCTATAAATGTGATAGAGCAAGAAGGAAAAAAGGATTAATTTTTTTTAATTTAACAATGCTAACTAAATATTTCAAAGTAATAAATAAAAACAAACTATGTTGCCTGAAATGTTTATTATGTCTCGGAACAAAATCTAAGCTATGTTGCCCTCCTTATTTCCAAACTTCTTTTAAAAAGTTTAACGTCAGAAGTAATACCGTCTCATGTCACATTGTAACTCCTCCTCCTTGAGCAGTTTCCTTTTTCAAACCTTCCTGATAATCAGGGAGGTTCCTGAGTGGTGCAGGTTACCATCTATTTTCTATCAATGCAGCTCACTCTCAATGATGTTGCAGTTCACTGTTCTTCCAGTTGCACCAGTGCAACTGTGGATGATGACATAAAAAGATCACTGAAATGTTTACTACTCTGATCTGAGTAAAAATAGAATACTTTCACTCTTGCCTTCCTCCTAAAACAATTATCTTTTGACTTCTGTAATTTCTATGACCTCCTTCTATAAAACAGTATTTGCATCAGTACAGCTGAAGGTAGACTGAAGTGGGAACGTGTCCATAGGAACAACTTAATCTGATTTTGTCACCAGAAAAATGGCTGTAGAACTACACCACAGGGCATTTCTAAAGCAATCATGGTGAGAGTAGAAATTCTGTTTATTAAAACAGGCTGGGATTTATCACTGGTATATTCAGATGTCTATTCATCTGAGTCATTTCTGAAGACATCTTGTACCATTTGTAGCAAAATCAGAACTAAAACAGGTAGAATCAGACACTTGAAATGCAAGTTTCCAAACCAGCTAAGATGAATGTGGGATGGTAAGCTCTATTTCAAGTAGATGAACAATTCATATACACGCATGTATATGAAGTAGAGGGACATAGATTTGATGAGCTGATTCTTCCCTCACTGTATTTCTTCTCCAACACTTTAGATTTGTACAGTCAGAACAACTTTGAAAGTGTAACATTGTTTTCACCATTTTAGTCACAGGAAAGTGAGGTACTGGTATGTTCACCAAAGGGAGTCAGCAGCTTTTGCCAGAATCCAGAAAAAAATGTAAAACGCCTGAAGTTTTAGCTGCTAGTCTGGCTAAATGAACAGATACCACCACTGCTGCTAAGCATCCCATCTCATTTCCCACCTCTAGAATTTCCTGTCAGTAAAACATACTACTTCTTACCTTCAAATACTTTGGATACTGACACTCTGAAAAGGGATGCCATTTTTACTTTCACAGTGCTGAGAGAAAGCTCACCTGCAAGTACAGCTCCAAACCTTGTCGTCGCTGCTCCAGAACCTTGGGGACCCAGTTTCTCACATGCTTTGAAGGGATCTCTGGAGTTCTTATGAACTTCTTGAGCTGCAAACAGAAACAAATGCAGACAGAAACAAAGTATAATAGCATCCCTTTAAAATGAGCATGTTTGTACTAGAGATGAGGCAGTACAGGTAAAATAACCACGCATAAAGGACAAGAACATGGTGATGCAGTTACTCACTATTAGAAACTCTATCACTGAAGTAACAGCAGACTTCATATCTACAGTTAAAACCCAAATCTCCACATCTAGCTGCCCTGGACAGTGAAGAGGAACCCTACTAACAATCTGTGTGACTAACAGCCTTAAAACAAAACTGCAACAACTATATGAGAATACACGAAATGAGTTTCCTGTTAGTCAAGCTGGCATGAATCCCTCACAATGTCACCGTGATGTACACAGATATTACCTTGCTACTTGTGGCGACAAAATACGGCGACAACGTCTCACTCTAGATTTAGGCCACTATGAACAGGTGGGAGAAGTAAAGGAAGGAGAGCTAACCATTTCCCTGGGGAGCCTGCCATCAAGAGAGCAAAATATCTGTACTCTCAAATTACACCAACAGATTGACAGTTGTGTTTGTGTCCTATACAGAGAAACAGCAAGACTGTCACTGAATATATTTCCAAGGCAGCTCTGTAACTATTCCTCTAAAGATTCCCACAGGAAAGCTTTTATAGATGTATATGTTTATATGCATACACATGAATGCATGTAATAGACACAAACATACACACAGACAACAGTATGAATCCTCTTGCTGAAGCGAAGTATTTTTCTCAAAACCAAAAAAATACTAACATTTTCCTCAAAACTACAGAATAAAAATAATAACTGCAATAGACTCTATTGCATTAATAGAAGGTGACATTAGACATTCTTTTTGTTGGATGTTGCCTCTGAGTAAATTTGAGGCAAGGAATGCAAGGAAAGAAACTCAAAATTGACTTTGACATGTGTACCCATGGGAGACTGAGAATTTACATTTCATCTTTGAGCTTGCTGAGATGTCACTATAGGAAAAAGCAGTGCCAACATATCAACGTCTCCACAATCACAAGTAACGAAGCTACAGCAAGGAAATCTCAATTGCTCTGGAAACATTTTGCAACTTTTTTATTTCTTAAAAGTGCTAAATTACAATCAAATGTGAAGTGAGAAAAACAACCCACCAAAACAAAACCCCAAACCCACATACTTTTACTGCCTAATCTTAAAGTCAGACTATAAAACTCCATATTTTTCCTCTAAATTGGTTAAGAATGTGAAGAATCTATGGCCACAGCTGTTGTGAACTATGACAACACCTGCAGATGAGTAACAAATGAGGAGAATGCTCCAGATGAGGGGAGACAAATCTGAAACTATACAAGCATCCACCAAGGCTGAGCTGCTTGCAGGATAAATACACTGTACCTCAGCTGATGATTAACAGTCTTTCTGTGCTCTGTGGTCCTGTTACATAAAGCATCCAAAACACCATTGCTTAAATGTGCAACCACAAGTACTGCATGTAGGTATAAAGCACATGCTATGCAGACGTACAAAGAATAAATGATAAGCCCATTTTCTTATGCTTACAATAATCCACTAATACATCGCAACAAAGAATTTACTACAGTATCAAAAAATATTGAAGTACATCTATGTATGTTACCTATATTGCTTCAGATCTCTCCCTACAGAACAAATATTTATCTGAAGACAATTATTATCTGTAATACCTTCCTGTCCAAAATGCTGATGTCTATTTGACACAATGTAGTCTCTGTTTCCTGCAAGACTGAATTAATTATTTGTCCAAGTGTGAGAAGTCAATATGATTCAAAGTTGTAGTGGGTCTGTGTGAGCTGCTTTTCCCCATCCAGCCTTCACACTGCAGCACTGGGAGCTGGAGGGTGTTGGTAACACACCCGTGTTGTGACTGCCAGTGCTCACACGGCACCAGACCCTGGGGGGCAGGATGGGGGAGGGGATACAGCCGACCTGAGCTGACCAGTGGGATATTCCATACCATATGACATCAGCTCAACTATAAAGGGAGAGGGCAGGAGGAGGATGGGGGGGCATTCTGCTTTGTCCTCCAAGTGGCTGCTTCGTGTTCCTGGAGCCCTGCTTCCTGGACTCGGCCTGACATCGCCTGTGGACGGGAAGTAGAGAATAACACCTTATCTATCATAATCCACACCCCTGTGCTTTGCGTCTTATTCTCTCCCTGCGTGCCGTGCTGAAGGGGGTCGGGGGGAGTGATAGAAGGGCTTGGTGGGCACCTGGTGCCGTGCCGGGGTCAACCCACCACAAAAGTGTACACTAATTATTCTAGAATTAAAAATAACTTGCAAAAGAAGATGTGTAGAACTTAAGATTTTTACATATTTCATTGCAGTAATATTAACACTGTCACCTCCCAGCATTCTGTGGTTTAGAAGGAACCACCAATACATAAAAATTCTAAAAAAAACCTCTCCATACGAAAATAATAAATCTTTTATTCACACTTGAAGACCACGCTGTAATGTGAGAGGTACACAGCCTGAAGGGTATGGTTTGTCATTCATAACCAGGGCAAAGTATAGTGGCCTATGCAAACTATTTCATAAAAGCCAATAGCAGTGGATGGTTTCTGTCAAGGGAATAATTTGTACTCTGGGTGTAGCATGGCAGTCTTGAAAAGATTTTAAACCTTTTTAGATTGCAGAGGAGGTGGGGCTTTATATTTTCACAGAAGTGGAATATAAGAAATGTTGAACCCAGGAGGGTGGCAAATCCAGTCGTGTTCTTGGAAATGGCTTTGTTTATTAAAAGAATAAAACCAATCAAAATTAATGAAAACCTTAATTGTCATTCTGATGAATGAATAATGTTCTATAAGAGCAATGGCATCCAGCTTCCTCCATAGGATGCCAGTGGAGCATTTCTTTCTCTAGTGAAAGGCACAAAGTCCCCTTCAGCCTCTATTCCCATTTTCTACCACATTTTTTCTCTATAGAAGCTTTGTTTCTCCTGCTGACTACAGACATCTCCAGCACTAAGGGCACCTTGAATAGGCAGTAAGTCTAAAGATCCCTTTCCAATTGCCATGTACTCACAGCAATTTAGAGTGAAACATTTTAAATTAAAGGGGAAGAGAGGAGCAAAAAACACCCTATTGGCATGCTGAAAGCAAACTGGTATCTGGACCCGAGTATAAACAGTGCCACAGGATGTGAACAAATTGTTCACAAAGGACAACTAAGATACATGTAAAAAATACTCTTCTCCAGTAAAAACTGTTCAAACGTACACCTTACTTTTTTAAGAGTGTTGAGATTTTCTGCTCTGCCGCAAAACGAGAGGAGAAGAAAGGGTGAAAGTGCATATTCTATTACCAGACAATGTCTTCTCCAGGATTTCTGTAACACTGAAAGCACTAAGAAAGGTTCAGACTACAAGCTGTTCAACATGCTTACTAAAATTTTAAAGCTTCAAAAAGTAAGACAAGAAGAGAGGTATATTCCTGACAAATTATGCTGGGTTCTTTGCATCTGTGCAGGGAATAAATAAGAAAAAGTCATTATGAACTTTGCAGAGTGGTATACACAGAAAACAAGCAGATGAGGCGTGAGAGTGTCGAGTGGTGCAAAGTTTCTGTTTAGGGTACTTGTTCTTCAGGTTTGTTTATTTTTCTGCTATTTCTGGAGACAGAGAAAGGGACCATCATTTAGTTTTTTTCTGGTCTTCTAAGGAGAAAGCTCTGCAAAGGGGGAGAAAGCTCTGCAAAGGGAGGTACTACAGAGGAAACAGTGTACAGGGAGACAAATCTGAGAGCAAGACTGCAGTCATTCGTGATTTTTCTGTCAAGTAATTTTGCTATTCCAGAAATTACTATATAATTATCTATAATAAGACCAGCCACCTAATGGATGAAGGGAAGGCAGTGGATGTAGTTTTTCCTGGATTTTAGTAGGGCTTTTGATACTGTTTCTCACAGCAACCTTCTAGGCAAGTTGTCTAGCTGTGGGATAAGCGGGTTCATGGTGTGCTGGGTGAAGAACTGGCTGAAGGACAAAGCTCAAAGTGTTGTAGTGAATGAGGCTACACCTGGCTGGTGACCAGACATCAGTGGTGTTCCTCAGGGTTCAATTCTACGTGCAGTGTTGTTCAATATATTCATCAATGACCTAGATGCAAGAGTGGAATGCACTATTAGGACAAGAGGCCTTGCAGAGGGATCTAGACAGATTGGAGCATTGGGCAGTAAATGATTAATGGAATGAAATTCAACAAGTCCAAGTGCTAGATTCTGGACCTGGGATAGAGTAACTGGACACATGTATAAATTTGGAGAGGACTGGCTGGAAAGCAGCCCTGCAGAAAGGGATCTGGAGGAGCTGGTTTGACACTAAGCTCAACATGAGTCCACCGTGTGCCCTGGCAGCCAGGAGGGCAAACCCCATCCTGGGATGCATCATACACATCACAGCTAGATGGTCAAAAGAGGTGATTATCCTGCTGTATGGAGTGTTTGTTCAGCTTCACCTTGAATGCTTTGTGTGCTTCTGGGGCCCACAATTTAAGAAGGATATGAAGGTACCCAAATGTGTTCAGAGAAGGGCAACAAAGCTGGTGAAAAGGCTGTAAGGAGTGCCCTATGAGGAGAGAATGAGGACTTTGGGCTTTTCTAGTTTGGAGAAAAGAGGGCTGAGAGACCTCATTAATCTCTACAGCTTCCTGAGAAGAAGTGGAAAGGGAGGTGTTGATCTATTTTCCTTGGGACCCTGTGACAGGACGTGTGGGAATGGTTCAGAGCTGCACTACAGGAGGTTTAGACTGGACATTGGGAAGCATTTATGCACTGAGAGTGTGGTCAAGCACTGGAACAGGCTTCCTAGGGAGGTGGTCGATGTCCCAAGCTTGTGAGTGTTTAAGAGGCATTCAGACAATGCACTTAACATGCTTTAGCTTTTGGTCAGCCCTGAAGGGGTCAGGCATCTGGACAGATGATCACTAAGGTCCTTTCCAACTGAAAATATTTTCTTTTTCTACTCTATTCTACTCCTATTCTTGCTATGCTATGCTATGCTATGCTATGCTATGCTATGCTATGCTATGCTATGCTATGCTATTCTTTCTATTCCATTCTTCTATTCAACTACAGGTGGTGGTCTACTTGGGTAGGGTGCATTTGAAGTGTAGAAATCCTGATTTTACCCTCTAATGTTTGCCAACTTATCTCTAGTCACCTGCTTTACTTTCAAGTGCAGGCTCTGGTGAAGGGCCTGGAGAGTAAATCTTATGAAGAGTGATTGAAGGAGCTGGGACTATTTAGTTTGAGGAAGAGGAGGCTAAGGGGAGACCTCATCACTCCCTACAACTACCTGAAAGGACTTTGTAGAGAGGTTGGTGCTGCTCTCTTCTCACAGGTAATTAGTGATAAACAAGAGAGAATGGATTCAAGCTATAACAGGGTAGTTTTAGACCAGACATTAGGGAAATATTTTTCACAGAAAGAGTAGTCACCATCCCTAGATGTGTTTAAGGGTTGCTTAGATGTGGTTTTGAGGGACATTGCTTAGGGGTGAACTTTATAGAATAGGGTTAATGGTTGGACTTGATCCCAAGAATCTTTTCCAACCTGAATGATACTATGATTGCTATGATACTGTATGCTCTGATACTATATTTGCCAAATAAAGCACAGATGTATTGTAAGGCTTGGTGGTGGGTGAGTTGTACTCCTGATTCTGACACTGTTGCTCATGTGGTATTGTCCTGGTTCAGTTAGGATAGGATTAATTTTCACAAGAAGCTGGGAGGACTCACACCCAGGACAGACAATGGAAACAGCCAAGGGGATATTCAACACCATACCAACACCATGCTTAACTGGGGAAACGAGCAAAGTCCAGTGGGATGGATGGCAGGTTCTGAGTCATGCTGTACATCAGTCATTTTATATATGATTTCATTAGTATTATTGTTATTACTGTTCCTTCTTCTCTCTTTGTGCTGTTCTGTTAAACTCACCTTATCTCAACCCACAGGGTTTTACCTTTTTCTTCTGATTCTCCTTCCCATCCCACAGGGTGTGTGTGGTGAGGGGGAGTGTGGGGGTTGGAGGGTGCGTGGTGCTGGAGTCTGAGGGAGGAGTGAGTAAGCAGCCACATGGTGCTTAGTTACTGTTGGGCCTAAACCATGACAGGTATCGTATGCAATGTGAAGGCAAGGGGGAAAATACCTTGAGACGTATTTGAATGAAAACAATACGGAAGGAAATGGGTATTAAGAAGTGGCAGCTGATACCACAAGTGTGGGAAGAACCAAAAAGGAAAGAAATACTAGCACATATTAATTATGGTGCAGTAAAGTAAAATATGTTCTTGTGTTTTGGAGTTTTGAGGGCATATTTGTTGACCCAGGTTTGCTTATACCCATACACTGTGTAAGACTGGCAAAATCCATCCTCTCTGCCACCAGGATAATTCCTCTTCCCTGAATTAGATGATTCCTGAGCTGATTTAGGGCCACCAGCAAACATGCCGGTGTGGATAAGCTCCTCTGATACTGCAATGGCAGGAACTGTATGTGCCCATGTTCCTCTCTGTCATTTGCAGAGGAAGCTTTTCCACGCTGAAGGCAAGCCGCACCAGTGAAGGCAGCTGAGTGTACACACATTCCATTGCCACCGAGGACTGAAAACCAACAAGCCTTCGTTTGACTCAGGCCCTAGGAACAAAGGACTGAAGCTTTTTATTGCAGCTCCACCGCTGGCAATGGGCTGCAATGCTTTTCCAGAATTCTCCTTCACAACACTTAGCTTCCATAAGGCAGAAAAAATGTAAAACTTGCCTTTCAGCTGCACAACTGTAGAGCAGCACCCAGTTCAGCTTGGAGAGGAGAAACCATACCTTTCTTTTAGCGGTGACCAAAACAATTTCAAGAACAATAGTGGATAACCAATATTGAAATTACTGAGTTGCCTTCTATATATATTAGTAAGATGATTCAGTAGACAGGCTTAGAAGAGATTTTATATCATGTTTGTTGTATGAAGAGCATCAGAGTGAGATGGTCTACTAAGTCACTTTCATGTCTAGTTTCAGTGTATACAAGTTCTTTCCTCAGCTTTACATATAACAGGTTAACAACACAATTTGTAGAACTAACAAATTATTTGCTTAATTGGAAAAAAACCAAAACCACATTTATTTGCTATAGGACCGAGTCTTATTTTGTGATTTTACAGGAAGAAAAAATATACTACAGAGAGCATATTAGTAATACAGCATGTAAACAATAATCAATAAGGAGAGTTAGTAACATCCATGAAGTCATCATCCTCGTCCACAAAAGAGAGAAACAGCTGAGATAGCCGGGAACTCATTTTCAAAGATATCAAACACAAGATGTATATATGATAAACCATGTACAGCAACAATTTCAAGAGAGAGTAAAACATCACAACTAAAGCAAAACAGATATGTCTTATAAAGAAAGAGACCATTACCTTTTTATGAAGTGCATGGAATTCACTATACCTCTTCTCCACAAAATGTTTCCTTCCACTCATTAGCACTTCTATTTTAAAGACCTGAGAATTATAAATAATAATAAAAAAGATTAATGTTACTTGTACAGACAGTTCTGTGACAGGGCTGTGACTGCAATTTTTACCACAGTCATTCCAGCAGGTGGTCCCAAAAAACCCCATGATGAGTCACGAGTTCAGTACAACAGTGATAGGAATTAATAGGAAGCATGGCTGAATCTTCTGTTAAGTTTGTTCAACAAACATACAAAAAGACAAGTTAAGCCTGGATTGTATATTGTATATTAAAATCTAGGCATTAAAATATTCCCTTTCAGGAATATTTAATACATTTTGAAGTAGCTAAAATAAAATCCACCCAAAAAAAAAACAGATGGTAAGAAAAAAAAGGAGAGAAAAGAAATAGATTCATTCTTTTTCCCTCTAATAGCTTACTAACACACTCACCCCTGTCCAGTAAAAACTAGATAACAGATGCAGTATGTTACATATGAAAAAGGAGTAATAAATGCAAATGCTATATCATAGGTTAATTTCCTCCTAACCTACAAATTCATCTGTAGTCTCAGCTGAGCTTGTGCTACTACCTACACCCTATGAAAAAAAGAAAACAACACACACTTGTTTTCATTGTATGATACATGTGACAGCTTTTGTTGCTGCCTCTGGAAGGTTGAAAGGCCAGGAGAAGAAGCTCTCTGGATTCACTAATTAGCAGTCACTAACATGACATTTTCTTGATTCTTAGGTCACTAGGTCATTTCTGAGGGCAAGTGATGAGAAATATTTTGAAGTACTCAAGAAAACATGGTCTATTAAATGAAGACAAAATCAGCAGAAAAGCAAAAAACAAAAGGTGCCTGGTCTATCTAAGAGCCTTTTGTTTTCTGTTTTGCTCAGGAAATGCTGGAAATAATTATTTCCAGGACAATGACAGACAATATCCAGGGCAGATGATTACATTTAGGCCAAAGATTTAGGCCAAATAAAAAGCTATTTGAAAAAAAATTGCAAATAGTATTTATGCCTGAATTCAGAAAAAAGGGATTTCTGTCACAACATGCTCGTCTAGCATTGATGAGAGCAAACAGAGAGAAACCACGGTGGATAAACACTTTCTATTGTCCACTAGAACCTGCCTTTCAAACAGGTCAAAATGTTATAGTTTTCACCGGCTAGCCAAACCACATTAGAAACAGACAGCATTTTATTTAATCCAGACTGAAATAACGTCTGGTTTTGTTTGAATACAGTATGGATGGGACTGCAGTCATTTCACACCAATGTTTACATTACCAAAATTAGTTCAGATCTTTTTAAAAACTGGTGCTACATTCCACCTCTT
>JANVCC010010369.1:16045008-16136464 GCA_025345505.1 Todiramphus chloris collaris
ATTTTTTTAAAGTGGGGGCTCCACCCCTCCCCCTTTTTAAAAGTACTTTTTTTTTTCTCGCCCCCCCCCCCCCTCGTCCGCTTTTTTTGTTGGGGGCCTTTCCCCCCCCCCCCCCCCCCCCCCCCCGATCTATTTGAACTATTTTGGGAGAACAGCTATTGGCTATTAAACAATTGTCATCTATGTGTGAAAAAAGTCAAGGCACAGTTAGGAATATGTTTTAAGTTCAGAGTTGTAAAGAGAATCATATGGAAAGAGAAATCAATTGGGTTTTTTTATATAGTTTAGATTTAACATCCTAAATATATGAGATGAAAACATTATTTACATCTTATTATAGTCTACACACTGTATGAAAGAAATAGCTCTGCAAGGGACACAGTGCTTCTGATTGCACAGGAAAGCCACTGCTTTGAAGGAGTTTCTAGGATAGAAGAATGTATAACAGAATACAAAACTAGTTAAGTTAGAAGTGACCACGAGTCACTAGTTAAGGTGTTGCAACAGTTCTGAATTAACTTGATATTAAATCTCCATGAATTACGAGCAACTCATAATACCCTCTCACATCTCAGTCCTCTAAGAGCCACCACACCACTGTTAGTTTAGCACTTCTGTTGGCTACAGGGGTTTGACAAGCAATTTAGAGAAGGGCTAAGGGGTTGCTGCCTCAGCTATAAGCACTCCCTTGACAGGTAACTTTCTTGTGAATCATGGCTTGGCTTGTGCAGTCCCATTTTGGTTGTAGTCGTCTATGTGCAACTTCAGAGAAATGTCTTTCCCTCTGAAATCCATAAACTCGTCAATTCACAAAGAAGAACAGTTGGAATATGGGTAAAGAAGGAAGTTTTAGTTACTGCTTCTTAATTTTTGCAAAGAACATGACACTAAAGAATGTATTTCCCAGTCACTTTCACAGAAAATGTGAGAAAAGAGAACCATAGCTTTCCATGCATGTGTCATTTCCAAAACCACAAATCTGCAACCTTTACACCTTCAACTGATTGTACCAGTATAGAGGCTTTAACTCTGCCTCCTACTGTCCTGAGCCCTTGGACCTAGTTTTAGCAGACATCTAACATATATAAAACTGGACAATAGAAATGATATACATGAAGCTGAAAATTACTCTTTGGAAGCTGAAAATTACTCTTTGGAAGCAAAACTCTGCAAATGGCATTTTTAATCTACTCACTGTGGCACCTACATTTCAGAAATATAGAGCAGTTTGCGGTAAATAAGTGGATAATCTGTAAATATTTTTGTTTAATGCAAATCTCAATATTAAATTTACTTACAAAACAGCTTATAAAGCAGAAATGGAAGTGAATGAAATAACACATATTGTTCTTATGAAATTTGTATTATGAATTGAGCATATTTAGACAGCATTAAATTCCACAGTTGCATCCTCACTGTCTGCAAGATCACAATTCACAAGAGCAAACTGAAACTACAGAAGTGAGTTTCTGTGCTGCCGTTTCATATAATGACATGGCTCTTCGTGAAAGCTTATGAGAGAGATAGGATATTTTCATGGATTCAGAATAGCTATAGACAAATCTCTCACAAATTTAACTGAGCCATTGCAGGCCCTGACAGAAAAACAATGTAAGGAAACTGGTGAACATAGATGAAAGTGCCAAAATAAAGACGGAAGAACTATGGGGGGAAAAAATGCTACACTGCAAGGAAATTACTTTTCTTGTAAAAATGTTCATGTTCTGTGAATAGATAACTGTACAGACATATGACTTTTTATAAGTGACAGTTAGTCAAATGAAAAATGCAACAATTAATCACTGAATAGGACAAGAAAAATGCTTTTCCCATAGTCATTGAAATACCAGAAATTACACTGCACTGAAAGATTTGCAGTTCATCCTGACTAGGGTACAAGGGATTGTAGATACGGAAACACCAATTAGAAAACTCTTTACAAGCACTCTGAAACTAGAACTGTCTCAACTTTTTTTCAGTTACTATCACAACAGTTATCTAGGATGTTTGCACAAAGCCAGAAGATTCCATTAAAAGCATTCTTCCAACAGAACTTAACCCACATAAACGATGTATGGGACAAACACCTTTGGATTGTATATCAGTATGAACAATGTTGATCTCCTGCCTAGCAGAACTGCACATCTGCCACTGCAATTCATAACCATCAAACCTGTGAAGGAAACTCTTCAAGAAGAATTGCTAAGGTTTCAGTTAATAAGACAGGTACAACTATAAAACAAATTTACATACTATTTTTTTTGTAAAAAAAAACCAAACCCAAAACCAAGCAAAACCTTTTTTGTCTTTCTTCTTAGACTCCACTTTGTTCCAATAATATGGATTATATTCAGATCTTGGAAACCATTTTCTTAATTTCTTATTACTAGCAAGTATGACTAATTTTCCTGAAATGATTAATTTCTGATCATTAGCAAACCTCTAATTTTTTCACTACTTTCAAGAATACCTACATTTCTTTTCTTGCTTCAGCAACTGGACAGTACTACACAGTAACAAAATTAGATTATATAAGGGTAAAGAATTGGTGCTGTATCACTGTGAACTTCCAAGACAGAAATCACAAATGGAAGAAAACAGGAACCAGTAAGACATACAAGAACCACACATGCTTTCCTGCCATGCCACCAATGTTACAACTTCTCATCAAGAATTGTGTGGTAAACAACATTGATAATACCCTCCTTCAGTTCTTACCTATGTCAGATGCTTACATTGGGTACAAAAGGGTATCTTTTATCTAATAACTTGATACAAAAATGCACCACTCCAGTAATTGCCTCAAAAAACTCAGAATAATCAGTTTAACAAAAAACACAGAGAAGAATGACAAACGTGACCGGGAGTAAGGAGAAAACTCAAAAAGAATAGTAACTTCTCAGCTTGTTTGTTCTATTACATGAGAAATACACAGATGGCACTTCTATATTCACTCATGGAAACTACATTAAATACACAGTTTATAATTACAGTAAATTAATATTTTTATATTTTGTATATTTACACATGTAAAAATTAATTGCAAAGGATATAAACTTCTGAAAAAGTATAGTTAAGAGATACAGAGAAGTCTTGTTTAGAATGAGGAGATACAAAAACCAGAAGCAGAAAAAGAGAAGTTTACAAAAACCAGACACATCTGTCTAATATTCACCACGAAAGAAAACCTCACAAAATTCTAGAACTGTGCTTTTCTCTCTCAAGACCAAGCTTACCAACACTACTTAATATATTAGTTACAGGAATAAATACATCCATTTAAATGCTTCAGTATGGTTGACAGACTTTTGTCTCAGGAACAGCTAATGCATTCAAATTCTCAAGAAACTCAACTTTAAATCTTTGTCATGGCCTTATGGAAGGAATTCAGAACAAATGAAATGACAGCTACAGTCCATGAAACTCTAATAGGATTTCCATGTGTTTAGTGTTTCATTATTCTTCAGACAATGGCACATTTTCTGTCTCTGCCGTGCTATGACTAGAAAAAGACTATGGAATAGAGATCAAAAGATGACCTTAAACCTATTCCCATCAAATTGATCCAAGGGAAAACAATATTGCAAAGAACCAGTAACATCACCTGGGTGGTAGCAGTAACCAGAGCTGTGTGTAGCTGCAGCAGCAGTTTGGTATCTCAAGGATGTAGGTGCCTCATGGCAATGCTCCATACTTCCAAAGGCTCTCCACAGCAGAGGCAGACATGAGGACAGTATTCAGAGCCAACTCAAACTTCAGAGCAGCCTTGATAAAACCAAATCTTGATATGCCCAAATGAAAACAAATTAACGTACTCTGACTTCATCCTTTGGACGGGGGAGGGAAAGAGCAGCAAAACTCAGCTCTACAGTAGGCACAGGGCAGTTCAAAGGCACAGAGCCAGGCTGACATGCACCACAAGTCATCAGGTGAGGGAAATCTGTTTCCTATCCAACCGCATTCCCCCCAGTTCTAGTTTTCCTCTGTCCTGCACCCACTGCTTACTTTGGGTTATCCCCACCACGTCCACTTACTGAGACTTAAGACCTTCTCTGCCTTCAGCAGGCACATCTTTGCCTCCTCTCTGTAGCAACTGCTCTCCGCACTCTATGCAAGCAGCCCCTACACAAAGTCCTACATGGTCTTCCCAAAAGAAGAAGGCTCCCTTCCTGCTGCAGAATTGGGAAACAAGCTAAGGCACAGTAAAAAAAGGAGCAGAACACCTCTGAAGAGCTCAGTTTCCTCGTTTGGTTTTGCTGCTGTCCTAACAAGGGATGAAAGTGTCTGTAAGAGGCAGTAAAAGAAAAGCAGTGAAGGATTAAGCACTAGAAATTGAGAGTAATCAGAGTGTTGAGGGTAAAGGATGAACAGGGACAGAGCTGAGACTCATCTGTCCTTCCTAGTAGCAGTCGTCATGCATGCTGAACACTTCTTCCTGATGGCAATGAGAGCAGGCAGAAAGCAGGAGCTGCAGGTGGTCGGCTCAGCTAGTGCAGATGTTTGGAGCACCAGTTCTCACAGGCAGGCAGTGGTCCCACAGCTACCTCCACCTCCCTGCTGACCTGGGCCTGCTGTGCCTGTACTTTGACCTCCAGTGGTACAGCTCTACTCAGCACAAGTGTTTCACTGTTACTGAAGGGCCCTAAAGAGATTCAGACCCATTACATTAGCCTTTACAAGATGTGTTTATATCATCTCAAAAGTTGTCTCAAAAGCTGAGTTGGACCCACAAACCCTTTTCCCCCACTCTAAGAACTGTCATGTCTGTTGTATGAAATCAGACTGTTTCACTTAGTCCCAATTACAATGTACAATATTAAGTTACAGCACAAGAAAAAAAGTACATAGTTTTATTAATGATGGAAAACAAGGCTTGACATTATGCAATTATGATGTTGCTTTGTCCAGAGTCTCTGAAGGAGAAAGATCATGTCACTGAAGTGAAACATTCACTGCAGGATTTCCAGAGAGCATTCCCAGCAGCTCCAGCCTCTGTGAAGCAGCTACGTGACCCCTCCTGGCCTGGAGAAGCAAACTTACTGCTTTTGCAACAATAAATAGATTTTCCATTGTGGCATAAACCCATTGAGAGGACAAAGTTCACTTCTGTTGAATCTCATGTTACTGCAATCTAACTTGGACCTTCATCACTAAACAAAAAGATGTGTATCTAAGAACAATCACAAGCACATGTTCTTATAAATGTGGCTCCTACTTCAAATGCCTCCTTACTTATTTTATGTAACTTTTAGCCACTTGTTCACCAAAAAAGCGGTCTCTTCACTAACACTCACAAATGTTACTGGTTTCACTACCTACCTAAAACAGACTGCAGCCTCTTCAAGAACCTTTCAGCATGCAGTTTGTCTTTCCCACCCATACTACATAATAATTAAGGGTATTCCCTCTCCTACAGTCTTTTGCAGGATGGGCTTTCTCCACTCACAAAATGGCACACTGTTGGTAGGAAACGCATACAAAGGTGTGCATATGACTTGGGGCTGTTCTTTGTGAAGACAGCCATTGAGAAACATAAGTCATATTTCTTAGAGGAAGAGATAGTAAAACAATTTATACTGCAACCCAGTCAGACAGTTTTGTAATGCCTACAACATGGGAAGCTCGAGGGAGGCTTCTATGGAGCTGTCACTGCTGAATGAAAGAGTAGCTGACATCTAAGAGTAAGTAGTTTTCTGATTTTTTTCAACTCTCTTTAAACCAATCTTTTCCAAACACATGGTTTATAAAATCCCACAGGAACTTCTCTGTCATTTCCTGAAAAATAACTTGCTTGGCTTTCCAAGCTAAAAAGCCTCACCCTTGCCAGTGAAACACTGACTATGGAAATCTAATTTGTAACCAAATTAAGAAGCTACAAGATCTGACTTGTTTTTGATATTTTTCTTTATTAGTTCTGCAGAACACAACAGTTACACAGATAGCGCCCTTTTATAATCTCATTGTCATTGTGGTCAACTATTTGGCTAAACTCCTAAGAATCAAACTTAAGGAAAAATGTGTTGATGTTTTACTGAAAAAGGAGAAAGTTCCTAATACATGCTAATGCCTACAGTTACACAGACAAAAAAAATGAGCTTGTTCTGCTCTATTTATCCATCTGGATCACCTCAATGTCTCTTATCAGAAATGTTCTACTAATAGAACAACTATGAGCCTTTTTATGGAAAAGACAAACTTTCCAATAGAAATAGTACATTGGGATAAAATACTTGAATATTGCAAAAACTAACAAGTGTATTTACATGAAACAGAGGGATTCTAAGTTTGCTGAAATATAAGGACTCTTCTATTTTGTCACAAAATCCTTTAGAGAGTCTATAGAGATTTCTCTCACTCTGAGGCAGGACACAACTCCTAACCACAATGAAACTGCCTCCGTATTGCAGCCAACCAGCTGCGAGAAACTCCTTTTTGCAAGAAGCTAGACATTTTTTTTCTAGAAACTTTAAGTGTAACTTGTTTTCACCATAAGAAATCTGGGGAAGGACTTTTTACAAGGGCATGTAGTGATAGCACAAGTGGTAATGGCTTCAAACTGTGAGAGGGTAGATTTAGATTAGAAATAGGGAAGAAGTTCTTCACTCTGAGGGTGGTGAGGCACTGGAACAGGTTGCCCAGGGAAGCTGTGGATGTTCCATCACTGCATGTATTCAATACCAGGTTGCATGGGGCTCTGAGCAACTTGGTCTAGTGGAAGGTGTCCCTGCCCATGACAAGTGGGTTAGAACTAGGTGATTTTTGAGGTTCCTTCCAATCCAAAGCACTCTATAATTCTATGACTTGCTGTCAGAAGAACACATAGGGCCTCTGAGACCTCCAAATGACAGATGTTTTGTTTACAAACAAATACATCACATGGTGTCAAAGAACACATTTTAAAAACATACATGCAGCAGGGAGATAAGCATCACACTTCAAAGGAGCTGGCTTTGTACTGTCTCATTGTTATGTCTACCATGGCATGAATTCAGACTTTTCATCTGCTGGTGACTCGCTAAACACCCATGAACATGAAACAGATTTGTATTTAGTCAAGTTACAGTACACACAAGATATTAAAAATCAGATTCCACGTTCCTCATGGTACATAAATACCAAGGGAAAGAAATACTGTATACCCAGCTCGCATCTTTTATTAGGGTCTCTGCAGTAATCCAGCTAAGAAGATTCTGTTCCTTTCTATCTGTCAACATAAGTAGTTCATCCAAATAATTTTACAAAAGCAGTAGTCAAAGTAGGCAAAAGAGGTTGCTTTTCTACATGTCTATGCAGCTTAGCAAAGATCTTGCATATATTACACTTAAAAATTGAGATTAGCTCACCAAAAGTTTCCCTTGACAGATTAATGTCTTTTGAATAGTAATTCCAAGTGGGATGAAAAAATAAGAAATATCTGCAAGGCAGTTTCATATCTTACTGTACTAAGCCTGCTCTGACTGAGACAGGGCCTGAAACAGGTTACCAGGATGTGGTTATCAATACATCTAACTGCAGAAAACCATCTGGTCCTTCACGTGCAAGGACGGTGGAGAAAATGGAAGTGACAAACTCAGTACAGTTGCTGAAGAAAACACAAGAGAAGCTATCACAAACAGGGCCCAAAAATAATAAAATATTGTCCACAAATAAAGATTAAAGTTTTTAAGCTTCTGAATTCACATGCTATGACTAACAGAGCATTTACATTGTCCATAGTGAACACATATATTCTTGATCTAGTTTTAAAGTAGTTCAGGTACTGCTGGTAGCATAACAGTAGCAGCAGCATGAGCAGCACAAGCTGCAAAACTTGCAGCAAAGTCTGGACAAAGCTCAGTGCCAAGGGGGCCAGCCTGGCTCTATCCCGGGTATGTCTGTGGGAGCTGCAGTCCGCAAGGTCCAAGCATCCCACAAAAGGGAGCAGGCTGACTGTGAAGTTCAGAGGGATGCAGGTTTGGATTCGACTTGAACACAAGGGAAGAATGCAGAGAAAAGAGAAAAATATTTCTTAATTTGCTTCCCTTAAGTGTTACGGTATAAAACACAGCAAGTATTTGAATTGAAGACACTTCAGTCAAAACTGTATTGGAATTAGTGGAAGAGCTAAGGCAGCACAGACTTTGCCTCAAATACCCATGTCTGAGAAAAGGCAACATTTAAACTGCTTATAGAGACTACATCCAGTGCAATATGCAAAGTGTCAGCATATTGTAGAGGTTCAAAGGAAGTAGAAATAATAATACCAACCACTACCCACGGTAATATATATAATTAAAGTACCCTATAAGCAATTTTGTGATACAAGAGTGAATAACCTATCAGAGAACACTGGTTGTATAATTAAATATTTAGAATTTCAAAGATGACGAAAATTGATTCCATGAAAACTATGTTAATTTGCAACTGGCCTCTCAATGACTTCGAGATAGTGAGGCAAACATCGAGTAATTACATGCCCGCACGCGTATTCAGACAGATAAAGTAGTAAGTATCCAACACATTTCAGAAAGATTAAAAGTAAGTTACAAATTGAATCTGATGCTGGAAATGTGGAAATAAAAGTGTGCATGCTGCAAACAAGGTGACAGTCAGTGGATGATTGAAAATTGTGCTACGTGTTTAATTGATGACTGTTGCTTGAACTGAAAAGAACACAATGTGCCAATCTCTTCAAATGTTAACTAGAAGCATCACAGTCAAAAAATATCCTTCACTGGTCTAAACTGTCTTTTCCTCAAAGCCAAAAAAAATTAAAAGACACAGACCAAACACAAACTACTGAAGAACTAACTTGTCTTGAACACTTCAGCAATAAAAGCTAGGAGACTCCTAAACACCGCATTATGAGGAAACAATATTGATATACTCATTTTTAGCTGAAATTTGAGAGGTGTACTTCATGTCCTGGTTCTTGGGTGTAAAATAAACCTTTTTTTTACTGTACTAGAAAATTCTAGGTGTTCATCACCTGCAGATACCAACCAAGTCCCCTACTTAAATACACGCAGACTGAAACCCCCGGATTGTACATATTTGTTGTACAAATTTGAAAGTACTATCAAGAAAAAAATGCTAGGAAGTCATTACAGATACAATGTGATAGTGTCACAGATACTCCCTTCCTTATTCTGAGGATTTACATTTTCTTCTTGCCTTATTATGAACTTAGTGTATACTTCACTCTCCTATACAAACTTCATCCAACTCTGGCATTTTCCTGGTTCACATCTTTTGTACTTAACAGGAAAAACCTCAGTAATTTCTATTCACAAAAAGCAGTGCTATAAATAATTGGCTTTTTTCTTTTCTCTTTTCTTTTCTCCCTTTCCCTTTCCCTCCTCTCCCCTCTTCCCCCTCCCCTCTGCTCTCTTTCTCTTCTCTTCCTTTCTTCTCTTCCTCTCTTCTCTCTTCTCTTCTTTTTTTTTTTCTTTTATATCTTTTCTGTTTTCTTTTTTCCCTTTCCCTTTTCCCTTTTTTCCCCTTTTTTTTTTTTTTTTTTTTTTTTTTTTAATTACAACGGCTATATTTTTGTAAGTCTCCAGTCCCCTCCCATGGAAGGAATTCAAACTTTTCTTAGTTTACTTTAAGTTTCTAGTTGCAGTGAAAGTTGTTTCTCCTACATATTTACAGAAATGTCACTTCTCTATTTATAGGGCACAGAAAATAGAACTTACCTTATCCTATATGTGTATGAAGGGCCATCTTATCTCCAAATGCCTCAGTAAGCAATTGCTCTTCTTTCTGTACAGCCTCTATCTCTACTTACCTCTTATTTCACCTGCATATGTCTTTCACCTGCATATGTCTTTCACAGGTAAGAAATCTGAAAGTGTATGAAAGGGACATTCACCTTGCATCAGCTGACTCCTTACCAGCCTGTTTCATGCTGCAGCTCACACACAATAGTGCTATTTTTAATTAGCATATCCATAACATTTGAAGAAGACCTGAGATGGAGTTAATTTCATACAATATATTATAGGAGTTAATGGCAGTGCTGGGAATAATTAGAACAATATTTTCCATTACAGGACTGTTCTCAGTTACTTTAGTTTTGCCAACCTTTAATTTTTGGGCTCAGATTTTCCATACCAGGTATGTGATTCATACAGAAAATATTTTTAGAAAGTTACAGCTGAGACAGTTTGAACACATACTTAAAGTGTATTTTACTTTACCCATGCCAAAATACCTAAACAAAAACCCCAAACCCAACACAAACCAAAACCCAAAATCATTTCACACAATTGCTCCAAAACATGCACAATAAAACGAGAAAAACTGAGGGGAGGCAAATTTGGCCAACCAATAAACATCTGGAAAAGAGCCTAACTCCTAAGAAAACTTTGCAGAGTATGTGCATAATGCAGGTTTTCTAATGGCATCAGCACTGCTGGCACTGTTATTTTTGCTGTGTGTCTGTGCTGACTGGAATTTTATGGCATCTCCATAAAGTTAGGGCAAATTTCAGGCCTACTTTTCTACAGTCCAGGAGCTGCTATGATGCTAGACAGCTGAAAAAAGATAGGAGGATGTTTCCAAGTTTTTGCAAGAAAGAGAGGCTGGACAGAAACCTATGGTAGGGCACACGGGAACAACACCTAACAAGACCGTGCTGTATTACTATCAAAATAAGCAGGTCAAGAAAGAGCAGGAGAAGGGGCTTTTAGTCTGAAGTACTCAGGCTACTGTAATGTTGAAGGGAACATGTGATTTTGTCATGTAAGAATCAGAAATGTATGTCACTGCATATGCTTGCTGCGAAAACCCACTGGTAACACACAATACCCCCTTTCCTCCCTCCACTGCTGGTGGGGCACCTGGATGATAAGAACTCAAGTACCTCTTTAGTCTAGAGGTCTATACTAGCAATCTAAAAGCTCCATGTCCACTGTTCATACATCTGGGGCCGTACCTCTCTAAATGGTATCTCCCATTCCCTTTATTCCCAGTTGCCTGCTGAGACATAAAAACCAGAAAAATGGGAAATATTACGGTTGTAAATTTAAGTACTCATAGTATCCCTTAAGCATTTCACACAATGCAACCCAGCATCCCTGCACACACTTATTGCAGAGGTCAGGCACACATCACTTTTCACCACTGAGTGTCCACTTAGCTGAGCATGTGGGACTGACAGTGTTGTGGAAACAAATAAGCAATGGGCAGTGTTCTCAGGGGTTCTTACCATGTAAGAACATAAAAACATTTAAAATGCCAGGAAAACCTTATGTACAGAAAATACAACCTCAAGATTGAGGCAAACAGTAACATCACAATCAGTTTGGAAACTTTGGATATAAAATCCAAGTACTTCTGCAATGCTCAACAACTTATTTAATGCTTTTTCCTAGGAAAACCTACTTTGAGCATCCCACTTGTGCACAATGCAAGAAAAAGATGAAAAACCGTACCATCAAACCTGGCAAGTACACACACACTATCTCCTGAAGTCAACTCCTTCACTCATTGCCAGTGCTGGCATCTAGATGATTTAACATGAGAGGTTGTATTGCTGCAGTGACCACTGTTGCTCTACATGCAGATCCAACATTTCTCAACTCCTCCTTTCAGGGTATATAAAATGGTGGAGGAGGAAACAGAAGAGATATTCCACAAATTGCAGTATTGATTTTCCTATCTAAGGAAAGAGACTCTTCAGTGAACAATATCTCTTTGCTCCTCTACTTCATGAGAGAAGTCTCAAAAAAGACAACCTGCAAAACCATGAACCACTGCAGTTTTGCTTTAGACACTGTTTTTTGGCATATGTAGACACTATGTATCTGAAAAATAATCATATAGTATTCATACATCAGGTATTCTTGACATACATAAAAGGAAAAAAGTTATTTTTCCTCAAAACTTCTTAATCACTGCAACTACTAACAAATCCTGAATGAAACCTACAGAGGATTTTTAAGCACAACAAACTCCTCTACTTATTCTTTAAGACCAAAGAAAACAGGGCAAATGGATTCATTAAAAGTGCAGCTAAAACACCACTAGTGTTAAAAGGATGACATTTTCTTATTCCAGTACTACATGTTAGCTTTGTAAGATCTTGACCAGTAATTCTACATGCCCTACTAAAACCGAACGTAACATTTCTGACAGTAAAGGCTGGTTGGATTTGTAATGGTTTTAAAGGAAGATATGAAGTATTACTGTACTCTACAGAAAGAAGATAATAGTTATAAAATAATTTAAAAAAACCCCCACATACATGCTTTTGGACAATTTTTGCATTATGTACATATGTTTGTTTTCACAAAAGTCTTCCGCCAAGATGTGTCACCACACCAATCTGCAAAATAAACAGCTTGTAAAATTCTACTCATCAGAAATAGAAATTAGTATTTTAAAAATATATAATTCTATTCTCAGATCTTTCTTTATAATGAAAATAATATTTTCTATCAAATCACCTTCTATCCATTTTTTAAAATGAGACAATGGAAAATTACTGCCTGCAACACTCACTCAGTTTTTCTAGAAAAATAAGACTATCACCAGATCTAGTGCCAAATCTGGCCTATTTAATAGTTTCATCAGAAAGTCTACATTAGATAATCACTGGACCTGGGGCCCACAGAGGTAGTGGTGTAAACTGAAACAGGATAGGACAAAACCCTGCACAACCTGATCTATGCTGGCCTTGCTTTGAGCAGAGGTGGGGCGAGGGGTGCCTGGACTTTCATGGGCCCCTGCCAACTTAAATGACTCTATAATCCTATAAAAGCTCCTTTCTAGGCAGGAAGAAAACTTAAAAAGAAAAAAGGCTTCCTTTTCTGTGTTCTTTTTTTTGGAGGACAGTTAGAAAATACAGTTACACATTCACAACTCTTCCTCTGTCACAGATTTGCACAGTTTTGTCTTATCAAGCAGTAATTTGCCCTACGGCTTTGAAGAATAATTACCTTGAAAATTTAAATTAATTCTGATTTATCAAATTATATTCTGAACCTGTTGTTTCTGTGAAGATCCTGATGCAATATTTTGAAGACTGTGGGTAGAATGGGGGATGACAGATATTCCCATTAGCTTCACACTATTTCTCTTCTTAAGAGCTCTTCATCTTTCTAACCAGGTACAGAAAAAAATCAGGTCCAAAAGTCAGTGTTCAAACAGTAATCTATTCACAATTGACAAAATCCTTCCTCAATTACAAATAATGCTGGTTTGCTCAAACAGCAATTCCGGAGAGCCAGGAGGGAACCTCAAGCCTGCCTCACCTTTGTGGTTCTCTCCATTTACTCTGTGCCTCTGACTGTCCTTTCTTATACATTCATTATTTACATTCTAAATAAGGATAATATTAGCTTTTGTGGGTTCTACAAAGAAGAGTGAAATTTTCCAGGTTGCTGGTGATCTAACAGTGTCACCTCCATTGTAATAACTGAACAACACCACAGCACACCATCTTAACAAAGGTTCAAAAGCTAACTAGCAATAACTGTCGCTCTCTGTATATCATAAAAGTTGCTAATGAATAACCTTGTCAGATTACCAACACGTATTAATCACACACTTAAGATTATATACTGATTAATACATGTATATAACACAATGGAAGTTACTATTTTAAGACTGTCTTATGTGATCAGGATTGAAGATGAAGTTTCTAGCAAGAGAAGATCAATGCTTTTCTATGTTCAGAAACTTTCATCAACATATGTTCAATGAAACATACCAAGTAAAATTGAAAATTTAGCAGTAATTTACAGTAAAATTAATTTAATATCCAATAAATAAACTGTATAAATTCACATAAGCAAGACTCTGTTGTTGGATATTTATTGACATTGGCCTATAGTGTCATAAAATCACAGGATCTATGCTCTACTGATGCATACCAATGCAAATCTTACAACGACTCAGGCAAGACATGTGCCCAATTCTTTGAGTATGTTCTGTGAAGCAGCAGAAGAAAGCTTTATGTTGGCAAAGCAAACTATTATTAAATGTGTAGCATGCAAGTGGGACTGTGCTTTTGGGGAAAAACAATTGTTTCCAAAACCACTGAAGATATAAAAAAGATATATTAAAAAAAAAAACAAAAAACCCCACTGAAGAAATAAAAATAATCTTTGTTAGACATAGTGCCTATTTAGCGGATAACTGAAGCAAAGTTTAATCTCAAAACACTACAGAAGACGCAAAGATACCCAAATGATCTTTATCAACAAAATAGCTCAGTTACTCCATGAAAAGGGAAAGTATGTAGAGACAGAACAGTAAATAAACCTGGTTCAAAATACAAATCTTGTAAGCACAAGATTTTATATTCAACTAACAATACATAACTGCAAGATGATCTATTTACAGTGAAAGACCTAGATATATTTTAAAGTTGTTTAGGGTTTTTTTTTGTTTGTTTGTTTGTTTTTTGTTTGTTTGCTTGTTTGTTTCTTAATGTTAAGGTACCACAAAGCATCTATCTATTACGGAACACACTGTGGTCTAATGAATAAATATAAAAAGAAATACATACATACATACATAGCCTGCTTGTAATAAGAGGCATTTAAAATATTCAACATATCAGGAATAGAAGCCTGAAAATAGTTTTCATGGGTTTGCTTCTTCTTAAAATGTGAATTAAAATGCCTTAAATTTTTTTGTGAAAAGTCCCAGTAATGACTAAACAATGACCCAATACCTTTCATCTTCTACTCTCTTCATACAAGCTGACTCAGTGGTGTCATGCCAACCTCAGCAAACGTTCTTCTGCACATTATGGTCCAGTCTAAAATGAGAATTTAAAACATGTTTCCTTTTTCCCCTCACCTCCCATTTCAAGCTATTTTAATTGGTTAAAAGTTGTACTTTCTAGAATTTTTGTTAATGTGCAGAAAAAAAAGGTTCTCTGGGTGAAAAAAAGCCAACTCAAGTGACTTGCTTCCAAATCAGATTTGTACCGTCCCCTCTCAAGACACCTATTTACATGAAATCTCTTATAGTTTCTCTGCCTGTATAAAATGCAGATGCCACTGCACATCAGGCCTGTGTTTGCCTCTTTGCACAGACAGTCCAAAACAGTTTTCCTGATCTGTTTCAACTTGAAATGTTGTCAATATATGGATTGTCTTGCTTTCTAATTCAGTGAAAAATCTAGTTTTCCATTAGTCTCTGCCTTTCTAATTTTCGATACAGCTTTACTAAATGTAATTATTAAAGGCAGATTCAAGAAAGCAATTACTGAGCTACTGGTTTGTATCTCTGAAGTCTTAATAAGGAACAAGAAGTTGAAGTGACAGAAACACTGCAAAATCTGTAAATAAAATAAAAAAAACCAAAACCCACACCAAATCTGGCTTATGTTTACTTTAATATATACAATACACAGAGAGAAAATCATAATGGTATGGAAATTGTTATGATCAGTATGTGTCTGGAGTGGCCACAAAACTCCCCGCTATCACAAATGAGTTTTAATCTTTGTATCACTGTGCAGAGTATTAGGATTGCAAGTGTATTTAATAACTATTGCAGAAATAACTTTAGAAAGAATTTTTAAATTATCAAATCGATAGTGGGATTGTGAACAATGAGAAAGTGGCTTTTTACCTTCTTCATCTGGAGATTTTCAAAATATTCTGGAGGTTACAGTATTTGGAGGGGTTATATTGGACTATGAGATATCTAATCTCACTTGCCAGTACTAGCAATCAACTATTCAAAGTAAAATAAAGGTGATTATGTAAAAAAAACACCAACAAAACAGTAGAAAATAGGCAGTAGATTGTTCTAAACCTAAAAAGTATCATAAAGAACAGGAAAGCACTAAGTTTCAGCACAGTCCTCTTGCTAGCTTCTAGAGAATTTCAATAACCATTCAAAAGATAACTTGAGTCCAGAAGAGGAAGACTGCAGCTAGAATATTTTCCTTCTGTGTAATGATTTCCTCCACACCATAAGTCAATCATCTCCCTTTCTCCCTCACAAAAGCATAGGTAATATCCTGTCCACAATAAAGTCAGTAACAGAAGTCCCACTTAACTGCTACACCTTAACACCACTCTGGATTTCTGTCAATTAGTCTACATACACTAACATTGCTGTAAAGAAATTTTGATCATTTTGTGTATGAGAAACAGTGACATTGTTTCTCAATTACAAGGCAACAATACTGGCTCTGACTGAGTCCGTAAGCCAAATCAACTCAAAATAATTTTTGATTTAAAATTAACATCAGACTATGTAGAGCTTTTCAGCAGCTTCCCTTTCAGTAGTTTATCATATGCAGTAAATTAATTCAAGTATGCTAGCAGAACAGCAGTTAATCACTTAGCATCACCTATTTTACTTTCCATTATACTCATTACAAATGTATAATGGCACATAAGCACCTAGCCATTCCTTGTGTCCAACTCAAAGATATATTGCACCAAATAATTATATATACTTATCCTATATAAAGGAAAGGTAGAGGTAAGACCTGATGTCTGAGAAAACAGGGAATACAGTTAATTTAGAGTGATTTTGCTTAGCTGTTCTCAACCAAGATTCATGATCCTCTCAAGAAACCTGGTCTAAGTTTTCCAGCTGAGGACAACTATTCTTTGAAAGCCCTGTGGGAAAACCCTTTGAGATGTAGAGATGACAGTAACCTGAGAGCCCAAACTGAGGACTCCAGATGTCAAATGGAATGCGGCTCCTACTCTGAGATCAGGCCTTTCTGCTGAGACATCTTGGTACAGCTGGGCACTATAGTGAGTGATGAGTAGTAACCACATCTCCAGTATGCAAGCACTGGCCACGCAGCATGAAGCCAAAGTTTGCCACAGCAGAAGCATGGCACTGAATTTAAGGGCTCTCAAACTTTTCTTCATACAACTCATGTTTCAGTGCAATGGACAAGAACACAAAACATTACAGTATTATTAATGTAGCAAAGACTCAACTGTATATGAGAGATAGGTAGCTTTATTACAGACCGGTATACACGTGCACACACCAGCAAAGATAACACCTTTATCTTCTGAGCAGTTTTGCCAGTGTCACAGAGAGGACAACCTGGTATCAGAGGTATTGCTATTACAAGGAGGCTAGAGTACAGATCTTTCTGTTAATGCATCAGCAGCTCTTACTTTAGATTACTAAAACCATGGATTATTTTAGAAACAGAGTTCATTTTACTAATGTATTTACTTTTTCTTCAAAATTACAATGTCCGTGTTTTCCTTCTTATGCCGTAGCAAATACAGTAAAGAGTTCTATGCTGCATAGAAGGGATTAAGCCAACTCTCAAGATGAAAAGCCAGATACCATGCTCCTCTTCAAATAGGTTAAAGGTTTATGTAGCCCCAACCACCTATTACAGAAATTTCCTCTCCTCAGAAAACATGTCTCCACAGAAAACTGTGGTCTGGAACTTATGTTGTAAAATCCTCATGGTAAAGGTGAAGCAGGAGTTTGTTTCACAGTGTAAGACCCATAATAACAGTAACTGTAAGCGAAATACTAAATAGTACTAAGCTCTCTCCTCTTTGTACTAACTCCTATGGCAGTTGATCCTCATTGGAATAATGAAATAGAACAAAATAATTTAAATGAGAAAAATATTGTACGTTTCAGCTATAATGCCCTACTGTGTAATGTAAGTATTTTCTTGTTTACTCCCCTATTGTCAACTTTGAAAGCTTTTTTAAGCTTTTTCACAACTGAAAGAAAAAAGGCCAACCAAACAAAACTCCACTTCTTGATTTTGTGGTCACATACTGAAGTATGCTTTGAAAGATGTATGCTAGCATGAATAGACATTTTACCCATTGTACGCTGCCTACAACATTTTCAATATTTATTTAATCTTCTGTCATTTTAACAAGAAGTAGGACCCAGGATTTAGTATCAAAAGGCAAAAATAAAAAAAAGAGGCAACTTTTAAGTGGGCCATTTAAAACATTGTGTTCAGTGCTGTCCTGTAATAAAAAAAAGCTTTTTTTTTTTCCCTCTTCAGTCTTTTTGAGTGATTTGACTTGTACAAGCCACAGTCATTTTGTTGCATGTTTATGGAAAATGAAAAATCTTGTCTGTAGCAATATCAAATCATTTGTACACAGCAGACATAAGCTGTCATTTCTGTCTATCTGATCAGTACACCCACTTCCACACTTCTCTCTTTAGTCTAGGTGAGCTGTCAAGTTTCTAGTTTCTGACGTGTATTTACATCATTCAATGACATCTGACAGTAGTGAAAGGCCACAGAAAACTGCTTATTGATCAGAGCAAAACTAGTTGATGGAACAGATGAGGTTGTATCACAGAAATGCAGCCACACTCAGGTGATGACATTTTGCTCCCTTGTATACAAGTGCTTAATGGAATACAACTTCATTATATCATGCCACTAGTGCTTAAAGAATTGCATGGTTCTCATGAGTGTTTTGTCTATGGGGTGATGAGGACAATCTATTTGTACTGGTACCAATGTATTACTAACCTGCTTTGCTCATGAACACTTGCAAACTACCAGCCAATGTGTCCTGATGAATATACTAAGAGACACTGAAGACTCAATCTTGCCAAAATCTAATTGAGCTGACCTTTTAAAAAAAGATGGAATTACCATTTAGGGAGCCAGATCTACTCAAGACTTAGTTCTGCAGAATTCCGTGCTGCTTAGTAAAGACATTTTAAATGACCATTTTTATGCTTGGGACTGGTACAGTTTCCCAATGGAAGAGGTAACTGATCATTAGTATTTCAGAGGTTATTATATCAACTTGCATGAGAGTCTTTCAAACTGTATTAAACTGTATTGATTTAAATGCTGAAGAGTTCTTGGGCAGAAGCTCTCCACACAAACTGTACTGCAGCTAAAATATTACATTCCCTTTTTTTTTTTTTTTTTTTTTTAAATTGTACTTTATTCTTTCTGTTATGTCCATGTAAACTTATTTTTCACACAGTAACCTGCAAGGATATAATTACAGCACGCAACCATTCCTTACAGAATCTGTGTTTGCACTAGCAGTCTAACTGCAAAACTCAAAGCATGTTTAGCACAAAGTAAACTGCAGTGACTTGAAAAAAGCTATTATGTTACAATACAATAACTTCAATAACTTGAAATCAGAAACTTCTAGGGGTATGCTGATCATAGCACAGATCTCAGAAGAGCTGGATATCCATTCTATAAGTTATAGTAGACAGAAGCAGTAGGTCTTTGCTTCAAAGAAAAATGTCCAGAGGGGGGAAAAGATACCAAAAAAAGATGGTCTAAAAGTCACTCTTAGCAATCGGTGTTCCACAACCTTTCTAAGTTAAGCCTTGCTTTCAGGTTAACTACTTATAACTGAAATCAATTTTCAGATTAAAACCAAACTATTGGCTACCTCAGACACTCAGAAAATCCCTTCCATTTCAAGGAGAAAGAGATCAAAGACTCCATTCTGAGAGAAGGCATTTTCAATCCCTTGACTTAGACAAGCAGCACGAGACCAGAAGCTGACTAACTATTTCTCTACATAGCTAGAAAAATCCAAGCTTTAAAAATAACAGAGAAATACAAGTGAATAATGTCTTAAACAAGTAGAGTACATCTCCTGCTATTTCTCACTACAAACAACATGGAATACCCTACATACAACTTACTAACAGCAAAGGAAAAAGACATAAACAGTCTTGGTATTTTCTGTTCAATCACTGAAACTTCTCTGAGACGAATAACTGTAGGAACTATCTTGTTCTTCTCTTGGTGTTCTTGTAATGTGATTGCTGCAAAAAATCTCAAAAAATTTTGCCTTCAGACCGTAAAAAAAAACCTTGGGGTTGGGTAAACTAAGATTTTCAGAGTTCATCTGGCTACGTTTGGATCAAATTTCAAACAGGGAGCAATTACTTTTCCTACTCTAATAAAACTTCCCAATTTCTACTCCGAAGAAAAAGGGGGGGAAAAAAAAAAAAACAAACCCCAAAAAAGACACAGCAAAACAGTTACAAGAGTGAATCTATGTTATTAACCCTGGCAAAACACTTTCCCTTTGGTTTCTTTTCTAAGGAGCAGATGAATTGATCTCACTGGAACTTAAGAAGAATTTTAATGTATACTAATTACTTCTGATGGAAAATTTCCACCTAGAAGACAATATTTACAATGATTCAGAAAAATGAAATGAAGGACTTAATCTTAACAAATGGCTTTGAAATATATATTTAAATTTTTTCCACTGCTAGCTCGCCATACATCTAATTGAAACTGCGTCATCTCAGATACTATAGTTATCTGTCAGCATTTGTTTGCACATACACAGAAACATGCATATTTAATATATACAGATCTAAGGAGAAATGGAAAATAAAGAAACAGTCACATATTCAACGTACGTGATGCCAAATGTCTGAAAAGCAAACTCTGTAATCTTCTTGAAGTTAGTGGGAAGAGGAAGTACTCCAGACAATGGACAATATAGATAGGATGCTATTTTATGTATGTTTAAAAAACTTATTTTAGCATTGACTTTTTTTCAAACAAAGAAAACAAAGAAGTGTTCTGCCTTCTGCCATAAAATCCCTCACTACATAAGTTTTTACTCATAAGAACTCAAAATTATCATGAAGAACATCTCTGGACAACAAGTCGCAGACAAATTACATTTTTTCCTTTCCAAGTCTGGCTTTTGTATTGTGTGCTTATACAGAAAACAGGAAATTCTCTTCATCTCAGTTGTCTGATATGCATACATATCTGGGCTCAAAGCCTTGACACTGATGCTGATGGCAAAAATTCATAACCGTTTATGAAAAAAAAAAAAAACACAACCAAAAAACCCAAGTGAACCTACTTTGAAATTAACCATGGATCTAGAACTGTTTGCTTTATTTGAAGTACGAAGTATCTATTAAAATGACAAGACACATGTCTTTCATTCAATGAAGTTAATCTATTTTGAGTCACCCTGAAAAATGAAGGATACAGAGGATACAGTGTTCATTATTAATCATTCCCAAATTTTGCTGGACATACCTTGGAGTTCTCTCAGGAAGAGCAAGAAGGCATATGTTTCCACTGTAACAGAACAGAAGTTAAGAGGACTGGAAACAGTGATTGTATGACAGGCTGCTGCTGACACATGGATGCACAGAGGATGTTCAGAATTTGAAAGAGAATTACAATAAATACACTTTGCTCTTTCAGTCTTTAGATAGCATAAAATGACTTTCACATCTGATAACATTACTACTTAATTCCTTTTGGATTCAGCTTTTATTTTCCTAAAGCAGATCTTAAGTGCAGCATGCAATAATCTAAATCACCTCCTCATATTTATCTCATTATTTTAATATTCTTCTATTTCATTACAGGAAAACATACATCACAGGCATTTCTTTCTGGTTTAGAAGGGACAGAAGACTTTTTCTTTCCTGTGAATAATTCACAGAAAGCCTACATCACTGCATCTGACTTCAAAAGAACAGAAACTGACTCTTTATGACAGGGATATATGAACTGGGTAAATGCCCAAGCCATTGCTCAAAGCATGCCTGTAGCAGTATCATCACTTCTTTCTAGACAGGCACACTAGGCTGAAGCAATGACTTTTCTGTTCTGCTAGATAAACTAAATGGAGTTAAAGTCAAAGTCAAAAGAAAAACTAATATTTGGATTCATTATGCATTAGTTAGTGGATAACTATAGATTTTAATGCCATAGGCTGTTGTCTTAAACCAAGAACCTAACATTTTTTTAAAAGAATCCTGAAGGACTAGGAAAAACAAATGCATGTAATCACAAAGACTTATGATGTTTACTAACTAGCAGTAATTTACAGTTTTCTCTCAGCTATCTTGAATCCCAAAGCATGAGACACTATAATCTGCATCAGAACTTTCCATTGGAAAACACACCACTTAAGAGGGCTCCTTTGAACAGTGGTTTTGTCTTTGCACTGAAGTCACATCATTCAAAAGGGTCCCACAATGAGGCAACTCTGCAGTGCTCTGTCACCCTCACCGTGACAAAGTTTCTCCTTACATTTACATGGAACCTCCTGTGTTCCACTGGCCCTTGTCCAATCATTGGACATCACTGAGAAGAGCCTGGCTCCATCCTCCTGACACTCACCCTTTACATATTTATAAACATTAATGAAGTCATAATGTAATATAATAATGTCTGATAATAATGTATTTGAAATGAAAAGGAGAGCAAGTTTTGTTTCAGAGATAGATTTGAAGAAAAAGAGTACATATAAAAAGGTTAAAATACGTGAGGCTTGGATGACCAGAACTACCAGTACACCTGGGGGCAGAGACAATCAAGAGAAGCTATGATTTACTTAAACTACAATGACTTCACTGCAAATGCAGAGAACAAACATCAGAAGGAAAAACAAATAGTCTGATGTTACACTAAGAAATACTTACACTGAAGCTGAAGTAATTTTGCTTATTCAAGTAACATTTGCTGAAAAGATGCTCATTGCTTTTTGTTACAGGATTACTAAATTTGTTATTCCATTCCAATCAAACATCTATCATAGTCATGCGAAGACCTTTCTCTGCTTGCAAGATACTACTTTTTACACTACTTGATCAAAATACCAGTTTTATAAAATGAGAATACGAGGAAAAGATTGCTACTTTTTTCCAACACTTGTTTCTGCACCATCCTCCCTCTCTCCTCTGCTATAGAACTCTTGGTAAAAAGATGACAGTTAAGAAAAAAGAAGAAACAAAGGCACTCTTTATTATAATGCACAAATTATCCATATAACTAGAATTTCAACAGATTCACTGAAAAGGGAGAGAAAGACACACATTTACACAGGTCTTTGGTTCTTCTGTCAAAATGGAATGTGTCCAGAAGTGGTCAGCACAAGTTTTCAGATACTGCTGATCAATCAAATTAAGCAAATCTCATCAGGCACAGAAAAGCAAGAAATGCTGCTGCCTGCTATCTTGCTATCACCTCTTTCTCCTCCCATCTGCTGTTGTACCAGTATAACACAAATTAATCACTTTATCATTACAGGCAGCCTTTGAAACGAAGACTATGAGATTACAAGTATGTTCTTACTCCATGTTTCAGTTTCACCGACTCCACATGGTTCTCCATGCTTTTCTAAAGCAAACTACCAGACCACTGAGACTTTCCTGAATCAGAAACTGAATTCTCTGGATGTCAATTGGGACACCAAACTGTGGTGTTTTTTCCTCAAAACAGGGCTTTCTCCACAGACCACTTACACTGAAGATTCTCCATGGCTTCAAAATATTTTGAAATAAGGCTGAAGATCCATATGTGAGCACAACTGTGGCACAGAATAACACATGCACAGAAATTACTGTAGTAAGTGTGGAAGAAGAGATCATGGGAAGGATATGAAGAAAAACAGCATAGCTAGTTCCACCTAATCAGGTGTCATGAATCCCTTATTAAGGAATCTGAGTAAACAAAGTATTACAAATAAAAAATGTAAGCCTTCATATTTAATTTAAAACTGGGTAAGTGCCCCATTTAAGAAAGGCTTAAGATGTTTATGTCCATTCATCTTTCTTCAACCTTACATAGAAAACACTTCACAACCTAAGACATAGATTTTAGGGGAAGGCAGGAGGAAAAGATACTTTACAACACTACAGAAAAACTGGGAACAGATGTATCTTTATATATTGGTTCAGAGTGATCACACTGATTATCAACTAGTTGCACAATTAACTGCTCAAAATAGAAAAGCAGGATATTTTGAGTGAAATGTAAGAAAACTTTACTAAAGCATTTACATGACCCACCAACCTGCCTCACCAGACCTTCCAGCCTCTTTCATTGTTGAAATGGAAATACACAGGTCCAACTACAACCACTTTCTTTTCAGCACACCATTTTTCAGCAAGCTGTGAAGACTCTCTCAAAGTCAGACCCTCATGAAATTTATCATCAGACATCCAGTCTCTGACATATCCATACTCTGCTTATAAAATGGCAACTGTTGTATATGTTTTGTACAGATACTCACAACTCAGAGACAATAGAATAATATAATAAATAACAAGTACAGTTATTCTCTAGTTATGTATTACTTTCAAGTGTGCTAGCATATGCAATTAAAAAAAGTAATTAAAATGATGAAGATAGTTCCTAAATTCAATGCATAGAGTGACCCCTACTGGTCTGCTAGGCACCCCCAGCAAAGATAAAATTGACAAACTGCCTCACTCCAAGGGTGAACCTGAGCCAACATATATGGACAATCCTCAGATAAAGAGCATTCACACCCTATCCACATTACAGAATGACTAATACTAGTATCTCAGTACAGGCAAAAATACTCCAGTGATTTCTACAGACTTTAAAACAGTAATTCTTCTTGTTACTACAGGTAACAAAACAATCAAGTGAATGATAACTATACACATCTATAGCTGAGAACTACATTATTATGAAGACTTTCAATTTTTTTTCCAAAAAAAATCTTAAAAAAACATGCAGGACAAACCAACTTTCTACTAGAGGTAGAAAAAAATATACTATAGAAAAATATATACTATAAAATATATACTGTACTTTTCCAGTTGAACATGAAGAGCAATTATGAAATAAGATGCCATGAATCAGACTGTACTTGCTACTTTTTTATTTTATACATGAAAAGCAAGGTCACAAAAGTATCTAATTATTTGTCTAACTACCATTTGATTTAATCCACAACTAACTAATAAGCCCGGTAACACACTTTATCACCTTTATCACCAATTTCATTCATTTAAACAAGTAATGTGGTAGGAGAACCAGTTCAAGATCTTAGCAATAATATGAGTATACTTACAGATCAATAAAAGAAGAACATGGCTGTTCATTTGAAGGGATGAATGTTCCCTTATTTTTTTTGAAATATACACATCAGACACACACACACACTTACATGTCAAATCAGTACCCAACTAGGATCAGCAACAACTGGAAGATGGCAAAGCTTATGCTAAGTGTGAACTCTAAGTGCATTTCTTTGATCATTGGGCTTTTTAAGAGCACACATATGATTAGCGCATAAAGTGAGCAGGAGACTGATCAACAAAACAACAATTTGCCTTCTGAATTAATTTCAGCCAGGATTAATTCCAAGAATTAAGTAAGAGAAAGCAGTGCTAATTCCCACTCCTGAAGGAAAACTTTGCTTAGACAGCTTAAGCAACAGAAACAGAAATCCACTCTTCTCTCTCTACTTCAAAATAGCTGCAAATTAACAGGAATATTCTGTAGTCAATGCAAGTTTCCACTGTGCCTAAACCAAGTCAGTCCAGTGTTGCTCAATATAAGCTCATACTGGGAGTTTCCAAAGGATGTCCCTCACCACAGCTGCTCAGGAGTAGCTGGAACCCAGAGGCAGAATCTGGACCTTGGAGCTTCTCAGTGGTCACAAAACAGGCTGGCCTATGCCCTGCCTCTTATTTCTGACCAGTAATCAAAGTTTTTGTAGCGAACAATTACAGCCAAAAGTTATTCTTAAAATGCATTCAACCAGTTCTAACTTAGCACAGCAAATCCCTAGAGCCCTCAACAGGAGCTCAACATTTTATAGAGATTTTATTTTTGGGAGCTGTATTTAAATATTTAAAATGTTACACAAAGGAGAAAATAAAACAAAACAAAACAAAACAACAACAACAAAAAAACACAAAACAGTGACATGCTATAAAACATTTAAGAAGTCCGCAACTTGGCTTTTTTTTTTCTTCAAACTATACAGTGAACTTTGCTATTGTTTTCACTGAAATACCGAGTACAGCAACATCGACCATAAAAATACAAATCTAGACATTATTGTGTTAAAAAAATACAATAAAAGAACACTGAGGTTAAAAGTCAAGCACTGCAAAGTCCAAGAATTTAAGAAATAATGCTGCCCATGTAAAACTTAATCAATCCCTTGGGCTTAATGCCTCAAGAGATACCTAAAAACTTATTTCAAGGTCTTGGCACTATTCAGCAAGCAAGCGTCCTAGCGTTGTTGTGGTTGGTTGTCTTGCTCATGTTTGATCCCAGGCCTTGCAAGTGCCATCTAAACACAGAACTGAACCAAACACCAAGCTGAGTGGTGCAATTGATTCACTTGAGTGATATCATCCTGTGGGACCTTGACAGGCTTGAGAGGTGGGTCCATGCAAACCTCATGAAGTTCCACAAGGCCAAGTCCTTCACCTGGGCTGGGGCAACTCCTAGTATCAGTACAGGCTGGGGGATGAAGGGATTGAGAGCAGCCTGGTGGAGAAGGACTTGGGGTTATTAGTGGACGAAAAGCTGGACATCAGCCAGCAATGTGTGCTCACAGCCCAGAATGACAACTGTAGACTGGGCTCCATCAAAAGAAGGATGGTCAGCACGTCGAGCAAGGCGATTCTGCCCCTCTACTCTGGTGAGACCTCAGATGGTGTACAGTGTCTAGCTCTGGTGTCCTCAGCACAACAAAGACCTGGACCTGTTGGAGCAGGTCCACAGGAGGGTCACAATAATAATCAGAGGGTTGGGACACCTCTGCTATGAGGAAAGGCCTCCTTCAGCCTGGAGAAAGACCTTCCTGGGGCCTTTCAGTATGTCACGGTGGCCTAAGACAGATGGAGAGAATCTTTTGACCAAGGCCTGTAGTGACAAGACAAGAGGCAATAGTTTTAAACTAAAGGAGGGGACATCCAGATTGGATAGAAGGAAGAATTTTTTCATGATGAGGGTGATGAGACACTAAAATAGGTTGCCCATATACGTTGCGGATATCCCTTCAGTGGAAGTGCAGGTTGGATCTAATCAGCAACCTGATTTAGTGAAGGATGTCCCTGCCCATGACAAGGGTTTGGTCTAGGTAATTTTAAAGGTCCCTTCCAACCCAGACCCTTCTATGATTCTACAAAAAGGGACTTTTTACATTTCCCCGCTGTTTATACAAAGTGAAAGGCCCTAAGTCAATATATTAGAAACCCCAGCTCACCCTCTGTGGTAGCAGAAAGTAAGGCAATGCCAAAGCTATTGCCCAGCCAGTTTCAGTACCAGATGTACTACCACATCAGTAGGCTGCTCTGATCAAACTACAGCTCTTATATTTCGAAGCACTGATCTCCATATAGAAGTTCAAAGACATCCTGTGACTCATGGGTGTAAAGGCATATTTGGCTGGCTGGGATTTCCATACTCAGCTCCTTCTCAGGGTATCCTCTCACAGCATCTTATTTCTGCTGCCCACTGCTAGTGGCTAGGCAGTCCATGCATGAACTGAGATGTCAGGTTAAAACCACCCACAAGGATGTTAATCAGTAATCAAAGTTAAATCTTCTTTGCAGTTTCTTTACCAGCTTATAGAGGGAGATGCTGTCTCCCTTCATTGCTCCTGCAGTTTCTAGAGCAGAACTACTTTGGGTGAATTCCCAAAAGTTTTAGAAAGCCACAGAATTTGTAAGTGATAGGTTAGGGGATGGTAGGGGATGGACATAGGCAAAATTTTTGAAATAATGCAAATGACAATTCACAAATGTGAAGGGAGGCTCACAAAAAGAAGATTGAGGAAGACTTTGCTGGGCCAACTGGGCTTCAGAACATCCACACAATTTGCTAACATGGGTTTTCTGCATATTAGCTCCCAATACTGAAAGACCTCAGGTCTATTCTCAGTATTTCTGGGAGTTATCTGTCTCATCCTGATGACTCTGGGCAGGGCCAACTATAATTCTTACTCTTGGCAGAAACATCTAAGCCTTGTAGAAATGGAGTTTCCATACTTTGCTCCTGAACGGTGTTCTGGTATTGCAGTATCTTTACTATTCAGCACTATTTCACAATTAGTCTTTCTCACTTCTGATGGATACGACAGGAAATTGCACAGCACAGAACTGCAGCATCCCCAGTCAGACTGCCTCTTTCCTTTTATCATCAGCCTTTTATGGCTGTTTTGTTATGATGTTCCTGCTCAGTGTTTTCTTTTCAGTATAAACAGTCCCTGGTGTATTTAATTCTTCACACTGATCATAGATCTAGAAAGCAGTGTAACACACCATATTTCCTCCTATGTTGCCTTCTCCTGTGGACATTCCCATACAATGCATGTTTCCTAGAATGCAGTACCTGAAATTGGACATGGTACTCCGTGCTTAATATGCTCTCCTCATCACTGACCTCTTTTTTTACATTCACCTTTAGAAACTCCAGCTTTGCATTTGCCGCCTTTTATACAACAGCACATCTTTGACATGGGCATACTACGATGCAAGACAAGCACCAGATCCTTTCAGGAATATCTGTTACCAAATGTTTTGAATCTTAATCCGTGCTGCTGATTATTTTTGGTAAATACAACATGTGGCACCAGTTCCTAATGAATTAGCACTCCATTTTCCATTTTAAAATAATCTTTTCAATACAATGAAATTATTTTTAATTATAGTTGTGTTTTCCAGCATGTTCACAGTAACTTCCACCTTGGTGCTGATTGCAAATTTAAATAAGGTCACTCTGATTCTACCATCCAGGTCATTAAAACACCAACCTCAAACCATTAAATCACACAGGACCTCAAACAGACCCCTCTGCAATACAACCCAATAAATCCTTCCATTGTTGACACATGCATGTCCTTCTGCATATCTGCGGCCACGTATGTACAAACACTTGTGTGAGCAAGCACATCTATGTTCTGCCCCTATCTGAATATAAGGAGATTACACTGACTAAAATATTTTGTTGGTTTTGATGTTTGCTTGTGGCAACTGATTTAGATTGCCTTCAGTACAAACCAAATTTGTGTTAACAGCGTGCTCACTAGATTCAACTAACTTGTACTTTCCACAACCAGCCAGAGCTTTTAACTAGGAAATGAGGCAAAGTTGTTTTACTGATGCATAAATAACATACAAATTAGCTAGCACACTGCAAAAATCTACATTAAGAAGTCATTCTACAAAAAACTCCACCAAGAAATAAAAGCAAAACATACTTTCAAAACTTGGTCTACATCAAGCTTAAAAAGAAACTTTCCTTCTTTCTTTTTATGTGCAATATTGAACAGCAAGCTCTGATCCTTACCCAGAATTTCTCTGAGGAACTGTATAACAGTATTTTTCTGAATAAATTTAGAACTGAAAAGGAAAAAATGCAGGCTTTAAAATTTTGCTTTGCTATGCAAAACTGCTAAGGAAATGTGGAAGCTACAGTGGGAAAGAAAGCAGAAACGTTTGCACAGACTTGCTAGCGGGGTCCTCAGAGTTACACTGCTGTCAGAAATTCCCCAGGTAAAGCTAAAAAGAAATAGTTTGTGCTCAAGCATTTTTATAAATTCCTCAGAGATATCATAAATATTAATAAGAACATATTTTAAAACAGTCTGTTAAATATTAAGGCATGTGCATGTATGCTATACTAATGTACAATTGAATAAAAAAATCTGTTCTTCCCACAGGATTCACTAGATTTTTTAAATTCTTTTTTGGCTCTCCAGAGAAATCCTTGTTAACCCAAACTAACAAAACGCAATGATCTGGCAGTTTTTAAGAACAGATTACTGACATGGTTTTGAATGTTCCTTAGGTGAAATCACTAACATTAACACCTTCACATTAATCGACTGGTGTCAGCAGCATTCTGGAGAGCTATGCTGCAGGCTCCAACACCAAAGTAGTAATCAATTAAGGAAGTCAGCTGAAAAAAATGATGCAAAGATCAGAGTTGTCAATGACAAAATAATCTCATCTCAGTGGTGTCAAAGGAAGAGTAAAAATATGCCACATACTTACTTCATAATGCAAGAAAACTATTCCAAAGATTTAGTAATCCATTAATAGTCAAATAACTATTGCAATTAAAATCTATGAAGAAATTCTTCAGAAATCTATATTGTAGACAATGTATATGTAATTTCATACAAGACACATTTCAGTATAAATTGTATAAGCTTTTTTTTTTCCTTACAGTACTAAAGAATACACTCACTAAAAAATTCCAGTGATTTTATTTAGAAAATACTAAAACTGAAAAAAATTAAAAAGAGTTAAACACCAAGAGAAATACGTATACAGTTTAGTCCCCGGAAATTAATTAACATTTTTACACATCTTACACACTTTTCTTTTTGAACAGAGAGAAACAAAGCCACTGATTTTTGGCTGTGTGTTCCATCTGTAACCAGCTCTTAAGCACAGCTTTGTTGGGCCGCTAGGTTCTTGAACCTGCTGAGTTAGCAAGGATGTCCACAGCAGGGTGTTGAGAAGGGGAGCGTTAAATACCACTCAAAATAGGGTTCTCATTTCTCCATACTCTTTGTTTGGCTATCACCATCATGAGTGCCTCTGCCATGCTACATGCCACAGAAAGCTACCTGACACAATCTGTAGTGCATTCTTTACCTTCCACAAGCAAACCATCAGAATCTATTAAAATTACTTTATGCCGATAGCACTAGAGACATGACAAATCACAGGCCAAGAGTCAGATACCAAAGAATGTGTCTCAGGGCGTTGGGGCCAGGCCCATTTGCAAGCAAATGATATTGTGTGAAGCTGGCATGCTCAGTGCATGACAAACTGATGCAATTTCAGTACTGTCGGAGAAGCAGGGTGAGATTTCTCTGATGCTGGCTACGGTTAGTGTACAGAATTGTGCAGAGTTCCCAGATTTGAATCACTTGGGGCCTGAGAGGGCTTCACTTGACAAGGCACAAATAATTACACTACACTCTTTCTATTGTACTCTATTATTTTGCCTCTTATCTCTAGGCTTTGAGCACTCATGAACAAGCAAGGTCGCTTCTATTTTGACCATGATGCAACAAAACATTGTTCTTTTGTGATATGATAAATAAAACATAGCCCTGCAGACTAAACATTTTTATCAGGTCCATTTTCCACTTTTACAAGCAACAACTTTGGGATCTTTTTAGAAGAGTAGAGGTTGGAAATAACGATGTAGGCAAGTTCATGAGCTTTTCACTCAGAAGTGTGATACAGCTATCTCGTTATTGTAAAAACTCATTTGAGAAATGGTGCATTAATTTCTTAGCCCATAACAGATAACAGTTATACCTGTGATTGCTATAAGCATGTTGTTACCCCCTTTAAAATCAGCAATTTTTGGTAATTTAATTGGTGGATACCAAAAAATAGTTTTGAATGTGCAGCATGTTACCAGTTCATTCCCAGCCACCAAATACACTTCAAAATTAAAGAAAGTGTATTTTCTGTTTCAGTTCAAAAATTTTATTATTTAAGCACCTAGGCACGTGGGAAAGGTTTGCACTACTGGTCACTGAATTAAAAAAGAGTAATAACAGTTATAACATGGGAAGGAAGGAAGGAAGGAAGGAAGGAAGGAAGGAAGGAAGGAAGGAGAGAGAAAGAGAAAGAAGAGAAAGAAAAGAAGAGAAAAGAAGAGAAAGAAAAGAAAGAGAAAGAAGAGAAAGAGAAAGAAGAGGAAGAGGAAGAGGAAGAGGGGGAGAGGGGAGAGGCTTTCATGGTTTAAGATACTAACTTATAGTCATCTTTTCTGAGTTACACAGAACAATTTATCTTTCAGAAGAAATTCCCTTCATTCTCCCATGGTCTAGGCAAAAATCAAGCTTTTAAGTTCCATGCTACAAATGAGATGGTACTAGGTTTTTTTCAGCCATAAACCTATGATTAGAGGTTTTCTAAATATGCAATTCAATACAAACCATCTAGTACTAAAGTAGAACTTCAAATATGAAAACTAAATGCACAGAGAAAAAATGATTCCACCAAGTACCTTAGAACTATTTCTAATTCCCAATAATAAATTATTTTCTTATTACCCAGATAAATACACAGTAGCAACTAGGCAACAAAATACAAAGAGAACATGTTAAAGGACTTCTTCGCTGCAAGTTCTGAACTTGTAGTATATTCTCCTACTTTAATTCAGGCCAACATAAGTAGTGTCTTATTTGAGAGGAGACAATTACCATCCTCAATAATACTCTTAACAAGTTCTTACCAAGTTGTTTTAAAACACATCTAAAAATACTCCTTTCCTGTTCCCATCTGGCACTAAGAATTTATGGCAGAACCTGGAAGTCTGACACTGTAACATTTCTTCCAATTGAAGGTAAAACCAAAACTATAGAGGAGAAATATGGAAAGGAAATTAAACAGAAAAGCATACTCAGCTATACTTCAGAATCTACTTGATCTCTGTAATCTCTGTGTCAAACTGGAATTTTTAAAACATGCAGAGGAAGTAGTGCAAAGATTGTACTCCTACCAATCACACATCCACATTCTGAGCACTCAGCAAAAGGAAATGACTCTGAAATTTTCTATTCAATACCAAAAATAGATGTTTTCAGTATTCAGTATTTTATGCTGCCTCACTACAATGTAAAAAAAGGAAGTTAGGTCTTTGGCTTTTAGAGGGAGAACGGATCTTTCATTAAAACCTAGCTTTTAAATGTTCTCTAATTTGCTTTTAAGAATGAAGTGTTTGGGGTTTCATGTAGTGTATGTCATCACAGGACATGTTTTTTCTTAGAATTTGGAAGAAATCAGAAAAGTAATAGGCTAATATATTTTCTCATTCTATTGTGGCATAACATTCAGCTCCAAACTTGGTTTGCTTATTTTTCCTCAATATCCATTTCTTCACATCTTTCAAGCAAAGCAAGTATTTTTATAACATTGCCTGACATTACTATAAATCTATTAGTCCATTAATTCATGATTAAACTGAAGACATGCTCCATATGTTTCCACATCTCAAAAGAACATGAAGATTAGATTGTAATTACCATCACAGCTTCACTACTGGGAAGACACATGACCAGGGAGTCCTATTCCTGGGAAGAACTTGATTACTAAGTAGAGTATAGAAGGGTATCTATATGCAAAGAAACAAGTGTCTGTGCAAGGCCAGAAATAAAGGCCATTAGCTGAAGTAAATATAGTCACTTTTCATAAAAGTAGTTCATTGTAATCAATAGAAACTTGCTGCTGAACAATTGATTGTTTCACCACATAATCAAGATTCTTTTTTTGTTCTTATGTAAAAGATGATGGAATACTTTAGATTTCATTATTTTTCAGTTTGGAAATCCTGCAGCACATGAATACCTTTTGCCCTGGTATACACAGAGAGAATGCACTTTTAAAAAATGAATCAACTACAGGAGAGACAAGTAACATAAAAAAATAAAATAATGAAGACCAGTAATTCTTATCTCACATTTTTCAAGGCAAACTAGTGGGAGAAAGACTTTCACAGGTTTTATACCATTTTCACAATATTAAAGAATTAAGTGGTCAATCAATAATAATACCATTTTGGATAGACATCACTTTTCATTAGGCAAACAACTATTACCAAGTATAGGCAACCCCTTTCAAGAGTGATTTTAAAAACTCTGTGTACCAGGTACACTATTCAATAGCTGTCACCTAGAGGCCCTGGTATTAACAGGAGCCCACAAACACTGTGATATACAAATAAATAATATACTAAATGGAAGATGCAGTGGAGGTTTGGCTGTCATTTCTTATAAATGACTTACTCTAGCTACACTGGTGGCAGCTTCAACATCCAGAAATATCTTCTCAGATTTTCTATTTATCAGCTTTTTTTCATAACTGAGGGTTATTTTGAACAGGAGGTGGAGCTCTCACTGCACTAGCAGAAGAGGAATCAGGGGAAATACACTGTGTTTAGAACCTGGAATGGAAATGGTGCTCCTTTCTCATGGTATGCTCTTTCAGTTCCATCTTATTTCAGTGCTTGCAAGTATCCAAGTATTACTCTTGTGTCCCAAATACTTTCTTTTAAAAAAAACCAAAAACAACCACACAATGTTTATTAGTTTATGAAATGTGAAATGTTTATAACATGATATAAAGGATGAAATAAGAGTAAAATAAAAAAGTAAATAAGTAATAATAGTAATAATAATATACTGTTTCTGTAAGTGTATCCATGTCCTAGCTACAAGATCTTTATCATGGGGACATCTAAAAATAGTTTGTTAACAGACTGCATACACTTCTTCTTTCATTTCCCATTAAAAATACAATGCCACTTTCAAAGAGAATGATGATACTTATGCTTTGTCATCAAAATCGCCTTCCAGAATGCTCTACAAAATGCTTTAACATTTTGTTTTAGCCCTTCTCAAGCTACTGAATGTTCATGCATATAGAAAACCAAAACCAAATAGCTGATACAATTCCTCACATAATTTGTGTGAACAGGAGAAATAATGGTTACTTAAAACAGGAGAATTCAAAATGCAGTAGGTAGAAAGCCTCCATTAGCACACTTCCATGGTGCATACCTAACATAAGTACTTCCACTGTACCCTAATTTAGCACTGAAATTTTACCAAGCACTCTGCCATTCAACCCCGTCTTCAATGTGTTTTCCTCGCTGCCAGGGCACTAGTCTTGAGACTGGCTGAACTTTGTCATTAAGAAACACAGCTGTGCCACAGTATAAAGTCCCTTTGTATTTTTTCCTATTTCTTATGAATTCAAAGACAATCATTACAAGAACCACTAAGATTTACATATGTTCAGCCTCCATACAAGCAATCCTTGAAATTCCTCCATATAAAAAAATCACAAAGGATAAAAAGAGAGACAGCTAAGGCTGAGAAGAATGTGTTCATGTAAGTTAGCAGCACAGACAACATTCTTCAAAAAGGCTGCAAAAATTGAAATTGGTAAGCGGGTGGATATATGGTAATATTTTCCAACAGACAGTTTTGAACTGCAATGGTTTGAAGAATTTAAAGTTTCCAGTTATTCTAAAAACAAACACCTGTTATTAGAAAGACTGCTTTCTAAAACTGTTCCTGCAATACTAACTTAATTTAATAACCTAGTCACTGCTGTAGATGAAAAACACATCTTCAGCTTCTTCAGGATTCACCAGTCACCTAATATAAAGATGGTATCATATATTCAAATTCCAAGATAACTTCAGAAATGCCATGACAACAATGACTAATTATCAAGTAAACCTAAAATTAATTACATCAGGCATTAAACAGTTCAAATACCAATTAAATTGTGTGTTACAGTAATAAAAAAAGGGAACTATGATATCTCTAATGTTGCATTTTAAAGCCTGGTGTGTTCTCACTCCTAGAATGTGCATATGCTTAACCCTACTTTTGTTGGCAAGAGTTTCCAAGTATCATGACTTGATACTATAGACAGAAGAAGTGTGAATTCTCTGACAAAATAACTTCCTTGGTAGCGTTACGTTATAAACAAAGTCCTACCAGTACTACCTCTCAAAGATTCAATGGAATTCAAATGTATCTTTATTGCAATGCAGGTTTGAACGCTCTGCTACCCCCTATCTTTCTGAAAATGTAAGTTCCTCATCAAAATTGCAAATCAGTAGATCTTGGAGAGAAATGGGTAAAGGACATTTTGCAGTTATGCTTTACTGACAGAATGTGTGAACTTTTGGTCTTTCAGATGGTAAATTGATATAGGCAATCATGCTGCTGCTTCTTTATCCTATTCCTGACGCCCCCTCAGGAATACATCAAAAGCGATTTCTTGTTCAGAGAAATCTTACGTGACCCTTTCCACAAGGATTTCATGACTGCAAATCAGAGGGGTTTTGAGCAATTGCACAACAATTAGAGATCACTGGAGCTATATGTCTCTGTCTAATCTGTCTGCACCCCGAAGCAGATTAAACACATAAAAAAGGAAACAGCTTTAACTGATTGTTATGTATTCATTCAGTCCGGTTTTCACTTTGGTTTTACCTTCTGCCAGTTTCTGCCTTAGCTGCCTTCATGTACCCTGCAAAATTCTGTGTCTTACTTTACAGTCTTCAAGTTCCCTTTCCATACTAAGTGGCGAGTTTCATGTTACTTAAAGTCTGTCAACGGGAAAACTGGAGGAAACATATTTAGTCATCACTGCTGACAAATGCCCAACTTAACAAAAAGAAAGAAAAAAAAAAAAGTCTTTTCAGTAACAGCAATCTTTGGCCTAAATTATCAGGTCTATTTCTTCCACTAATAAACACTCCTTCATTTGAACTGAAAAAAAACGATGGTCAAAATAGAATTTTTCTGACATTACAGAATCATTGGCATCTGTCAAATTATCTTTATCCTCCTTCATCTTCCCACATAGGAAATAACATTATCAGTGCAGACTTACTCTGACACCCTTATGGAGTAACGAGGGCATTTAAAAATTCTCAGTGAAAACACTAAGACAATACAAAAATCTAACTGATCTAATACATCTAGCACTTCTGTTTAACTTCCTTGAACTTGGAGTAAGTGGTCTGTCACTGGTTTCAACAGGACTTGTGACACAGGGTAACATGTGCTGAGCTTCTACAAGCCAGACTGGTAAGCAAGAACTCTTCAGACTGGCAGATTTCATACTTGAGGCACATAGAACTTGTTCGGATTTTTTTAAAGCTCACACAGTCCAGAGACCCAGTGAAACTGTTAGAATAGTATTACTTCAAAGTGTTTTTACATTAACTCATTCACATAATTAATTCCTCCATGCTTTGTAACTACAAATAACTACAATACTTAAAATATTCCCACTTTCATCTTTCACATTTATGTTATTGTAGCTTGCTCTCAGGCTTTGTATGGAAGAACTGGTAACAACTTCCCTTTCTGGCTCTATGCACATTTAGTTTAACAGTGCTGAATATGCTGAAACACGTAAGCTATATCAAACTTTAAGTCTTCCTAGTTTTTCGTTTCTGTAAGCAAGAACTGCTTCTTCTGTGAAGATAAAGTTTATGGACTTTCAAAAAATCAACAGTACTGTAGGATCTTACATGTCATATCTTACTTACTTCCACAACATTGCAACTGCAAGAGCAATTTGGGGAGCAGTATTAGAAGTGTTAATTAAAAACGTACTAAGCACATGTGTCAGTCAAGTATGCCCTCTGCTCTACAACACATTTAAATGTATGTCACCTTGACCTGCAATATACCACTGTAAAATTTTTCTGGTCAATATAAATCAAACATACACTAATTTATTCAGTAAGTTTCCTAGCATCTGAATCAACATTAGAAATCTAACTAGTATTTATTATTCTGTTATTGACAAAAGGAGCATATTTAAATGATAACAAGAACACATGGGTGTCATTTCGAAGTTGAATTGTTCCCTAGGGACATCCTTAGTAAGCGTCCACATTTAAAGGTCATTCACTGCGAAATTATGAACAACTGTTGCATTTATTAGCACAGGCTCAATAGTTTGGAAGCTAGTGTCATCAATTTAAACTGACAATGAAATCTAATTGTCCACAAGGAAAACAGGCATTTTCCTTATTCTGCATTTTATCATTTTATCCAAACTGGAACAAGTGCAAGTTTACTCTGTTGAGTTTTTTGAGGGATGGTGGTGATGGAAAAAGGGCTTTCAAGGTTTTATATCAGAGGAAGAGGCTTTAGTAAAGCTGAGCTCCTGAAACAAAGACCAATAGGAGCCTGCTTCCTATTTTCTTTGTTGATAGAGACATATATGAACTCTTGCATTATAGAGTTTTCCCTTATTTTTCTTTCTAATCTTTTCTTTCCCTAAACTGATCTTACAGTGGTCAAGACCTCACCCTTTCCATCTCTTTAATTTCTCTGTAGTTTTCCCTTTGAAGCTAGAGAGAAGTTTCCAGCTTCTGTGGCAAATCACTTCCACCCTCTTGCCAGGACTGCCTTCGTTTACAGCTAGCTGGCAGTTCATGGGTCTCTGCCCATTTCAGTTTCCCAGTGCTGCCTAGATGTATCAAGGAGAAATCATCTGAAACAACAAGGTTCAGGGAATACAAGCTGAAAACAAAACAGTAATTTGGTAACAAACTTGCTTAAAAAGAAGGGCATTATTTTTCTGTCTTTCCTCTCCAGGCAGTGAGAATACACAGTGGCAAGCTGAATCCAAGAGGAACTGGATTCTGTTCTGCTAATGATAAGGATCCAAAAACCTGAAGATGCCAGCAAAGGGTTTGGGTAGCCATGCAGAACCACTGTAGAAAGGAAAGAGACTCCTTCCGGTCTCTTATTTCATGGTCAAACTAGGACCATCATCACTACACTTCTCAAAACCCTGGAGTTCTTCAGGTCTGTTTCTCTGCAATGGCCCATGACAGCCACAGTGCAGACGACATCCTCTGTAAGCCCCTGGCATATTACTGGGCTGGTGCGGAGCCACCATGTGAGCAATCTTCTATCTATCCCAAGCTCCAGTATCCATATTTTGCTATTAATCACATAATCTCTGATAGTTGTTACAGCTACTCCAAGAAAACATTTTAATTCTGTGTAAGTTAGCACTTGTGGGAAAAAGAATAATAAAAGATAACTGTGTATAGCACTCCTGTGATCACAGAATCATACAATAACTTGGGTTGGAAGGGACTTAAAGGTCATCTAGTCCAACCCCTCTGCAATTACCGGGGATATTGTTAACTAGGCCAGGTTGTTCAGAGCCCCATCAAAACTGACCTTGAATGTTTCTGGGGATGTGGCTTCTACCACCTCACTGAGCGACGTGTTCCAGTATCATACTGACACTGATGTTCACTCACTGCAAAAAATATCTTACCTGTATCTAGCCTGAATCTCCCCTCATTCAGTTTAAAACCATTGCTCCTTGCCCTATCTCAAAAGGAACTACTAAAAAGTCTGCACCCCCTCCCCCTTTTCTTATAGGCACCCTTTAAAGGCCCCAGTAAGGCGTCCCTGAAGCCTTCTCATCTGCAGGATGAACTACCCCAACTCTCTCAGCCTTTTCTCATAGCAGAGGTGCTCCACCCCTCTGATCACTTTTGTGGTCCTTTTCTGGACATGATCCAACAGGTCCAGGTCTTCCTTTTCCTGGACACAGGTGGGGTCTCACCAGAACAAAGCAGAGGGGCAGAATCACCTCCCTTGACCTGCTGATCATGCTTCCTTTGATGCAGCCCAGGCTACCGCTGGCTGGCTAGGCTGTGTACGTGACGGGCTCATGTCCAGTTATTCATCGCATCATCCTCAAGCCCTTCTTTGCACGGCTGCTCTCAATCCTTCATCCCCCAACCTGTATTGACACTGGGGGCTGCCCCAAACCAGATGCGGAACATGGCCTTGCACTTGGCCTTATTCAACATCATGAAGTTCACATGGGCCCACTTCTCTCGCCTCTCAAGGTCCCACTGGGTGGTGGCCTATCCCTCAGTTGCATGAACCACACCACTCATTTTGGTGTCATCTGCAAACTCACTGAGGGTGCACTCGATCACACTTCATCATTGATGAAGATATTAAACAGTACTGGTCCCAGTATGGATGTCTGAGGGACACCACTTGTCACTGATCTGCATCTGGACATTGAGCTGTTAACTGATACCCCAAGGATTCAACCATCCAAACAATTCCTCATCTACTGAATACTCCACCCATCAATCTCTGTATCTCTCCAGTTTAGAGAGAAGGGTGTTCATGGGGGACCGTGTCAAAGGCCTTACAAAAGTCCAGATAGACAACATTCATAGCTCTTCCCCTGTCCACTGATGTAGTCACTCCATCATAGAAGGTCACTAGGTTGGTCAGGCAGGACTTACCCTTGGTGAAGCCATGCTGGTTGTCTTGAATCACCTCCCTGTGTCCTCCATGTGCCTTAGCATAGCTTCTGGAAGAACCTGTTCCATGACCTTCCCAGGCACAGAGCTGAGGCTGACTGGTAGCTTCTGGGGTCCTGTCTACCCTTTTTAAAGCTGGGCGCAATATTTCCCTTCTTCCAGTCACCAGAGACTGCACCTGACTACCATGACATTTGAAAAGTAATGGAGAGCAACCTTGCATCTACGTCAGCCAATTCCCTCAGAACTCTGAGATACATTTTGTCAGATCCCATAGACTTCCAGATCTCATAGACCTATGTATGTTCAGATTCCTCAAGTAGTCAAGAAACTGATCTCCTCTTACAGTGGGAGGGACTTTGCACCCTGGTTCCTGTCTCACTGTCCATCTGTTTGAGAGGTGTGGGAAGAGAGGTTGTCAGTGAAGACTGAGGCAAAAAAAAAAACCTACCACAGTCTTCTCCTCATCCAGTGTTACCAGTTTGCCAGTAGTGTTTGCCGGGAGGATACACTTTCTTTGACCTTTATCATCATACATTTAAAACGTTAATACTATACATAAGCCAGATGATGCAAAACAACTGGAAATGAATTACCTATATAATTTCACAGAAAAAACCCATACTTCACTCAGATACACTGCACTACTCTAGGGCTGCACCCATCCACTTTAATGTGACGGTTACACTTCAAAGAGATTCAATACTTCACAGTGTCACTGCCTCTGCTTATCTCAACTTTTCCAATTCATCAGATTCAGGTAGCACAGAACTGGTGAAACATCTACTTAATCACAAAGTCTCCAACACTCTGCAATCCCTGTATTTTATAGCAGTATCTAGCAAACCCACAGCTTCTGACCATTAACCCCCAAATAATGAGGTCCAAAAGAATGAAAGCTGATGTGGTCTGGACATGGAAACATTCACAGGCTCCAAGCATCCAAGTGAAATCAGCTTTTTGCTCAATGCAAGACTACTCCTATATTACTGCTTTTTCTTACATGAGTATCTCTGCCCACACATTATCTTCCTGGATAGCAGAGAACAATGCTAAGCTCTCACTAACCTCAATTTTGCTGGAGGGAGGGCTTACAGTTTACTCATTTGTATCAGCCATGAATTTCCATGCTTGGAACAACACTTATGCAAATTATTAAGCAATGTAACAATTGCAAATTGTAGTAAATTGACAAAAACATTAGAATAAGACTTGCTTATGCATAGTTCGTAAGCTCTTTAAAACATAAAGGAAATACACCATGTTATTATCAGAACAAACTCCCATATCCTCTTCTTCTCTCTGCCTGACCCGGAGGAACTTTAGCTATCACTTCTAGTACAGTTCTGTGTTCACAGAAGACCTTGATCTGATTCATCTGATAGTGCAAAACAAGATAATTTTATATGGGATGTGGTATGGAACCCCCATCATCTGATTGAAGAGGCAAAGTAATCACACAGGAACAACTACCAAACTTTATTGACCTAGAGCAAGTTCCAGAGGCATGAGTTTTGACTCATCACCAGTGACCTGAGAACAGTGATATAATTATCAAATATTTTCACTTTCAAGATAATTTTCTTGAAAGACTTCTAGAAAGATATAGTTTCAATTCTGATTTCTTTTAAGTGTATACAGTTTAATGTTTATGAAATTTAAAAAACCAAATCCTCTAGATAGCAAGATTCACTAACAGAATTACTATTAAAGAAATAAAAATCAAACAAAAACAAATGCTAAAAATATATAATGCTATTACAAATATATTTGTGTGATAAACACAGCTTAGAAATCACTCTGTCACTACAACCTGCCCAACTGGGACATGCTAAGGTCACTCTGTGCTGTTGTAACCCACACTCAATTGGAAATGTCCAAAATCACACAGATATGTTGTAGGGTACCACTTGCATCAATTGGTCAACTAAGAGGCAGAAGTATTAATGCAATTACATTCTCACATTAGTGCATCTGAAGTGTTTTACAAGGTTTGTAAATACTTGTCATTGCTAAGGACCAAAGTATATACTTGTAGATGCACTTGCTTCATGTGATTGTGGCTACACATGTAAATCTTCAGGCAATTCTAAAGGATTAGATTTTTTTTTTTCCTGGTATTTCTTAACAGCTCAGAACTACTGAATAAATAGACAGGTGGGAAGGGAGCTGGGCCATCTTATCTAAACTGTGGTTTTCCCAAGAAAGGTTGGACCAGGTGAATGTTGATGTCCCTTCCACTTGGCATTCTACGATTCTGTGGTGAATACGTTTCATACAAGCAGCTAGCTTTGAATATCTACTTTCAGTCAAACACCTTCGGCTTTGCTTCAGAGCAACCCCTCTCTCCAACTAGCAACATGTGGAAAAGTATTACAGCCCAACAGCTCCATAGGATGAGAAAACCACAGAAGATGAAAAATACCTCTGAAAATGGTGTAGACTAACTCCTCTACTGAAGCAGGGTCAGCTGCTTGAAGGTCAGGCTGCCCAGAAGCATGTCCAGTCAGGTTTGGAGAACCTCCAAGGATGGAGAATTCATAGACCTCAGGGCAACCTGTGTCAGTGCCTGACCACCCGCATGGCAACGAGACATTTTTGTCTTGTGTTTAAATGGTATTCTCAGCATTTTGATGCAGGCCTGTTGCCACTCGTCCTGTCACTGGGCAACAATGAGAAGAGTCTGGCTCCCTTTTCCTCATTGCATGATGAGATCCCCCTGAGCCTTTTCTTCTCCAGGCTGAACAGTGTCTGCTCTCTCAGGAAAGAGATGCTTCGGGCCCTTCAGCACCTCTGGCCCTCCACTGGACTCGCTCCAACCTGTGCTCTGGGGAGCCCAGCCGTGACCCCAGTGCCCAGCTGCGCCGCTCTCAGCGGGGCCGAGCCGCAGGGAAGCGCTACCTCTCCCACCTGCTGCCCACCACGCGTCAGCCGCTGCTCCACGGCACGAAGCTCACGTGGGGCAGCAGATGCCCGCCGGGCCGAGATCACCCCTCCTGCACCACCGAGGGCAGGGCAGGGCAGGGCAGAGTAGGGCAAGGCAGAGTAGGGCAGGGCGGCCCCGTCCCGCAGGCCCCTCCGGCCGGCAGCTGCACGGCGGCCTGACCCCCGGCGCGGACCCCCCTCGCCGCCGCCGCCGCCGCCGCCACCACATCGCCCCCACGAGGCGCGGGGGTCTCCCGCCCCGCCGCCCCTCACCGTGTAGCCCCGCTCCAGCTCGCTCTCCTCGTAGCGGAAGGAGGGGATATACACCTCCATAGCGGGCCGGGCCGGGCCGGGCCGGCGGTGCCGGCTCCTCTCAGGGCCGCGGGCTCCGAGCCAGGGGCGCCGCCGCAGCCATCTGCACGCAGCACGTGACGCCGCGCACGTGACGCCGGGAGGGGAGGGGCGGGGCGGGGCTGCGGGCGCTGCCGCCCCTCCCCCCTCCCGCTGCGCCCGGCCGGGGCCGAGCCTCCTACGCGGCCCAGAGCGGCGGGCGAGGGGGCGGGCAACCCGCCGGGAAGCGTGCGAGGCAAGGGGAGCCGGCGGGGTGAAGGCAGGGGGCAGCCGGCATCCCTGCCGGCCCCCGCCGCCCTTCCCCGGGCAGCTCCGGGGCTACGTGCGGTCCGGCGGAGCCGCCGTGCCACACAGAGGGAACCTCTGCCGGCTGGGGTGCGAGATGGGAACGGCGCAGCTTCGCCTCACAACGCCGTACCTTTATAGAGCACCTGCTTTAGTGTGCCAGGGCAGCAGTGCTGCTTTGGACAACGGGAAGAAAAACAAATTAACTTCCAAAGGGATTAATTTTTCTAGTCCGAAATTCACATGGCTGCTGGGCCAACAAACTCCCCATAGCTGTACAAATACAGCACCTTTCATAGTGTCTGTTGCAAACTGATACATGAAATTGAGGGAAAAAGAGTACTTCAGCACTGAGGGAAGTTGCCCATATTGTAGCTATTCTTGAAAAGCTGCCTCTTAACTTCATTATTTACTAGAGAAACCCAGACCATCTCAGAAAAGTGCAAACGATTTCTAGTCATTGGGGAAAATAAATAAAATTGCTTATTCCCAAAAATAAGCATCTGTGTTGAAGACTTAAAAAGACATGGAGGCAGAAACATAAGGTGGAATACTAGATGCACTTAGAAGGTAATGCTGCTGCACAGGGTAACACTCCCACCTCCCACTATTTGCTAATGCCAAGCTTCAAACCATTTGGAAGCACTGCAAAATGGCAACTGTATTAGATGGCAGTGACTTAAAACTCATGTTGTAAGGCTCTATGAAAGCTGGAGCCTCAGAGGCTAAATGGGCAAGATGTACAACTTCTTTTAGTGAGAGTAGCTACTGCTATAAATTCACGTGTATGGAGGGTCTGATTGTGCATAAGCAAAGTACAAAAACAAATTTCAAAAATGGACAGAAAACAAATAATTACTTTTACTTGACTTCTGTGGTTACGCTATCTCAGTGCTGATGAAATCAGCTTTTTGAAAGAATTTCAGAATTGACTTGCTTACTTCTAGACTAGTAACATGAGAGGAAAAGTTACAAGCTCTTTTTCTTTCCACTTCTCTTTGTTTGTCTTATACTTCGATTTAAGCAAAGACTTGTGATCTGAAGAATTCAGAATTCAATTCAAAATAGGTGGCTTTTGACTAAAACTAAAAGAACTAAAAGTAAGACCAGTTCACTTGGCTAAACTAAAGCAAAGTAACAACCATAAATAAAACATTACCTGAAATTAGAGCAAGATAGCACTAGCACTTCTCTTTCCTGCACAACGTTGCTCCTGTGCCAGTGTCCTCAACTGGTGATGACCAGCAGGATAGTCTTAGCGGTGTTCTGTGGTACTGGTGACAAGAGTGAACAGGTTTCCTGTTCCTGTGCGCTTTCACTGTAGGGACCATGCCCCCGAAACACAGTGATGACTAAAGGGACTGAATAAGGGATCTCACATTCCCCTGAAGCATGCTCTAACAAATACATTATAATAATTCCAAGGAAAAGCAGGACATACAACAATAGTCTAATCAATCTGGTAAATATGGGCATGCTAGAGAATAATTATCATGCTACCATTATTGTTAGTTTTTGGTTAAGACTCCAGTCTTCAAACTTAGTTTGTCCTCCCCGTAATACCAAACGGATGGAGTTCTAATGACACCATTTATGCCATAATGCATTTATGCTGATAAGACAGTAGAAGAGTTGTAATCTAATAACCAATTATTTCAAAAAGCTACTTTTCTCCCTAATATCATGTAATGTACTAACAAAAAAAAGTTTGAGACATTAATCTGGTTTCAAATTCAATAGTACATAATGGAACTTTAAGCTATGCATCAGCCAAGAGGAACAAAGAAGATTACATGGTAAACTGAACTCAAACACGTCAATATGTTTTGGAATGTTAAATGCTTAATTTGTACAATATATCATCATTAGTTGTCTAATCTTTAAAGTTACATCTGAAAAAAAAAATGGGGTATCTCCACATGCCTGACTGGCCATGGATCGTCTTTCTGTCCCATACTTTAGGAGCAAAAATTTAAGAAACACTGCTTCATAAAATGCTATTAATGTGTGCTGAAAACTATCCAGGATGCTTGGTTTTGAAAGCTAGTTAAACAAATGATACAATGATTCCCACAAACAACAAAGCCAGGAGAATATGTTTTAAATGTAGTGTGATTTGAACAGGTATATAAGATCTATTAAAATCATGCTAGTAATCGAAAAAGCAAAACTGGAAGAGTTGAGCTCTACTGGTAACAAAGGCAGCCTTCAAACTCAACTGCGGAGTGGGCCCCAGAAGGTCCTATAGGAACTGCAGATGTTGGTCTTCAGTGGTGGTTTTTGTTACAGCTATCAGCATCTTCAGTGATATTCTTAAACTAACTTGATCTGGAATATACACTAAATGAATAAATATATTATAGTTTTTAACTCTTACCTGTCATTAGACTCTAGCTTAATTCTTCCATGATTAATGAAACAATGAATCATCAGTTTAGAATCAGGTCCAATCAGTGAAGAATGCTACACCGAAATAGTTGAAGAAGAATGTATCATTTTCACAATCAAATTTTCAGACTACCTAAAAATGAAATAAATATTTGAAAACAAACAAAACCTCTTTTTTTAACTGTCCACTTTTGTTTTGCTTTTTTTTCCCAAAGCTGTGACTATGCAATTCCTCCATCGGTGGGGATTCAGCATCCACCGTGGCAGAATGACTGAAGGGAGAGAAAAAGGAACAAACACAGGCAACTCTGAAAGATAAGTTTCCACTAACCCTCATCACTCAGGGACTTTCTGAATGACTAATTTCCAGAACAGAAGTAGGCAAAGAAATGCATATAAAAATTCTAATCAAAGTGATAAGTAAAGTACACATCAAAACAAGAGGCCAGATTAAAAAAATGAGATAGCCCTTAATAAGAGCACAACCTGTTTGCAGATTTTCCAGCTGCTACCAGAAAGACTGGTTTTAAGTAAACTTGCACCTCACTGTACTCTATCTATAGATACCGTTCTCCTAAGAAAATAGCAAAATTAAACATACTTGATAAAACTTTGAGTAAACCAGCATTTGCTTTTTTAGGGGTTTACATCTTCCTCACTCCTCTAAAGATTTAGCTGCATTTTTTTCAAAGTGCTATAGTTCTTTCTGAAACATCACAAAGCACTTCCATCAGCCACTGAGTACAAAAAAGACCACCTGGATACAAGGCAGGCTGAATCATAACTCCAGAAAGGTCAGTCAGTTTTCTCCATGAGTTCACAGAACCAAATAAAAACCTCAGTACTTCTAACAGCCACAGTATTTGGAGATGGTAAGTAGGTAGTTTTCCGAACCATTTGAGTGTCTGTATGCACACAGGTGGGTGGGATAAGGAGGGAAAATCAATGTATTAATACAAAATAACTGCAGTTTTTTATATGGTGTGGTGCTCTGCTACCCTGCTGAGACCTTGTCTGGAAGTTCCACATCAGATGCGAGGCTAAGATAAAGCATTTCCTTTCTCATGATTTGTGCTACCTTCCTTCCTTGTACTCTTACCTTGATCTGTCTAAGCCACAGAGACATGGTTCGTCTCAAGGAGACTCTTCTTGCCCTTCCATTTCCATTTTCATTGTGTGTTTCTTTTACCCTAATTTCCATACAAATATCCTGCTAGAAGGGTTCTGCCTAAGATGCCTTACATACTCTTCTGAGATTCTTCTTCATAATGACAGATTTCCTTAATGACAGAAAACAGATTTGCATTATTTTATATCCCTTCCCTCTATCAGTAATTTCCTTACTTAGCTGGAAAAAAAAAAATAGTGTTTTAGCAGTGAAGTCTGTAGTTCTTTTATTTTCTAGCAAGTTCACTCCCCATACAACTATGGAAGACAAGGATTTCAGAAAGGAAGAAACCCGTTAGCAAGTTATGCTACAAATAATAAGTATCATTTTGAACAACATGAAACTTCATCTCCTTACATGTTTTAATATTGAACTTTTTTTTCCTCACATGGTTGTAATGAACTCATACTTTGGCAGACATTCCAATTATTACACAGCCTGTTCTACTCTTCAGTGGGGAAAAAAAAAAAAAGAAGTTTTCTTTTTGTTTTTCTTTAAGACAATCATTTCACAGTACATATAATTTTAGTGGATGTTGGCTGTTCACTTAAATGCACAAGATATACTAGCCAGCAGCTCATCTACACCAGAATTTGAAAGAAACTGACATATTTGGGGCATGAACTCTCGAGATGCCACAACACAAACTCCCATATGAGGCATTCAGAGGGAAATAACTTAGAAGAGGTAAAAGAAGGAATAATTGATAGGGAAGCAGAGTATTTCATTTTGAAAAAGACGGTGACTAAAGAATCAGAGACTTACTGTAGGCTGAACATTAGTTTAAGAAAGAGGTAACAACATCTTCCATTTGAGCCATATCACATCATATATTTTTAATTCAAACATGACAGATACATGAATGAGGATGACTTAAATCATTGTAAACATCTGTGGAGTTTATTTTAACCGAAAAACTACACTAGACTTCAATCACACCTTGTCTTTTATACAGTATTCCAAATGTAACTCACCCTTTTGCAAACATTCACTTTGTTCACGCTAGTGATTATTCAGTGGTAAACTGGCTTGGAATTTCAAGGAAATTTAGTGCAAGCTCCCGTAGCGAGCTCCACAGAGAAAATAGTTCAGCAACACCTCTGTTCTCTTCGAGAGATATCTGCTAATGCAGATGTTAATCCTACTAGGAAAGACAATCAAACCTTCAATCTTCATAACATAGGGGAATATATGGAAAATAAACAGATTCTTTGAAACAAAAGGAGTTTTATGCTAGACAAGTGTCACAGATGACCTGTGTCTTCTGTTCACATTAATCTTGGGATGCAAAACAAAAGACCATAATATTTTTGTATTAGCAACCCTCTGTGGCACTGAACTCCAGAAATGCTATTATCCCTTTGTTTTCCAGCAGTCTTCTGGTTTAAAAAAAATAAAACAACCTACAGAACTCATTCCTGCTTTCAGGTGTCTAGTAGAGACAAAGAGTCACATTAATCCCCGCTAGGAGACTAATGTGAAAGCTATTTCTCATTCTCTCATCACGAAGAGAAGAAATCTTACACATAATGCAACTGAATTCTAATCCTGATTGAAGAAAAAAGAAACCCCAAACCGCAAAACCAAACAAATAAACAAAAAACCCCAAAACCAAACCAAAACAACGAAAAAAGGTCAAGAGCTAAGAAAGCTATATAAAAAACTCAGAAGAAAAATAAGGTCATGAAAATCTATCTTTACCCATTTTGATCTCTGCATGTCCAAATTGAGTCTTTAATTGTGGAAGTACCCACTTGCACTCTTACTTCAAGAAATTTAAAGTTTAATGTTGGGCTGTTTGTCAATTTTCATTAGCACTGAGCAAGCCAAAGTAACACTTAAGAGTATTAGTTATTTATCATAAACCTGTTACGTATCTGAGCTTTTCAAAAAGCAGTTAGAAGCTAAATCACTTAAACAGTGACGCCCAAGATATTAACAACTTCATATTTTAGCACATGACCTTTTAACAAGATGCTTCTTCAAGGCTTGATAAACGTGTGAGCTTTTTTTTATAATGTAACAGTTTCTATATTGCTTTCCTTAAAAATTCCTAGAAGTCAACAGAACTCTGTACATAAACAACAGGAGACACTAATCTGAAAAGTTTACACTAATTTCATTGCATAAAGCAATGTACCATCTTCCAGATGAATTTAGGTTTCCATTCTATTCAGAAATAGTAATGAGTGTTTCTTGACCACAAACAATACAAATTCATGGGCTTATCCTACAGTCTTATGATTAGCTGAATGGAACAGCTCCTCTTGTATTTTATAAGGTTAGTATTTGTCTAGAATTTGTTATTATTAATACATGCCATTGACAAGCTCAGTACGTCACTAAAATGACAGGGCACGATGTCCTACATTCACGTTGTATTGCAGTTTAGCTGTTCTGGTTTGTTGCAGAAGATAAAACTAGTCCCTGCAAACGTTATCTTCTACTCAAGAAAATGCAAGTAGAATGCTAGCCCTTGCAACTAGCCTGCACTCAGCTGAATTACCTACTCTTCTTCCTCTACAATTATCAGAATTGCTGCAAGTTTTTTTTTTTCTTTTTGTATCCTGAGACTGATGAAGACAATGAAATTTGTCAGTCCAGCAGGACATCATTAATTGACCACAGAGGTGAGATCTCAACCCTTTGAGAGCTTTGTTAAACACTTGAAGATATTTCAGTTTATGCCTGTCTGTTGTCCAAGCACCAGTCTTTTGACCCTTTAAGTATTAACACATTAGTTTACCAGGTCAGTTATAACTTTAGGTGAAAAGAATACCTGTAACAAAGAGATTCAGAATTATAAAACAGAACAGTTTACCACAAATATTTGTTTCTGGATCTTTAATACGATCTCCAGCTTTCTTTAGGAACTGTTGTTTCTGTCTTTGATATAATCTCAATTTCTTCTAAATGCTACTTCTAAGAACACCAGTAAATATCTACAGACACAAAACCAAGAATGTTTAATGTTTCACAAGGTACATCCCTTTATTATCGTAATCACAAAAACATGATTTTGTACAGGAATGTTTAAGTGAACATTAATCGATGAAATTAAATTTGTTTCATAAAGATCAAGTAAACTTACTACTACAGAACATTGTATTGTAAAGAACAAAAATATCAGCTTTCTGGCCTTGCAGTGCACATTTTAGTGCAGGTATTAAGACACAATAGTGTTCAATTCAGCAATGTATTGCAGAACATCATGCCACAGTCCACTTTAAAGAGGGTCAGGACATGCAGCTTGTTAATAAAATGCTGTAGTATATAAAAAAAGCCACATGTTATTTCATAAAATATATAGTGGTTTATTTGGATGATTTAAAGTGATTTCACTGTGGAATTTAGTTTTATCCAGGACAAACATCCAGAGTGTCTTGTCATTTGGAATATTCTTTTAGGCAATGGCTTTGGCTTCAGGTAGGAATGCCTCCCAGTATTTTATTAGCTTGAAGAGAAGGGAAAAACATTCATTATTAAGCATGAAATTTTGGAAAAGAAAACACATGTACTTTACGCCTCTTGCGGTAAACTTGTCTCCACCGAACAAAGTAAGAACATAGGTGCTAGAAAATATACTAAAACATAATGCAAGAAAAAAATACAAGTAATAAATATACAAATCTGCGCATAGCAGCAAGCTGTTACTACACACTGAATGCAATGCTACAGACTACAGTTATACAGAACTTGTTTGCAAGCTCAGTTTGCTATTCTTACCTCTAAGGGCACCCCTTTTTTTTTTTTTTAATTTTTTTTTAACTAAACAGAGGGTTATATTCCTGGAATGAACAAAGGCATGATTTAAGACACTCTTCTGGGAACAAGGTCTACTTCTGAGTCACAGGAAACTGTTTTACTGCTTTATAATAATACTGAATAATATTTTACACTTTTAAAAAGAGCAATAAAGATTTAAATATTCAAGTCTCTTCAGTAAGTCTAAGTACATATTCATTGCAATTTACTCCAGACTATAAGTGAAAGTCATACTGCAGTTTCAGAAGATGACAAGACCCTGCACTCTCCCATATCCCTGAGTAAGCTTCTCCCTTGCTTCCCTGCATTAGAGCTATGCAAGAGAGCACAGCAACAGCTGGGAAGCTGCAATCACTTTGTTATTCTCCAATACAATACAGACAAGTACTAGTTCTTTATATTTTAGAAACTGCTATATTTTAAGACTGTCTTTTCTTAACTAACCTATAAGGAATGTATTAAATATTAATTTGTACAAAACTTAAAATTTATCTTACCTGCTGTTGTGTTTGCACTAATGACTCTAAGTACTCGATAATAACAGTTTTAAAGTCTTTCACTCGTTCCTTCTGTTAATAAATAAAGCATATTAATCTCTTAACGAATTTTAATTGAAATGTCAGTATTATCTCATGTAAAACTGTCATTTACTTGGACAAAATTATACGTGCCTCAAATCTTCCCACTTCCTTGCGAATGGTTTTGGAGATCTGTTCAAAATCTTTTTCCCCTTGCTGAACTTTTGTCTCCCACTGGCAAAGGAAAGACATGCAGAGGTAAGACTTTGTGTTGTCCATTCAGTCTATCACTATTTTATTTTTGTTAGTGGATTAGTGGTAGTCATTCAAGAGCTGAAAAGTACCTATCTGTTTTTGTGGCATACTTATGGGAAAATCTTCAAATAACAATTTCAAAGTAACAATTTGTATAATAGGATGTCATCAGATCAGTTGAAACAACAGTAACTGTAAGGTAATGCTATCTGTAGATGAAATGCAAAAACATCTTAGTATTGCTATTAAGGAACACTTAGTAACATTTTTTAGAAGTTCTTTAGAAACAAAAAGGATTGCTAAAGCTGTAGCCCTTATTCCATTTACAAACACCATTATAAAAGGCATCTAAACTTAAAAGCTTTCTGTGACTACTTGTCCAAACAAGTGTGAGTCTCAGAAGCTAGTTCCCAGTGCTTTCCTAGTCCCAGAAGAGATGATGATTAAATCTTCATCTCTACCTATGGTCAAGTATATGATTATAATATTTCTGTTGCAGATGACAAGCTATTGAAGATGTGTTTATTGGCTTTCCAGTCAGAAAGCATACTGCTTATGCAAGCCAAAGCACATGGTTTCCTGTTCAGTGGGAACTGCTTTCATAGAAAGTAGGAGTAGAAAAGTTACTGCAGTTAAGAAGAACACAAAAGGAAAATTCAGAGGAAGTGATACTGCTTGTAGGGTTTTGCCATATCGAAAGGGTACCATTCATATAGCAATACAACCTAGTTATGTTTCCCCTTGGTTTATGGGAAAAGACATCCAGCTACACCTTCAGAGAACATCATCATCTACACTACCTTGTAACTGCTTTTACAAACTGTTATATTGTTACATTTCAGCTAGCTGTGTAGATATGCTGTGAAAAAAAGCTATCAGCTGTACACTTCAGACACATGAAAGTTAACAGATACTTAAAATCCAACTGTTCATCTCAATATACTGAGCAATGGGAGCCAAGATACTCAGTAACACTTAGCTTCCTCAGAAAAATGCAGCAGGGAAGCAACATACTTTAATACAGGATATTCCAATTAGCTCAGTGGTGCTATTTATCCACAAAATGATTTTGTGGTGCAGTGTTAGGTTACTCTTGTGATATCAGATTAATATCCTCTATGTTCCAAAACGCATCTACATATTTATATTTCAGTTTATATTTATTCAGAGTGCCTTTACTGCCTTTTTAGATATATTATGAAGCTATGAAATAATGCATAATAGGATATCCTTCATTGAAGAACAGCCTGAAGAATTATCCAGTAACTGAAATAATAAAAAAACTCAGCCAAGTAAAAGGCAGATTAAGATTGCCTGTACCTTCCTAACACAGCAACTTGAGGTGCCTAAGACTTCAGTGAAAACCTCCACAGGCCTAATGGATCCAACAGTTTCAGGATGCCTATTATCACTGGATAACAGTCTGCCTTCATAGTTTTTGACAAGGAGAAATTTCTCCTTATCCAAAAAGGTATTTCTAGGACCATTCTTTGGCCTTTTATCTGCCCAAAGTAAGTGAGTCACGGATGACTATCAAGCTGTGTGGGCACCCATTTTGCAATTTCTCTGCCAGAAGTACTACTGTTGCAGAATTCAGCAGCCCTGCACATATTTCAATGGCAGCAGTAACTTTCAATCAGCATAATCAAATTGTAAATGTAATAACAACCTCCTGTGCTCATCCAATAAAGTAGGAAAAATAAATTGTTCAGGAACAACGTAATTAATTTATGTTGGTACTGAGAAAGGATCACCGAGTATTTCCAACTACTTTCAATACTCAGTATTTTCAACAAGGAGTTCCAGCTCACTTGTATTGTGGATGCATGGGTGGCATCAAGAGACACAACCAGCAAGAATGTGGTCACATAAGAGTGACACTTCAGTTTTCCCAGTAAACAAAGGTCTTTTTTAAGAAAGAGAAAGCCACATTAGTGAATAACTTCAACACCATATGCAAAATATATTGAAGGGCAGAAAGAACAAAGCAGCATGTGGTTAGTGATCAATGAGGAAGCCAAACAAAGTAACTGCGTAAGACAGCTTGAAATCTGCAATGATGTTCTCCCATTATTTAATGGGAGAATATTGGTGCATAATTAGAATGCATTAATGTTAAATAATTAAGTTGTCCTACCTCTTCAATTTCCTTAGTGAAGCATGATAGAAAAAGTGTATAAATTATGACACTTCAACATGTTAGATTTATTTTTACTGAAATTACACCATATATACATACAGATACATATATATGGGTAGGTATGCTACATAGTTAAGTAAAACATAGCAACAGTTCTCCCTTAGTCATCTTGGCTGGATTTTAGCTTTAGAAGCCAAGAGATGCACATCTGCCTACCCAAGCAATCTGGTAACAGTTAAAAGCATTACTTAACTTGTCCATGTTCCCCTCCTCCCATTTCCCAGATTCTGCAGAGACAGTATTAACTGTCTTACAGATCTTATGACCAGTAACAATTGTGCACATTTAATATTTTAAAGAAATTTCTTCTAACAATTTCAGTAAATATGGAAAAGAGGAAATGAGTGATTTGTAAATAAAAAATGGTATAAAGTAGTGCATCAATGCAGAATGAATGAGTTAACGCAGAAAGTCTGACCCCCAAAATAGTGTTCCATAGCATTACCTCTTTTATCTCATCTTTAGCTTGCTGCAATTTATCAGGTTTGTTGGCAAGTTGGAGCTTTGCTTCAGCTTCACGTTTTTTTTGTAAAGTAACCTGAGCATCTTGCCACTTCTGCCAGCATTTCATTCGATGATCAAACACACCCTGTAAGAACAGATTTATTAAACAACTGGAATTGTTAAAGCTATCTAAATTCCTGGTAGGAAAAGGTAATTCTGGATAAAGTTAGAACAAGTATACTCAAAGAAACCTGCATCTACCACATGTCGTCTTACATTTCATTTGACAGCATGCTTGCACAGCTCAATACCTTCCACAAATAACAGAGTATTCAAGAAGCCTTTTCAGAGCATACCTTAGTGCCACAAAACATTTTATATTCCTCATTCCATTAAAACACTACCAAAACAATGACTACAAAATGCTCTATTACGTAAATGCTTCTCTAAATGCAAATTCTAGAGAAGTTTTCATGCATATTCAGCAATACATTTTTGCTAGCAATGTATTATTCAGAATTAAAGTATACATGAAGAGAAAAAAGAGGAGGAAGGGAAAAGAGAGGGGAAGAAAAAAAAAGAGAGGTGGAGAGAAAAAAAAGAAGGGGTGGGGATGGGGGAGGAAGGAAGGAAAAGGAAATACAATGACAATATATACTCCCAACAACCTGGCAAGTTGAAGGAAACTTCTGAATAAAATTTATAGACTCCCTTCCCATGTCAAAACCTAATTATGCTGTGCAGCATGACTTACACTACAGTTGAATATTTTCTTTAATGACATGTAGATCCACAAATTGCATCTTATTTACAGCAACTAAATACAGCTAGACTATGTTCTTAAAAAGCTATGAGCATATTGTAAAAATAAGTAACATGAAAGAAAATAAAGTATGCTTAGAGTAGTGTACGGTGCACAATCACTGTGCACAGTTAGTACTGCTCAAAGTAGATTATGCTTACCATCTACACTACTAATCCATTCCCTTTTTTGATCACAACCATTTTTATAATTGGAAAAAATGAACATGGACGCATTCGTTTTGTTCAGCTGGAACTTCAGGCAACAAACTTAGTCTTAAATGTGTTAACACACATGCAAATGCACGCATTCACTAACCCTAAATCTACAAGTTGAGGAATATGATTTTAAACAGTATTTTTCCTAGTACTCACTTTTACTGCAGCAATGAGACGAATGTAATCACCAAGCAGTTCTGAGAACACATAGAAATCAGCAAAAGCTTGCTCTTGATGGAGTTGATCTATCTTCTCCTCAACCTCTGCAAGCTGAGACAAAGCTCTAGATAGAGCAGTATGGTCCTCAGAGTTACCTAACATGGCAGCACTTTTTGCAAAGGCAGCTGTGTTGGCTGAAAGCTCTGAAATATAGAAGTAATGTTAAGTACAGTGTAGTTAATTTGTTACATCACTGTGGCGCAGAGACCTCTGCCCTATTTCAACCCTAGCTACATCAACTTAAAAATATAAGCTCATAATAAAATACAGAAGGAGATCACAATGAAAAACTCCAGTGCAAAAGAACTCTCCATCAGTTAATGTTTTGCTGAGACTGTTAATGTCATGCCTACTTTGTCTAGCAAAATAGATGGAGAAAAAAATGCCACTTCAGTATTATCCAACTGCCTCGTTCAGAGGCAATGGAAGCCTGCAAAACAGAAGCCAAGTCACCTTAAAGAGGAAATTTAAAACCATTTTAACAGGTTTATAGAACTGTTGTTCCTTGTAATTCAGAGTGGAAAAAACCCAACTATTTCACAAAACCACTACTCCATGAGTAGAATTTATTCCTTCTGGACAGTTTATTGACTAAAGTACCTTTAACTGTGCATACTGTAATGTATTGCTGTATTCTGACATGTCTTAAAAGAAAAAAACTAAACAAACAAAAAACCAAACCAACCAAAAAAACCCCAACAAAACGAAACAAAAAACCCAAACCAAACAAACAAAAAACACCAACCAACCAAAAAACCAACAAAACGAAACAAGAAAACAAAACCCCAAACAACCCACATACCAGCATATCTGGCATCTATGAAGGTAAAGTTTTGAGCTTATTTATCAACAAATACTAGGATAATTGTCTCATCAAATCCCATGTTAGTCCTGTCAAGTCCTGTGAAGGACCTTTCAACAAATATTTAATCCAAGTTACTTCAGGATTAAAAGCACAGACTTGTTTCCAACAGTGCTGCTTCTGAAGAATCATGAGAATACCACAAAAGTTTGTAAAAGCTTCAATGTCTTCAAGATATTTAAAACCCTTACAATTTCAACACAACTCTTACAAAACAAAACCAAACATTTCTTCAAATCTATGAGCAGAAGTCAAATCAACAGAAAACATTTCCAATTTACATTACTTCTTAAAATACTCATTAGTCTTAAGAATATCTAGCCAAAGACTTTTTACTACAGAGAGTAATTCCTGACAGAGTTTTGAAAAAGCAACTTAGGACATGTATTTTTGAAAGGGTAGAGCTGAAAGATGACCCCATATTTTAACATAATACTGTAGTGTCAGAAGGCACATTTATGGTCTTCCTTGAGCTACAGATTAAGAGTTGTGCCTTTTTTTTTTTTCCTTTGCTTTTTAACTCATCTGATGGAAAACAATCTTTGACAAAACAGCAACACAAGTGACTAAAATACAAACTTACACACTTTGCTTCTCTAAAATAAGTAAACCAAAAGCTAATATTCTGAGAATACTTATTTTTCCAGAGAAGTTTATCTTAACAGCAGCTTGATGATGTATCATTATGTATACTAAATTAAGAGTGCATACTTGTTTAAGAGTTTAAACTCAGCTAACAGAGCAATACTGAGCCAAAAGGTGTTTATATAGGTTTATGTGACCACTGTTTGTTCAGAGGGAAATGACTCTTGCCATGAGACCTAGTGATACATTTATAGATGTCTACTATAGTAGAACCCCTTGCTAGGTATTGAATCTCCACAAGAAAGAAAAAAAAAAAGGTAAATCAATGTAATAACTTTAAAAATTATGAATATTCTAGTTGAAAGTACAATTAAAAACAGGTATACAAAATTGCTAGGGCACTTTAAACTAAAAGGTACAATTAGAAGATTTTTGCATTAAAATATACTGTATAACTCTAACAATTAGTTAAGAGTTCTGACATACTAAACTCTTGTTTCATCAGAATTTCCTAAAGTTCTAAGCATGTCAGTTCATGCAGCTACACAGAAGTACCTTTTCTGTGGCAGACTAATGCTTCAACACTGGCATGAAGTTTCCTAAGCTGCTGATCCAGATTCTCAAATTGCTGCTGTTTTTCTTCAAACCACTGACAAAAGATGAAAGAGTCAAGCATTACAAATTATATTACCAACAACATTTCTGGTTTTAAAGAAGCAAATTATCTATGTACTGCCAGGGTGGTCAGCTGATACAGCTAAGAATTCAAGCCAATAAGCAAATTAATAACCCATTTTCTACTTCTACAGCTTTAAAATGCAACTGTTGAGGCTCATTAATTCGTCTCATTATTCAAGACGAAAATTCAGCTCTTACTGCATCCGATTCATTCATCTTGATTGTCATTTTGTTGACAGCGTCGGCAGCCTTGTTCACCATCCTCAATATTCCTGCTCCACTCAGAGCCTGGGTGTTAACCGCTCTCGGCAGCTGGAATTGAATGACAAATAAGGGCAAACAGAGTGGTTAAAAGGATGGAGGTTTAACTGGGCACAAGGGGGAAAGAAAAGGATATAGTGTTTTCTTTACTCCTATGTGTTTCAATATGGTGGAATCTAATTTCTCAGATTTACTACTTTTACATTCTCAAGAGGAAGACTTAAAAATATAGACTATTTACTTTTCTTCTACATCTTTACATTTAAATGGAACAAACAAAACACTTGTCCAAAGTTATTATGAACTAGACAGAGGTCGTAACTAGCCACCTATACACTACAGAGAACAAACTGTCACTACAGGAACAGAAAAGCTTTGATTTTCAACAAATCAGACAGAATAAATTCTGTAAAACGCTTAATTGTAATGCAATATTTGCACTGTGTGCTGATTATATGTTTGATGTCTTTTTGCTTTTTGATATACGCCAGATTTCAAGACCTACCTCATGTGTGTGAAAAGAACTTTGTATTTGCATAGGTACTTAGAAATCCTGTGGGTAAGTTAACAAACTTTCAATTTAATTGATGTTATTATTCAAGCTGGTCTGAATGTGCCATAGAAGGTGGCATCTATGTCAGATGTTTTGTCTGTCAGCAACACTGTGATGTTTTGTCTGTCAGCAACACTGACAAATCCACTATAAGTTATCTACTGATGATGCTTTTGCCAGTAGCAAGGTCTGTGACTTATAACTAAGATATTGACACTGGCCAAAAGACAGTTCTGTATTACAGTGAATCCACTATGCACATTTATAAAGGGATATTTTGTATCTTTAACAATACATTTAATATTGCCAAAGGTGCCAGATGGGTAACATGGGTGACTGAAGTCCTCTGTTCACAAACATTTAGCCTGGCCAGCAGCACTGCTAGCATTTTCACATTACCCTAGCAAAACATCTCAAGCTGGACTCCTCAAGGCAAGAGAGCTGCTTCCCAAGCCAGTTTAATTCTTGATCTTAACAGTCAGTAACATCAATTACGGATTTTCACCAAATATGACAAGCTTCACTCAGAAATGGACAGACCAACTCACTGGAGAAGTCACTTAACAGCAAAGAGCTTTTGGCCACTATCACTCTGAATTTCATCAGAGGCAGAGGCACATAATTACCTAATTAGCCTCTGCCATTCTGTCCCATGAAGGGTACAACCCAATTTGATTTCATATGAATGTAGAAGATTAGGTCTTACCGCAAAGAGAAACAAATAGAACGTAAAAGATACCTCGGAACTTTCCAAGAACTGTCTTAAATCTGGATCCTGTAACAAGGTTGGGTGTTTTACTGTCCGTTGTAGATACCTATAATTTTTAAAAATAAAATATTAGATAAATAAATAAATTTAATGTGCATGACAGTATTGAAAAGTGTCCTCCATCTAAAGAATGGGTACAATGAAGCATACAATCTCCCTCAGTATCTAATGGGGCTTGAACACCCTTAAAAAGTTGCCTCTAAAGGGTCAGATGATAGTTCAGTCTCCATGCTGCTTAATCCTTTGCCTCTCTCCTGCCTCTTCAAACCATATTTATGCATTCTGTCACCTTCCTCCAACAAACACTTAGGCTATGTCCTACACAGAATTACAAGTTAAGAACACTAAGCTGTTGAAACATTCACTGAAGCCTTACTCCAGTACAGCTGCCACAAAATCTGGAAATTCTGACTGAAAGCAATGCAGCTCTGTGCACTCCATACCACAATATAACACACCAAAGATGCGAGCTGTGGTTTCTAACATCGTTTGTTTATACCAGAAACTGAGGTGGGACTTGCCTTAATGATATGTTGCTCAGTGGTAAAATATTAAACTTCATATTTTCCACAGCTGAGTAACAGCTCTAATAACAGCTAATTATGGGGGGGAAAAGAAAGTAGCTTTTTTAACATATTCCTGTGCAGTGGACAAGCATTTTGTTATGGATAAACCTGGCTAATTTATTTTAGAATTTAAGGGAACTTTGGAGATATTGGTTGATTTTGTTCTAGGTATGTGCTACTTATTTGATGGCTAGATTACAGTTGTCAACCCATACTAAGGACTCATTGACCTCCCCCTTCCCCTGCCACGCCACCCCCCCCCCCCCAATTTAATAAAAAAATCTATGCAACTGTGGATGCTGAAAGCTGCTAGCAGAGGGATTTTCTCAGGTTCTCGCAATATTCGGTGAGAACCCTGCCTTTCTCACCAGTGTTATGAAAAACAGTAGGATGTTTTTTGTAAGCCAGACCAACACCTGGTGTTTTGCTAAGTTCTGTTTATGGTACATTGGAAAAATATTTTGAAATGGGTGTTGTAGGACTTTAGCCAAGCACCCTAGGAGATGGGTGATCACTGACCAATCACCCTATGGGGCTAGGGTATATAAAACAGGGTTATAAATTAATAAAGTGCCGTCGTCTTCTTCCTCTCCTGGCTCTCTCTCTACCGATTTTATGTTGCTGCATCTCTGCAGTATAAACAGCAACATGCAACTCCCTTCCTTTGCATTTTTTTTTGCATTTCTGCTTACATCTAAAAATGTCTTAAAAATACAGGTTGAAGGAAGAAATTTCAACAGTACACTTTCTCTAAAAACTGATGCAAGTTTGTCTTCCATTAAAGACTGGTGCAAGTATGTCATAACTAATTTTAACATTATGTATTAACAGAAAGTGTGATGTTCACATGAGTGCTTTATAGAATTTTAGTACCTCAAAAAATCACAGGAGCATTAGAAAGTATGTAGTATTGACAATTAAGATACAGTGACAGAATAGTATCAACAGCACACTGTGTTTTGCAAAGCTGTAGTTTTGCTCAAACCTCATCTGTGAGGCACTGGAACGCAGTTACATTCACAAATGTCCTAGAAAGTGATGTAGGCTGGGAGTTTCAAAGGAAAGTCTGAGTATACTGGTATTATAAACATGAAGTATTTTTTCCTTCCTCCATTAGATATGGCCACCAGACCTTTATTTTTCTTCCTACAGAGGTAACTGTTGCACTGAAAATATTTTATACATTAGATTGCTCAACTTTTCCCTATTTTTTCTATACTCAGTAGAAAGTACAAGTTAAAGTTACTGTGGCAAGCCACCAAAAAATTTTTTATTTAGTAATCTGCTGATACAGAACAGCCTTAACACTGTGGAAGACTTCTACTATTTCCACTGGAGACAACTGGCAAGGTGCTTGAGGACATCCAGCAGGCAGACCTGTAAATTCACTATTCTAGGACATAAATTTTAGTGGGCTTAACTAACAAGATGCATTGCTTTCCCACCCACTTTCCCCATAGTTCTTGGTTCAAAAATGAGCAAATTGAATCACATTTCTCTGGTATGACTTTGAGCAACATTAATACATTTTCCTCAGGTTTAGGCAAAAGTAACAGAACCACTTCCTCTAAATATCATTTGAACACCTTGGTAATTTTTTGAAAGGAAAAGGCAGCTGAAGTTGGCATGACAAAAAGTTTTCTGCACGCCGGGTAGGATATTAACTATCTTTCTGAAAATAACAACTGGAATATACTGTGAAGACTTCACAATATTGTCAAAAGTCCAGAGCCGTCCATTCCCCCGTATGGGAGGAGTGGTCAACATCCACTAGAAGTGTTACACTAGTGGAATTCCTTTAAAATTCCTTTAAGTGTAAAAAGCAGCATTTAAGGCACATACACGAGCTTGCAAACTAAACTTTTTCTAATTCTACTTCTGTTGTTCAAGTGACCAAGAGATAAACTAGTCATCTCTATGACAAAGACCTAAAGTTGTGTGGAAGTATCTGTTTAATCATGGAAACCAAATTAATCTCAGCTGGTATTCCACGTCTTCATACCTCACAGCACCACTCCTGTGTAAACAGACTTGTATAACCATAACATGTTTCACAGTTTCCACCCCAAGTGACAGAACAACTTCAGTAATTTCTAGGTGCAATTTTAAGTGGCAAATGTTAAAGCTACATGCTAATTTTCAGTAACAGAATAGCCTAGCAGTATTTTGGTCTTCAGTATCATTTCAGATGTTCTTCTGTTATTTAGGAAGTGGAAAGATATTAGGAACAAAATTCTGAAGAGATAGATTTTAATATTGGCTCTGGAACTCCGGAAGTTACATACATTATATTAGATACATCTGTGGTGGTAAAGAGGTCCCTGCCCTGTGTGGCTCTGAAAAGAGGCTCACTCCCAGGCTGCTCTACAAGAGGCTCCTGGGCTGCATTACAACCAGTACTGCTGGTCTTTGTTAGATACTGATGAGGCCTGATGAGAGCAGAAGTGTGGGAAACTTGGTAGGCTGTGCTTTAAGTACACTTCATTCTTGTCTATGGCCTCCTGAAACCAAAACTAATTTTGGTTTCTGACGTATGTCAACCTTGTGCAATGCCTAGAATCAAAACAATCTCTCCTGATCAAGGCTTGGAGAACGAGTCAGTGAGATAGACCATATCCATCACTCCTGAATACTCTGAATAGAGGAGGCTAAAGAGGGACCCATACTCTACCACCACCACTCCTGCCCCAGGAGATTGCTGGTCACAATAGAAAATCACCAGCCTAGTTCTGCCCAAAGTCAATCATCTCATGACCCTGTAAATACTGATCCTAAGTGATGCCCACTGGAGCTCTCCAGGATGTTAGAAGGCCTGAATCTCACATCTTCCCCTGAACTGGGATGACTCTCAGGCTACACTAATCATCTGCTAAAGACCAGTGGAGGGAGAGATAACATCTGTCTGCTAAAGACTGATGAAGGGATATCTGAGTAATTCCCATCTACAGGGCTATTTTACAAAAATACTGGAGATAATAGGCTGCCAAATTTAATTTTCAATCTGTGGAATAATTCCATTTTATTCACAGGTTAATCTCTGTATGTGTGTGTATGTATATTCATATATACATATACAGCTCTGTATGTGTGTGTAATTTGATTCTTAGATCTTATAGAAACGACTGCACTTATCAAAAGGAAGTGTTTATTCTGACTTGGTATTAATATACCAGTGTTAATGAATTGCTGCTATCATTTACTTTAAGGTACTGTGTTACACTAAGCACTACACAAAACTTCAATATGTCATATCCTCTCCTTTCCCTGTGTCCTTAGACATAAACCACTAACCACGTCTGGGAGTAGGGGTAGATTTTACCTTATTCTTTGAAGGAGTTCAGATGGAAAGGGGGTCTATCCTGAGCCTTATGACCAGATGGGAGGGCTTCCCTTATCCCCTTCCTTCTGCCCCATGTGTAATCCCCATAAGAAGATAATACCCTCAGCCAAAAATCATTCTATTGCTTATAGGACCATCACTACAAATATTATAATAATTATTACTCACTCCATTTTTTTGTTACATTGTTACATTACTGCAATTGCCTTGTAGCAAGTTATATAGTGACCTTGCCATCAATCAATTCTCGTTTCAGCTTTTTTTTTTTTTTTTGCTATATTTTACTAATTAGATAAACAGTTATTCTTGCTTAATAAATTACAATGCTGCTTTTATCTGTAGTGAAGTGCATTCTGTTCATTTTTGCGGCACGCAGAGCCTTGGTTAGGACTCTGTAACAAGTAACAAGGGGAAGCTTCTCTGCATGTTTTTACGCCCCTGCTACAATATCTTTCAACATACAATCTGAAACTTTTTACTTTTTTTAATTTTCTAGTTTAGCTAAAACTGTTACATGATGTTCTCATATGATGCAACTGAATCACAGCAATAGGCAAATTATAAGATCATATCCTAATTGAGGCTGTATGTTTTAAGTTCTACCAGTTAGTTTCTAAAGGCTTTACTAGCCATATCAACACAGTGACACGATGCAGTGTATCAGTGACAGAGCCTTTCGACAGCAAAGACACTTGTTAGTTGTATACCAGTGCTGGGCGACAGTGATCCAGTATTTCTTATGCCAAAATTCAGCTAGTGACATCAACATACCGTAAGCTGTCAGAAGGCCATTTTACTTCCAAGTGACTGAAGTGACTCTTTCACCTGTTTTCTTGCCCAACAGCTGACTTTTTATGGAACAGATATACGGCTAAGTGCCTTAATCCTTAAACCCAAAATGCCTAAGTAAACTGATAAAGTTCTACTTACTGAATCTGTGCAATCTTAGTTTTAAGCATTAACCAGTTTGAAAATACTTAGCTACAATCCTCTCTATGAGTAAGGCTATGTTTTCCATTATTAATGGGAATTATTCCGTTTCTACACAAAAAAAGCTGGCAGCTGCATACAGCCTTCAGAATCTAAGTACAGATGGCCCAGACCCCAATTACAGAACCCATGTAGTTTATTACAAGTCATTCTGAGGCTAAACAAGTTTTAATTAGATACATACATTACCTTTCTAGAGCTGCTCTTCTTTTCTCTACAAATTCAGTAGATGAAGAATCCTCCTTGCCTACTTTAACCTTGGTCATGCCTTTGAAGAAAATGTCATCATATTGATTTTATTCTATCATTAAAAAATTATTAATATAACTGATGTGATTAGAAGATAAAGCTCACCCAAGTTATGTATTTAAGCCAAATTACAATGAGAAACATTACACAGGAACAGAATGAACAACAACACTGCATGCTGCATGATTTTGTGGAAGCAGCTTTATGAAATGTGCAATTTCCAAATTTCAAATGACCAATATAAGGAATTCCTAACTTCTAGATATCATGTCAGTTTTCTTTTTCTGCTAATACAAGGCTACTTAAATGCAAGTGTAAAGGCAGTTTCTATAGTCCAAACACTCTAATCCTTCACAGGAAAGGATACATGACATCATATTTTATTATAAACAGAAAATGCCATTTTTACAACACACATATATTAAGTAGTGATGCAGTTTGGATGAATATCCAACTCTACCTCACCACTGACTCACTTTTATCCTGTTGCTCCACAGTCAGTAACTGACCACTTGAATTTGTGGCTAAGGTCTGAAATTCCAGCCCCTCCCACCCAGCACCAAAATAAAAATTAGAGCTTAAAATTCCAGATGTTGTGAACAGTGTAACAGAATGAACAAACTAAGGACTTTTGCACAATGCACGCCATATAACATGAATGTTTCATATTAAGACTTTAAAAATAAACATGTGTGATATAAACGCAATATATCATCTTTCAGTCATTTTGCCAGATTGCTGCTTTAAGATACCTCATTTGAAATCAGCCTAGAATCCCTTCTTTTCTCGAGAATTAGAAATGCATGGACTACATAATTTTGGACAGAATTAAATACCACCTGTGCACCAATGTTCAAGTCTAAAGTGGGAGCTTTATGCCCTTTGGAAAATGTCCTCAGAGCCTGTGAGTTTTCCCAACTTATCTGTAGCTTAACAAAGTCTCTATGTAAGAATCTCAAGTGACAGCCCGTGCTTGCTTACACTGCCATTAAGTCCCACCATTCTACATACCATTTTCAGGCATATCAACATTTATACTTTCTTGAAGCATAAGAAGTGGTTTGTCAAATCCAGTCCAAGCTTTGTATTATAGATTAATTTGCCTGTAAGTCAAATCCTACATTTCCATGTAATTGCACACTGTCATAAACGCTTTAAATATTGTATCATCCATAGGACATAACTAAAAACCTCATTCCATCTTTATAAGCCCTGTTAGCATTTGCAGTGAACCTTACTTTTGGTACATGAAAAATCTGTTATTACAAAACCATACACTAGTTTCAAGAGCTACCAAGGGTTCACACAGATTGAAAAATGCAGTGCTTTTCCACAGAACGAAAGGCATGATTTTTCCCAAGTTTTCTGCTGCCTACATCTACTCTGTCTTCCTGTTCCTACTTACAAGAAAAGATACTGCTCTGATTAGCTTGACAGCCACACTACTGAGGAAAAAAAAAAAAGCCCTGCCATTCCGTAAATATCAAACAGAATCTAGAATCCAATCATTTATTTATATGGGTAAGCCAAAACACTTCAACAGTTTTTACTGTTTTAAATTATTAGTTATTTTGAGAGAACCGCTCACAAAACTGAAGTTGCTTCAATGTATCATGCATGCTTCTTACTTCATGGAGAAAGAATATCTCCTCCAAGTTATTCACAAAGACTAGCATCACTCTAAAGTGTTTTCTCAATTAGAACTCCGAAGAATAAACTAGAGGTTTTAGCATTCACTATGACCAAAAGAAACAGAAAGTATTAGAGAGGTGGAGTATGTAAGAAGCTCTGCATATTTCAGGCAATTGATAGCAGCACAAATTAAAAATAAACTTTCATTTAACATTTTTGTTTTGATAAACTTATCAGCTCTTGAAGGGCAACAGTGAAGAAATAATGGTAAATAAGAAAGAGAAGGCCGTGTATAAGGACAAACATCCTTCTTACTATCAACAATAGTCTGAATTAGGAAGAAGACAGGACGTATCTTTCCAATTTAACCCAAACTTTTTTAAAAATACAGAACAGGAAGAATATTCAAACAGTTTGGACGATCTGAGAAGCAGTAAGCAATATTTGTGCAGAGAAGTACTTATTTTACAAGTGCAACGGTCATTAAAATATTTTTATTATAGTACTTGAGTAACATGCTTAATTTCAACTTTATAGAAACTACACTTACCCACAATACTTTTTTCTGGAGCTGGAGGCACAATGTAACCAATATGCATGTACTTTGTTGCTAATTTGCTGTGCAAGCCAAGAAAATCACTGAATCTTCTTTTAACAGAGAATTCATTTTTGTGGAACATGGAAAGTGATGTCTTAAAAAATCAAAACAAAAACAAACCAAAATCATTATGAATTACTGATCCACCTACTTGGGTACGATACAAAGTTACCTGAAAATACATGTTGCTCTAGTTACCTTTGTTGTTACTCTGTATGCCATATAAGCATTCATGCCATCTCCTGTAAGAAAATTAAGATTCTTATTCTAGGGCAAACTACTTTAATCCCTCCACACACTTTTTATCCCCAAATATACATTAAATAATTTCCATTTAGCTAGTGAAAACTGTCAAAAGATAAATGAATAAGATGATATACTTAAATCTCTGAACAACTTTCAGGGGACATGATAGTCTACCATCTGATGACTTACTAGACTTAAGGAACTTACCAACTTTCTCAGGGTCTGACACATTGATTTCTATATCAAACAAATCTCCATTTGCTTCCTCTTCAATCTAGGGAAAAGAGATAACGTATTTAACTAGGTAATGTGCATTCATATTATGCATGGTTACAAGGATAAGGGTATAGAGGAATGAGGAGGAAAACTCAGTCAGTTTGCATAATAAAAAACCCTTCCAGACCCACAATCCAATGTTAAGTAAATACAATTTCTAATATCGATTGTCACTGCAACAGAGCTCATGTGGCAGACTTCGTACTGTTCAGTTTACAGTTGGACTTGGTGATCCTTGAAGGTCTTTTTCAACCTAAATAATTCTATGATTTTAGTTTTAAGCCTTCCTGCAAAAGCTTCTAGTATGGCAGCCTTTCCTCAGGACTTCTCAGCCAAAACTTTTTATCAAATATTTATCTTTGTGGTATGTTCACTGTATCTCCCTCAATGCCAGCAGGTATTATGGTTCAAAAACAACACTGATGTGCGACGTTTCTATATGCCTCTAATCAAAGGTCATATATTCCTTTTTATTAATGGTATCTGTAGCAGAAGGGAATGGAAGGGAAAAGTAACAGAGAATTTTCTGAAACTTGTTTGAGCTCTAATCATAATTTTTCATGTATATTACATGTTAGATAAAACCAGTTATCTTTAGAAACAGCATGACAGAGAGGATGGTGTATCAGGACTGAAAGATGGAAAAGTAACAATAAAATGTCATCTTGTAGTATCTGGAGAAGTAGCCATCAAGTCACAGGAAAGCCTTGTTTACAAACTCGTGTAGCAAAGGCACTGTCTAGTAAAAGAACACTCCAGAATGAAAGGCGTTCAGTAACACCCAGGTTTTGAATGGAACAGCTGATGCAAATAGCAATGTTAAAACTACCATTAGCCTGAGCAATTTGTTAACACGCAGGATAATGCTAAAAATTGCTTTGTTCATTTCACCATCAACGACAGCTCCAGAAATCCAACCTGAAACCTTTAACATGCTAGTACAAGTTATTATACATCACTAACATTTCTCCTGTATCAGGCTCACAGCTTGCTCCTACATACACTTCTACAGTAACTATTCTGAAGGAATAGTTTCTCACTCCTCACACTATAGATCTCCAGTATAATCACCTAACTAATGAATTCCTATGGTATTTTCATGAGTGAAATTCACACTAAACTTTATATGTAAAACAAACAGAATAGGTTTTCTTTTACATACTTCCCCTTGGCGAAGGATGATTCTACAAGTCAACATTTAGGAACCGTCGCTTTAAAAGAAGAAAAAATTTCAAAAAAACAAACAAGACATTTCCATAATTTAGAAGTTTAATGCATACCTCTTCTCTGGATCTATCAAAAATTACAGGGGCTGCTACGCTTTTTGATTCCATTCTGGGAGCTACTAAGGTAGTAGGTGTTACAGGAGTGATTGCAGGAGTCGTTTCTGGTGAAAGTATTGGATCCCTCTCTGGACTGTCGAGTGAAACTTCTTCTGTTGCTTCTAGATAAACATTTTGAGTTAGCAAAGGTTTTTTGTGCAACGGAGATGGACATGCATCGCAAAAGATAACAAACACACATGTACAAACCCACAACACAAAAGGTTAGTACAGTCATTTGTACCAAGTATCCCTGTGTGCCGGGTAATTTCTTTCAATACCTAGTTAAAACTAGAGATGACATTTGAGCTTGTAGTGCAGATTTGGTTGAAGTAAGATTAATAGTCCAATGTTTCTCTTTTTAAGATACTGTTAGGTAAAAAGACTCTTTCAAAGTAGTCATAAGTGAAAAGTCATTTATTTCTGCATGGGATATTATGAAAACTTTTATTTTTTTTTTTTTTGCCACACAAGCTCTTTTTCAGCACCAATTTTAGTCTTTGCACTCTGAACAAAGCTTATTTAGTCATATAGGCTGATAACTGAGCAGACCAAGCCACATGTTAAGTGGCACACAACCAAATCAAAACAAACAAAAAACCCCAACATTTATTTTCTTATTATCTGTATTTTTATTTGTGTGCATTGTCTCTTGTCCTATCAATGGGTACCACTGGAAATCTGGCTGCTTCTTCTCCATTCCATCCCATCAGGTATTTATACACATCATAGGATTCCCCCTGAGTCTGCTTTTCTGCAGGTTGAACAGCCCCAGATCTTTTGGTCTCCACTCATATGTTTTACACTTCATGGCCCTACACTCACTCCAGTCTATCCATTTCTCTCTTGGACTGGGTAGCTCAGACCTGGACTCAGCACTCCAGGCATGGCCTCACCAGGGCTGAGCAGCGAGGAACGGTTATTCCCCTCAACCTGCATGCAATACTCTTCCTAATTTCAAACTACAGATTTCCATAGTATTTTCAACTAAACTTAAAAACAAGCACCTTTTTATAGTCTCCATATTTATTATGAACAAAAATTATCTAAAAAGCTTTAATTAAAAAGATTTCTTTCTCAACCATTGCTTTGTTCCTACTACTAATCATTTCTGATGAATCTTGCTGATGCTTCCTGCCCTCAAATGCCACAGGAAGGATACTGTAAACCAGCAAAGAACTTTAATTCAAAACCTCAGATCAGGCAGCAAGTCATACTGAGGCAACTGCAAAAAGAAAAGCCTTTTAGATCAGCAGAACATTTAAACATGGAAAAAAGTAGTTTTCTTCTTTGGTGGCTGACAGCATTCAACATATACATTATACAAATGACTATTTCACAGAAACATTTCACAGAATAAAAATGATACATGCATATGTAACATAATATATTATATACATAATATGATACAATGCAATATATAAAATAAATTCTAAAATTAAGACACTCTACTTCCATTCTTAGTTTTTCTGTCACCAGCTATATTCCACCGTGTGTGTTTGGGAAATAATACATAAATCACCACTAAGTACTTTGTACTTTCAAATCTTAGACAGGCTTATAAAACAAGTCATGAAATGATTGAAAACACACAGATTTCTCACTTTCATCAGCTCAGAAAACATTTCTGTTACTGTGAAATTATGACTTCATGAAAAAAATGTGAATCCAATATAACAAACCAGCATCGCTATCAGATGAAACGGAAGCACTCCTTCCCACTCCTGTTTCTCAGACCTTTATCCACGCAAGCATTAGTGTCATGAGCTACTGCGCATCACATGAACTCCAACCAGCATTAGCCCCTGGCTAGTGTTCAGCAAACTGCTGAAGATACTGCTAAGCTGGTGTATTATTTCTGTAAAAGAGAAATGGGCAGGAACAAGCACTTGGAAAGGCAACGTGGCTTCCTTTCACCAAGACCAGCAACATTAGCCTTTGTCCACACCAGTATTTCTAAAACTGTGTGACCCCAGGTTGGTTGGGCATAAGCAAATTTTTAAATGTGTTACCTACTAGCCCTCCTTTTATATTACCCCGGAGGAACCTACCCAGAAAAAACAGTAGATGTTTATTTGATTGCAGCAGGTCAGTTCTTTTAGGAAGAAGAAAGGAGAATTTCTGCCACCCTCCCTCCTGTTACCTCTCACCCATGTATCCCAGACATTACTCAAATCTACAAGAGTGAAATGGAAAACACAGTGGAAAGGGGTGCTGGGACAGAGCAGGACAGAATCGAGGATGCTGTACTTTTTGTTTTCAACTGAAGTATTAAAAGACTCTGAAGGGAAAAAGAACTATTAGCTTTCTATAACAACAGCAGGCTCTTACACTTTCTATTTTTTCCCCTCAGAAAACAGTCTTTGAATATTACATAAGCTGAAGACCTGTTCCCCAAGAAAGAGATTTGTGCTGATGAACTCTCGCATTTATGCTTCTTAGATATATTCCTTCACTTTGAGAAATCAGATTGACATCTTCTAGATCAAAGTTTCACTGACAATTCTTTTGTTTGTTTTGTGAGTTTTTGTCTTTTGGTTTGGTTTTTTTTGGTGATTTTTTTCATGGAAAGATTAATTTATTAGGTTTCAAAGTAGAAACTATGGCACTTTCAGAAACATTTGCTTGATTTTAAGATTTTCCCCCTGAAAATACTCAATCTGCCTTAGGTATTAGGTTGTAGCTTTGTTTTGTTTTAAATTTTGCATTTTTTTTTTACATAAAAAATGAAATCTACATGTCTTTCCTTTCGGACAAGTTCTCAAAAAAAAAAAGCTCTTCCTGCATAAAGACAGGCAACTGCTGTGCCCAACTTTTAGGAGGAAAGCATTGAGATTCAACACTCACATCACCTATGGCAGTTATCAGCACGTATTAAGCACTTTCACCTACCTAATGCTGCAAGACATAAATACCTACTTTACAATCCATAAACAGTCTTTGCTAAGGATCACTGTCAAGTCACTTAGCTCCAAAAGAACATGAAAACATCTCTCCCTGCTGCAGAAGACAACTATTTATGCTTAATTAACATTCCACAGCCAACTACACCAAGTTTCTATCAGCACTCAAGCATGGGGCTCAATCTTAGCATCAGACAGCTCTTGTTTCTTCACTTTTCACTACCAGTATTTGTCAAACATCATCTTACAAAGTGCAAGTTTGCAGTTCCTCTCAAGCAGCTCACTTCAGCTGAGTAAGTTATTTTTACTGGTCATACTTCTAAAATGTCAGACTTTGTAACATTCTGACATGGGTTTAATGTTTAAATTGGCTTATTATCTTTGAAAATTTACTCAGGTGATCACATAAATGTGGTAGTAAACTGAAGTAGAAACTGTTGCCCAGAACAAAGAACAAGTTTTTAAAATAGGCTTCTCCAGGTGTACCAATATTTCAGAGAACGATATCCTAACTGAATAATGGACTATGCCTAAGGCATTACCCATGACTTTTACTCAGGAGTAGTCACAATCTTAATGAGAACAGAAATAATGTTAACAGAACAGTCAGTGACTAATAAGGCCATCTTGTGACTTCAAAACTGCAGGTTTACTTGCTTTTGTGCATTTGTTTCTTGCAGAAGACACCTTGAACTGAACAACCTGCTTCCAAAAAGCAGCAGGCATCTGCATCAAACCCTTCTGATTAGAAGCACCATGTGACAACAACTTGAGAGGCATCATTAGCTAGAAACTTTTGCTGTGCAGCTGGGATTAAAGTACAGGTCTTGTTTGGTCCACAGAATTAGTATCTCCTTTTCTGTATCAACTCCCAGGAAAAAAGCCTGAGACAAACCTAACACCACCTGAAGAAAACCAAAACAAAAAGCCAATAAACCCAAACATCACTCCCCTCCACATGCAACACCTTGACTTTTTTCCAGGACACAGCAGCTAGATACCTGAGTAACATGATCCCTTTTCAAACATCTTTCAGAGCTGAAAAAATCAAAATCACATAAAAAGTGATCTTTTATCAGACAAAGGGAGAGGAAAAATTACATTTTTTCATCTTTCTGAAAATGGTGACAGAGTACTGATGTCATTTCACAGACTTGCACATCAACTATGAGCACCAGAAGCAGAAGGCACAGGCAGTGATATCCTGCACAGGCAGTCCAGGCACATTTCTGCATCTGTATATAAAACTTTGGGACAAAATTTCAGAAGACTGATTCAGCATCTAGTTCTTCATGTTACAGCAGAAGCTTATGAACAGCCAGGTTTTAAGACACACCCCAAAATCCCTCAAGATACTCTCAATACTACCTGGTTCAGAGCACTGATCATTATGGTCTCCACATGTAAGAACTCTATAAGGTAAGGTAAAGTAATTCTTTCAAAGAATTAACACACTGACTTGTATTCTAAGGGTGAAAGTGCTTAGATGGGTTTACCAAGACAGTTTGCTTTTTGCAAACCAAAACCCACAACACTAATGAATACAGGAGGAAAATTTATTGGTCTCCAATAAGAGCTGGAAAACTCATTTTCTTCCATTTCTGAAGCCCAGTTTTAATAGTTCACTTATGAGTCACCAGATACAAGGTAATGAATATCTAAAACATATTATTGTGCACACTATCCTGTAGCTGCTGCAGAAACACAACAGCAAAGATGTTTTAAGTATAGTTTTAAAAACCTAAAAAAATCCCAGGTTCTGAACGGCATTAAAACAATACAGGATATTATATAATTTGTTCTCTCTCACCTCCTTTCCTATTAGGTTGCATTATTAAATCAAATAATGAAAAAGATTTATCAAGCCTACAATACCTAGAATTTTTCATGCCCCAAAGCATCAGAGTCCCTCCCTTCAGGAGCACCCATAGGATTTCCTTTATCTGGATTTTATAGTGCCTAATAATTCAACATGAAGGAATAAAAGTTAGAACTGTGGAACTTCACTCTCTTCCTTTCCAATTAAGTGTTCCTATAAGCTGTGCTGAGATAGGTTTCTTTGGAATTTCAACATGCTGTAGAAAAAACTCAATTAACACCCATCTGCAAATTAAGTCCTGCTTTCATAGAAAGCCAGGGTTATGCAATCACACTAGAAGGAAGAAAATAGGTATCTTATGTTTCCAATCAGTATTCAGAAAGTTAATTGGGTAGATTAACATCACAGTCTAGCAAAAAAAGTCCTTAGAGAAAAAATAATTATACTTGTGAGTGCACAACACTGGAAGACAAACTAGACATTTCTGAGAATGTCTGTGCTGACAGTGATTACAAAGACACAAGTTCATCACTAGGGTACAGTTATATTATGCAAACTTCTTGCTTAGAACAGGATACTGTGAAAGATGTCATATTCTGCCTTAGGCTTCATAAATCACACTTATTCCTTCCCCACCACCCCTCACACCCAGTTTGAGAGTCGGTACTATACTCAGACTGTATATAAATTGACATTTAAAGACCAGTCTTAGTTGTGATAGATATGTAGTACATTTGGTGTTTTCAGTTCATCGCTGCATGCATTTAAGAGAATGTCTTCCATAGCAAAACTCAAACTCATTACATCAGTTCTGTCTGTTTTCCTCACAGCATTCATTTCAGTTGAAACAATCTGTCTGCTAGCATTTGTTCCTGCTGTCTGGTTTCTCTCAGTATTTACCCCAGCCACTTTTTCCTTTAATATTATCCAAAGGAGAACTGGCTTTCCTAAAATAACAATTCCAGATGGCTCTATGGTTATAAAAAGCTGGCTTTATACACTGAAGCTAAATAACCAAATACTAGTACGAGAAAGCTTAATTGCTAAAGCACTGCAGGCCTTTGTAAGTCAAAAGATCAGGTAATATAAATACAAAAGAAGAAAAATTATCCCTCTATATTCTCTTTTATTCTTAAAACTCTTTCAGAGAGTTAGTAAACCAGTCAATACATTCTAACAGTGTCATGAGCAAATATAAGTTCCAGTATTTTTGAATACAAATTTACTAAATTCAGAACAAGGTAATGGGCATGTGTATAGATGTATCTATGCAAAATAGCGGAGAACTAAAGGCTATAAAGTTTCTTTTTTAGTATTACATCAGGGAATCAATGATGATAACTGTATTCAAAGCAGACTGCCAAATGACTCACTCAATATGTAGTAATAGGAAAAGTGTTAGCATTGAGAAGCAGCATTCAGAAACATCTTTTGATGCATAAAATATACTCCAAATATTACACCTCCTTTCTGGAACAGTTAACGGCTCTACACATATAACTGACAGCAACCATAACCCATGTTAGGATAGTCAAAAACCAACACCAAAGTAGCGACTGATCAATAAAGCACTAGCAATGTGATGTCTTTTCACTGACTGTTAATCAGAACTTTCACACATCTTTTTCCAAAACATCCAGTACTGTCAAGTATCAGAGACAGAATAATTCACTAGTGAAATAACAGGACTGGTTCCATATGCCAGTTTGTTATCTCGTCATTGTAATACAAGAGTGTTAAGAAAAAGGAAATATCATGCAATATGATCTGAATCATGTTTCTTTATGATTGGAAAAAAGACTGGGACAGATTATGTGTGGTTATTAAGTAGAAAACAAGGATGCAACTTAAGTCATGTTTTTACACACAAACAGATTTGAATATTGTTAATTACATATAAATAAATACTACTATACCACATAATGATAAATATTACTGTTACTGTCAGCGTAACACAAGCCAGCTAACACCATCACACTATGCACTGACAGTACACACCCCTGAGAAGCTTGTATTTAGTAAACAAACTTAACTAACTACAAAGTACAACAAAAAAAACCCCAAATAACCTGAAAGTCATTGTCAAACTACTTAAAAGGTTTTAACCCTCCTTCCCAGAGAAGCATGTTTCTTTCTGTTCCAGAGAAAAAGAGTTTATGCAAACACATCAGAAGAAAAGAGAATTACCAGCAAACAGGTCCTCTCTGTCATCATCTAGCATGATTTCTGCTGGCTTTGGACCATTGGAGTTTGTGCTGATGTCTTCTGCAGGAAGACTTGCTGGCTCTGGAGATGAGGGACTGGACTATTTAAAAAGAAAAAAAAATAGAAAAAAAAAGTGAAATAATTAGCAGAGAACCAGTTGCTGTGCATCAGTATATAAAAACTATTGCAACAAACATTCTTTTATTGCAAAGAAACAACGCAAGATGTACAGAATGAAAACCCCGTCAGCTATTTCCACTTCCTACTCCCAGCACAGTAACAATGAACAAAGGATATGAGCTAGTCAACAGCTCTATTCTTTGTCAGAGAGAGTCATCCACTTCCTCAGATTCAATTAACATGAAATAAAAGCTGTTAGAGAAATATCTAGAATTGCCGAATGTAATTTGATTACTAAGTTACTGTTGGGCAGGCTTGGATTTAAACCTAGATTTGTACATAGAAAAAAAAAAAAAAAGAAACCTCCAAGTGCTCTGTACCATTTTTTCAGAGATTAACAAAATGTATTAACACAATCCAAACAATTCAAGGCTGCATGTGGCCACAGGAAATATTGATAGCTTTGCAACCAGTTGAATTTTTGTGACTACAGCCACAGAGGGTCATTTTGAGCTGCACATGGGATCTAGGCTTGCCACAGATACAGTTCTTTTAATTCACTGAAGACTGGAACGTGCCCTGTGACAAAGAGAAATACTTGAAGGCATTCTGGAAAATTAAAGCACTAATGAAACTGGGCTACCAAATGTATAGCATACTCACAAAATTAGAATACACCTAACTGAAGATCAATACTTCAGTTAGAAAACCCTGAGTAAGTATCAACTATGTTTTTATGCCATAGTACTAGAAAATTCGCAAGACTCACTTCTCACAACTTCATCCAAGATAGCTAAGGAATTTTCAACAACACTACATTTATTCACAAATGTATACACATTAAAAGGAGCATTGGTAAATTGTGTCACTACTTGCTTCCTAGTATTTGCACAGAGGTGTCATAATTTAAGTTCAAAAGTGGAATTCCAAACAGTGTATGTTGCAGGCTACATCTCAACAAATGCCACAGGCTATGAAAAAAACGAAAAAAGCCTAAAAAATTGCAAAACAACATTGAAAATGTCTGTCCAGACTGTATTTTCACATTCATAAATGTAGCAGTGGCAACAGTTCGCAAGGAGAGACCTTCCTATAAGCTGGTTGTCCAAGAACAGCATACATCCTGACATGGAGTATGACACTGCTACTTTACTTCAAGTAGTAAGGGCAAGGTACTGGCCTCCGTATCTCTCCAGACCTCAGTCACCTGAAATTCTGGTGCAAAGGAAATAAGGAAGAAACAGATAAAATCCTGCCAGACAAATTCAGACTCCGCACAAAACAGATTTACAGAGAACTTATGAAACCAAGACTTTCTCAACCTGGAAAGGAGAAAACAGAAGGAAGAGGAAAGCAAACACAAGAAAAGTTAACTTCCTCTGAACCAGATCAGGTTGAAATAAAGAACCACTCCATTCAAATGACAGAAGAGGTTATATCCCCTTCCCTTTGCCAAAGGCTGCTACTTCCTGAAAAGCCCACATATAACATGGAGGGGAACCAATATATAAACCAAAGTGATGAGCAATGAAAGGAGCAGCCTCTCAAACTGCTTGTTGGATTTTGCCCTAGAGCCTGCAAAGAAAGTCAAAGCAGAAGCACTCAGGAATTTTATGCAGCTAGTAGAGTTTAAAACCTTACAAGGAAACTATCCATTAGTCACATCTACACTTCTCAACTCAAACTAAACCAATGCCAAAACGATGCCACAGCAAAGAGAGTGCTCTGGGGTAATAAAGTTATATTTGTTCAGTCTGTGAAGCATAATCCTTGAATTGTATCACAAGATGTGCAAAATTAACTACAAAATGTAAAAAAAACCTCATAGAATCACAGAATCATTATGGTTGGAAAGGACCTCCAGGGTCATCAAGTCCAACCTTTGTCCTAGCATTTCTCAACCACTACACCATATCCTCAAGCTCCACATCTAATCGTTCTTTAAACACCTCCAGGGATAGTGACTCCACCACCTCCCTGGGCAGCCTGTTCCAGTGCCTAACCACTCTCTCAGTGAAGAATTTCCTCCTAATATCTAATCTAAACCTCCCCTGACGCAACTTGACTCCATTTCCCCTCGTCCTATCATTACTAATTTGAGAGAACAGAACAACACCAGCCTCTCTACAACCTCCTTTTAGGTAGCTGTAGAGGGCAATAAGGTCTCCTCTCAGCCTCCTCTTCTCTAGACTAAACAAACCCAGTTCCCTCAGCCGCTCTTCACAGGCCATGCTTTCCAGCACTTTCACCAGCCTTGTTGCCCTCCTCTGCACTCGCTCCAGCACCTCAATGTCCCTCTTGTACTGTGGTGACCAAAACTGGACACCGTACTCAAGGTGCGGTCTCCCAAGTGTCAAGTACAGGGGTACGATCACCTCCCTACTCCTGCTGGTCACACCGTTTCTGATCCAGGCCAGGATGCCATTAGCCTTCTTGGCCACCTGGGCACACTGCTGGCTCATGTTCAGCCGGCTATTGACCAACACCCCCAGGTCCTTTTCTGCCAGGCAGCTCTCCAGCCACTCCTCCCCAAGCCTGGAGCGTTGCTGGGGGTTGTTGTGACCCAAGTGCATGACCCAGCACTTGGCTTTGTTAAACTCCATACAGTTGAGCCCAGCCCATCTCTCCAGCCTGTCCAGATCCCGCTGCAGAGCCTTCCTACCCTCAAGCAGATCGACATTTGTGCTTAATTTTGTGTCGTCTGCAAATTTACTGAGGGTACATTCGATTCCCTTGTCCAGGTCATTGATGAAAATATTAAACAAGACGGGTCCCAAAACTGAGCCCTGAGGGACACCCTTGTGACTGGTTGCCAACTGGATTTTCCTCCGTTCACCAGCACCCTCTGGGCTCGGCCACCCAGCCAGTTTCTAACCCAGCGAAGAGTCCTCCTGTCTGTGCCATGACCTGCCAGCTTCTCCATCAGAATGCTGTGGGAAACTGTGTCAATGCCTTCCTGAAGTCCAGGTAGACAACATCCACCACCTTGCCCTCATCCACTAGGTGGGTCACCTGGTCACAGAAGGAGATCAGGTTGGTTAAACAGGACTTGCCCTTCATGAACCCATGTTGGCTGGGCCTGATCCCCCCATTGTCCTGCACTTGCTGTGTGATCACCCTCAAGATGAACTGTTCCATAATCTTTCCCAGGACCGAGGTCAGGCTGACAGGCCTGTAGTTCCCTGGATCATCCTTCCTGCCCTTCTTATAGATGGGTGTCACATTGGCAAGTCTCCAGTCATCTGGGACCTCCCCAGTTGACCAGGATCGCTGATAAATCACGGAGAGAGGCTTGGTAAGTTCCTCTGCCAATTCCCTCAGCACTGTCGGGTGGATCCCAGCTGGCCCCATAGACTTGTGGGTTTCCAGTTGGCTTAGAAGATCATTAACTGCCACTTCCTGGATTATGAGGGGACTGTTCTGGTCTCCATCCGTATCTTCCAGTTCAGGGGATTGAATGCTATGAGGATAACCAGGCTGACTATTAAAGACTGAGGCAAAGAAGGCATTAAGTACCTCAGCCTTTTCCTCATCCTTGATAACAATGTTCCCCCTTGCATCCAGTAAGGGATGGAGATTCTCCCTAGTTCTTTTTTTGTTATTAATATATTTGTAAAAACTCTTTTTGTTGTCTCTTGCAGCGGTGGCCAGGCTGAGTTCTAGTTGAGCTTTTGCCCCCTTAATGTTCTTTCTACATAACCTAACTAAACCCCTGTACTCTTCTTGAGTAGCCTGCCCCTTCTTCCAAAGGTGGTAGCCTCTCCTCTTCCTCCTAAGGTCCGTCAGAAGCTCCCCATTTAGCCAGGCTGGTCATTTTCCCCACCGCTTCATGGCTTGCTCCTCATGGCTTGCTAAGCATCACTATTCTACAAACGATAATATAAATAGTATGTGTCACACATAGCATTCAAAAAACCTTAAGTGATTTCAGAACTCAAAAGTAGCATATTCTGTAAGAAATGGTCTGCCTCTCCAGGCACTGCTTCATAGAGCTGCAAGCAAGACCTTGTACTTCAGACAGAACACCAGAGCACAGAAATGTTTTATTACCCTGTGAGGCTCAAGTGTAAAGTTTTATCAGTAGAACTAATTCTTCACAAAAACATTATAGATACTCATTCCAAAACATTTTTACTGCTACTCAACTTGGAACAGCAACCCACTTACATTTTGATACAGCTAAGGTTTACAAAATAGTAGGGACCCAACAATACTGCAGATGCAGAATGTCATGTAGTTCATACTTGTCAATTCACCTCCATGAAGAACAGTTATAATATTGCCAGTCACAAGGAAGAAAAGCCTTCCTGAACACTTGTTGCACAGAACAGAGAACTTTCCACTTTATCCCTGAATTGTGCACTTGATTAATGAATGGTAGAAAAGAGCCCTTGGAGAATACACACATCTTCAATCTATTCCTTCAGCCTATCTTATTTTTATCTGAGTTATCTATTTCATATACTGATGATTACTTCTGATCACCAGTATCTTATACCTTAGTAACTTATCACACCACTTATACAGGCCTTCTAATCACAGAAGGAAACAGACACAAAATTTACCTTGAACACTTAAAACTTGGTCAACATATGGTATAATATGAAAAATCAAATATTTTCGTGTGCCTAAAGCAACAAGCTAAGCAGAGTCCAAGATAAAGCTACTGCCAATTTGAAGAAAGGAGCAGATTCTTCCTAGGAATAGCTATAAATACATGCCAACAAGCCCTGGTAGGATTATGGCTCTCTTTCTGTTACTGAGCTGGGAAAGATCCTGTCTATTGGCATTTTTAAAGAAAGCCAAGAATTCTATACTGGATACCAGGTTTCACAACTGTAGTTAGCATATCAGTTACAGACAGATTTCTCCAAATTTCATGTACCCTGTTTTCCACAAAACACGACTAGAGAATACTTGCAAAAGGAGAGGACTCAAACAGATCTTACAGGCACCTCAGAAAATTCAAGGCTTATTCATACACCTGGTATAATTTGTATACAAGAAAAATTTCCAGTGAAACAGAAGTTCTGTCCAGGTGTTACCTGTTTTATAAAGAAAGAATAGATTTACATCTGTTATAAATCTCAAGCTCTGTTTTCAAGAACAGTGGATGTTAGTTTAGTTTTATGGATGATTTACAGGTAAAATACCTTGCCTTTAATATAACTTTCAACTGTATACTGGTTTTGGCTGGGACAAATATGTCTCATATAGTTCCATAGTTTGGATATGTGATCAAAACAGGGTTTCAATTATTGCTGGTCAGTGCTTACACAGCATGAAGGCATTCTGTTTCTCACTGCCCTGACAGCGAGTTGCCTGGGAGTACACAAGCACCTGGGATGGGACACAGCTGGGACAGTTGACTCCAATGAGTGGAGGATATCCCATACCCTGTTAACAACATGCTTAGCAATGAAAGCTGTGGGGAAGAAAAAGGATGAGGAGGAAGTCTGGAATGATGGCATTTGTGTTCCCAAGTAACTGTTGGGACGACATGTGACGAAGGTCTGCTTTCCTGGAGATGGCTGAGCACCTGCTGGCCAATGGGAAGGAGTGGGTGAATTAATTTTACTTGCATGCACAGCTTCTGCTTTACCTATTAAATTGTCCTTATCATGACACACAAGTTTTCTCACTTTTATCCTTCCAATTTCCTCCCACATCCTGCTCAGGGGAGTGAGTAAACGACTGTGTGGGGCTCAGCTGCCAGCTGGAGTTAAATCACAACAAACTAACAGCTGAATAAGGTATTTCCTGACCTATTAAACATTCAGTGGCTCTTTGGTGTTTTTAAACAGCTGTCATTCTCAAACAAAGATAAATTAAGGATGGAGTTAAGTATATTCAAAACCAGTTGGGACTTTATATGAAAAAGACAATGTGTAGAAACTTTCTAAAAAAATCTTCATAGTCTGAATACAACATCAGCTTGTTTTTAAGAGGTCTGCAACAAAGTTTAGTTTATCTTCAAAACAGACAGTCCTCAAGGAACTATAAAAACATACAAAGCCACAGCCCTAAATGTATGACAAACTAGTCAATATTTCCTAATAATCTGATTATTTTACACAGTCAGTGGGTCAGAGAGTGCTATTCAGTGTCAAAAAATATTATGCTATACCAGTTAAACCCTTCTATAGATGAAAACTGAAATACAGGACCACAGCTTTGCCGTGTTAGCTCTATGAAATGCAGCTAATGGCTGTCACAGGAGTTTGTAGTTAGTGCAGTGAAAATCTGAGTATCAGGCAAGAAATGGATGATGAGACTACCAGAAAATCCTCATGGCACAGACACACAGAGGCAGCATGGTGTTTAGAAATTTTAAACTTATTGATGCCAATGATTCACTAAAATGTCCATTTCATGACAGGTGCATATCTGTGAAAATTCTGAGTGACTCCTGAGCTAAATGAAAGTCAGGCAAACACCCAACACTCATGATACCCAATGACCAGGACATTTAGGTATGCGGGACAGTCAGGATCCTGCTTCATCATTTTCTGGTGAGAGACCTATAGGCCCATTCTAGTTTGCAATGACAGTAAAAAGTTAAATTTTCACATTTTTTATTCTTCATTACATTCAGAGGCAATAGCTAAGTATTTTATAGCTTTGGCTTATGAAAAAACAAGAACATGAACTCACATTTTCTGTTGCCTGACTTTGTAACCCTAGATGTTGGACATTCTCCCTTTTCTTAATAGTAGCAGCCGCCCCACTGACCAGTTCGACCACTTGTCTGAACCCCTCCTAGCCTCCTTCGGTCAGAACACAGTAGGCTGACAAAAGATGAACATCGTGCTATTACACTTGTTCAAGTTAACCTGGCTCATTTTCTGAAACAAGGTTACAGAAGCTCACAGATCACAGCATGGACAAAGAGAATAGACTCAACAGTAGGACAGTAACATTTTCAGCAGAAAGTAAAAGGACACAAGCAGTCACACTAGAACGAATGTCTACATGCTTCCATTACAGCTTGGATTTAATGCTATGGAACAAGGCACATATTTCCAGTAGAATTACACCAATTAATCTTAGATACAGGCTTTGTTTTCTGTAAAGGTAATAGTACATTGTTCAAGGACTTGATATTTTCCTCATATATTTCAGTGGGGTCTTTACTGCTTCTTCTGTAATTGTCATACTTAAATTCAATGGATATCATTAAAGACATCTGGACTTCTGTGCCTACCTAATGTCTTGCCTTCTGTGCAAAAAATAAATGTATACTGCAGATCTTTGACATAAACAGATAAACTGCCAATGAGACTGTATACACACCCTGCCCTAAATGACAGTCCTTGATAGATTACCACATCTACTTCTTACTCATTGTTTTTGGGTGCCTCCATGTATCCTTCCCTTACAAAAATCCTAGGAAGATAAATACCAGTTGAAATGAGTAGGTGTCAGCTTAAGCTACATGTTCGTGTGGCACCTGTGTTACAAAAGACAGAGACAGGCAATACAGAAACAAGTGGAGTCTAGTGAAAATGAAGCAAGAACTGGCACAATAGATAAGGAAGGTGTCAGAGAAACAGACTAGGGCAAGGAGGAAGTAGGAGGAAGAAATGATGAAATGAGAGTAACACTAATTATACCATATAATAAGAATATGTATAAATATATATTATATATATAAGAAAAACTAACACACTTTTTTCATTTATATCGTCATAAGAGAATCATACAATTGTCTACAGTCTCTCGTATTAGTGGCAGATGACACAGACAGCAAATGAGCAATTTGTTGATTACAAGTTTATAACTAGGGATGATTCTTCTCATAATGCAGTTAACTTCTAGACCTTCCTCTGCATATCATGGACACCTTCTGTTAAAACAAAACCAAACCAAACAAATAAGACCACATAAAAAGCCTACAGACAACAACAACAACAACAACAACAACGAAAAGAAATAAACAATACACTCCTCCCCCCTCAAAAAAAACAAAAACCAAACCAAAAGACACAAACAACAAAACAAACAAAACCAAACAAAACCCACAAAACCAAAAGAAAACCACAAAACAAACAAACAAACAAACAAAACCATGCACATGAAAGCTTAGCACGTAGATAAGTTAATGGAAGATTATTATTAATACTGTAATGCTGCCTAGGTTTCAGGAAGTTCTCAAGCTAGAAAAGCATGGTAGTTGGGAGAGCACTGCAGGTGACTACCAGCACATACATATAACCAACAACAATATTCTTCACATGGCATCCACCATTGAGTATCACTGTAAATGCAGCCTTGGCTTAGACCATTTATCTGATTTGGTCTGGCCGTTCTCACTGACAAAAGCAACTCTGGCAGCTAAAAGGAGACCATTCAGTGACCAGGAATTTAAGGAAGGCAATCCTCCAGACATTACAATACAGTTAGCATCAACAAAAACAAATAATTGTTCTAATACTCTTAGGCACTGTGGGTATCTGACAAGGAAATGATCACTACACTAACTTGGACAAACTGCTGCTCAGTGCAGCGACCAGATTTCACAGGTGCCCTGTGTTCACAGAAAGGGAAGTATTCTCATTCTCTGACACACAGAAAATTATCAAGCCCTAGAACATGTTCCCACCACACCCCAGGAATGCCAGCTGAAACAACTCAGTGTGATCTTTTAATATTTTATATTCTAGAGTTAAGAGGGATAATTCAAGGCATTTTTAGTATGTGCACAAAGAAAGTTAGAACTCCAGCTTCTTTTTCTTTACATCAGAAAATGCAACTTGAAATAAACAATATTCTCCATTTGATTATACAGATAAGCCACTGAAGTAAGCTTTCATGTATTTAAGTCTTTCATATTTGCTGTACATAAAATACATTGAATTTATATTGTCAGAAGAAACTTAGAGAAGTTAGCATGCATTTTCTAAATGGAGACTTTGTTAACATGGAAGATATTTGGAAGACCTATTAGAAATCTTGAAGCTTCTACACTGCACAACTAAATCATAGGTAAGAAAGGAACAATGTGTCATTCATGAGCTGCAAGGACAATGAAAGCAAGAGAAAAATAGAAGGGGTGTTGAAATCACACAAAAAGCAAATGGACAGCTCCAAGACAAAGCAGCTGGGAACCCTGTCAAAGACCGTAGCCTTCGTATAAGTTGTCTTTGGACCTCACCATCCCTTGCCATTCTCCCTCCACTGGTATCAGCAAACAAACAAATGATCAACTAGGAAAAGCACGATGCGATTTTGTTGTTACTACAGAACTTCCATCACCATTTAGAAACAGCTACTTCATGAATATTTACAGCATTAACACAACACTCAAGACAGAAGTATCATTACGCTCAGACCATGTGCTAATCATTCCTCTCTGGACTAAGGTGTCCTATAAGCTTGAGTTAAGCGACCTACATTCAAGATAGTGGCAAGTTCAACTTTATGATCTCTTCCTTCCAAATTTGCAGGAAAATCACAAGATTAAGGCTCTTCCTTAAATGCTGTAGCTGATTAGATGTCAAAAAAAAAAAAAATTTTACTGACAAAGCTTTTCACAGCTTCTTTTTAAGCAAGAGAGGCTTCCCCTTTCTACTCAGTTACTTTCTTCCAAATAGATTGTCTACAAAAACAAAGCAGCGCAACCAAACTGTCAGCTAAAGTACCCAATACCAAGCGCATTTCTCTGTCAGTTAGGAGATGTTTTGAGGACTTTTTCATTGCAACTGTGATGTAGACACTAAATCTATCTTCTCTTGCAGCTTTAATTCTAGACCATATTCATAAACACATCATTTGTTATATTGCACTTTCTTAGAATACCAAACAAGACTCCAGTAATATAGGCTGTATCACACAGAGATGTACAGAAGTCTATTGACACAATTCTTGTCAACTATAGGTTCACATCATTTGTTATTCCTTCACATCTTTTTCACAGATTTTTTTTTTCTACAGATTATGCATCTATAAAAAGCAAAAAAAAAAAAATAAAAAGGAGCAACTTGAGAGAAGCCAAGTGACTTTAAAATTTAACATTTAAGAGCCTTTTTGTATATTGGGCTGTTTTGATGAGGACAGGCAATAGAGTAAAACAAAGCAACATGCACTGGTCTTACTACTGTAAAGGTCAGGGACAGGAAACTCTTCAGGAAAAGAGGAACAGGAACAAATTTATTTTAAATGGGCAAGTATGTACAGGAAGAACCAAGTTGTTCCAGAAGATACTGCCAAAACACACCAGGGAAACACAACCGCAAGAACTCAGGAAGAAAAGCTTCCTCTGTAATGAATGAACACATGAAACATTTTTCAGAACAAGGACCTATTAACTCATTCAGTCGTTCTGGTTTTCTGTATTAGGCTCCTGACATGGAAAGCAAGCACAGTTTAGAGATGTATTCACGAACAAGTTTCCAGATCTCCCAGTGTTATGTCTCCGAACAGCAGGCGTTTCGTAATGCCTTGCATAGATGCCTCCCGCCTTCATAACTGGCCCCTACTGCTGGGGGGCGCGGGTACCACGGTGCAGCAGAGGCGTTGGGCAAGTGGGGTCCCAGAGCCGCTCGGTGCCCAGGCACTGACTCACGGCAGCCGAGCACCGTGTCAGCTCCGGCAGAGGATGGCTTAGAAATAAGTTTCCACAAGTTTTTGCAAACTGGAAGGGGGTGAAGCCCTGAAGAGAGGTCAAGAGATGAAAATGGGTTGTTAATCCATGTAAAGTCTAAGGGGCAGAGGGAGGATCAGCGAAACTGGCGCCGTGTGAAGAGGAAAGGTGGAAAACAAGTATTTATGGCTCCGGCGGTACAAGGAGGGGGTAAGACGAGGGACAGAGACCCCCAGGCATAACGGTACTTATGTTTTCGGTTTCTTTTGGCAGAAGACCCGAAGGGAATCACCGAGCTCCCCGGGGGGCCGAGGTCACCTACCCACCCGCCCGGAGGAAAGCTCCGAGAAGCCGCCGCTGCCGCAAGAAGGGCAGGCAACGGGGCAGTAACTTGAGGGCCGGGCACGTAAGGACGCAGGAGCGCGGCACCGGCGGCCTGCCGGGGAGGGCCCGGTGGGCGCCGGCCCGGCCGCGGAGCTCGGGACCTGCGGTAGCACCAGGTTCTCACCTCCAGGGTAGACACGGTGCTGGTGAAGAGGTCCTCGCCGTCCTCCAGCTCCTCAAAGTCGGCGGCCCGCGCCTCCCCAAGCGGCGGGGGCTCCCTCTCCGCCGCCATCTTCCCCTCCAGCCCGGCCGCCAGCCCCGGCCCCGCGCTCACGTGACGGCCGCACCGCCCCCTGCCGCCACGTGACGGGGCCGGGTCGCGGCCGGGGCCGGGGCCGGGGGGAAGCGGGGGCCGGGGCCGGCCGCTGCCCCTTGGCAGGTGGCGCTCGGCGGCAGCGGCACGGGCGCCGCGAAGCAGCACAGTGAGGTCGGCCGCTGCCCGCAGAGCCCCGCCAAGTGTTGTCCCGCGGAGGCAGCGCCCGCGCGCGTCTGTGTTGTCGGCGTGGCAAGCTGGCGGTGCCGGGGCTCTGTCCGCCCGCAGCGGCTGCAGCCCGAGCCCCAGCCTCCGCCGTGTGTAAAGCGTCAGCTGGGAAGGAAGCCTGGGAAAGCTCCTGCTGGAGAGGACGCTCCTTCCCCGCCCCCACCGCCCCGCTTTCCGGGTTTTTTCCCCTGAAGCATCGGGAGCGTGGGGCTGTCAGGTGGCTTTTTAATTCTCCGTGCTCCCGCAGTCAATACGACGCGGCTGCCGCACCGCTGCAGCCCCCCACCCTCTGCCGTGCGCCACCGAGGTGGGAAGAACGTCACCAAGTCTTTCCCATTTCATGTCAGTCTCTGAATTAAGAGCTGTTTTTCTGAGCGCAAACTCCACTCGTTACGCTGTTTAAGATGAGATCTTCCCGAGGGAGTGAGGATTAGAAGTGTTGCAGAGCAGTCTTTTGGTCAGGTGCAGTGGTATTCGCTAGTAAAGTAACATAACTCATGCAAATGAAGTATTTGCAGAACCCATTCTGTAAGTTACTATTTCCAAATTGTGATTTTCCCCTACATTTATTTGTGAATTAGCTCACAAATTATATCAATTCTTACAAAGTTTAAAGTTCTAATATTAATTTTAAAGAAGATAGTCAGATGTCACCAGTGTCTATATAGTTACTACAGAGTAAGCATTACCTAGGATACTTACACTTGATTTGGGCTGTTACTGTTGTTTCTGCTATATTGAAGGCCAGTTTCAAAAAGTATCTTTATTTTCCTTTTTGATAAAGCACAGGTTTCATCCACTCAGCATGCTCATGCTTTGTGAGGACTTTGTTAATGTTTGCTGTGTTCGAGTTGATTTCTAAACTGTGTCCAACGGAGACACTGCTCTTCATGTGTGAATTATGAATCTGTTTCTACAGACTATAAGCTCTTCGGGGCAATGGTGGCACCTGTCTCGTGCCATTCTGGTTTGCAGAGTGCCTAGTAAAAACTAAATGGAAAGAATATGGTCTTACATATTGTTTTCCTTCAGCCTCTTCCCAACCATATCATAAGATAAATATAAATATGTAAACAGAAATACATGTTATCTTGGAAACAGGTAAGGGCCATGCATCATTTTATCTGTACTGCTCAAGCTCAAGCTGTCAGAAATGGTGGCAAGCTCTCTCCTCAGAGATGTGGACTGCAGAGTTAAGAGAGAATGTCCTTTGTCCCTGCCAGCTTCTGAGGACATTTCATGCCTCAGTGCTTTGAGTAAGATCTTGCAAATTTCCCACTCAGGAGATCTGAATTTGCCTTAAAGCTTGGGAACTCCAAATTTCTGATTGCAAATAACCAAGAAATTATTGAATGGAGATTTATGAATAAAAATTCCAATGAAAGTGACAATAACTCTTCTTAGACATATAGAAGTAGATAAAAAGGAACAGCCAAGCTTTCCTGTTTTCCTTAGGTCACAAAAAGTCGTCTGCTACTCTAGTAAAAGACATATTTTGAGACTAATGTAGCTACAGTACCACTGTTACTAGAAGCTGTAGTAACTTCCTTGTCATTTAGTACATTGCTGATAATTTTTAATTTTCATGAGAATAGGATGCTTTCCAGCATACCCATGTTTCCCTCTTCTGTACAAAACAAGAATAGTAGTGACACTTAGGTTGTTTGCTTTGCTGTTCAGTATATCTCTAAATAACATTCTGAGTTATTTTTAAGATTTAAAAATTAAGACTAAAACTGAAAAAAAAAAAAAAAAAAAACAAACCCTATTCAAAATATGCAAACATTTTGTATCCAGACGTGCAGTTCTCTGGCATTTACATTTTTGTGGATGGCACTTTCTTTACATCCTTCCTGCCTATCCAATTTTTTGTGGTGTTCTGTTCTCCTGTGCTGTTTCTGGAAGCTTTTCAAACAACTGGCACGTGTGTGTTTTATCTAGAAATTATGATTCAATCACCCCAGTAATAATTCTGGGTCCTTTGACATTTTATGTTAAGATATCTCACCATAATTTTATTTGTTGTGGTTAGAAATATCATGATATATATTACTTTTTTTAGATTTCTGGCAAGTGTACTAATCTAGCATAGTACTTACATCTTTAATAGTTTTCCACTAGACTGACTAGTTTTCTTACTGCATCAAGACTCACACCAATGCCTTTAACACTGATGTGGCTAAACTATAAAACATCTCTCTGAACTACCCTGAAGTAGTCTTCTATCCCATCAGTTGGGTATGCTGCAGAAGCAGAATAAAATGAAAAGCAAACAAAATGTCAGCTGTGGGTTGTTTCTTTTTTCTGTCACTCATTAAGCAAGGTATGCAAGGAGTTTATCTCCTCTGATTCAAAGTAACATTGTATTTATAGGTTGAGGTGTTTTTTTTCACTTGCTTTTCAAATGTTTCTGGGATCTGTAGCCACAGAAATCTATTAACAGACATTTTTGTGGCAAAGGGATCAAGGAGTAATACAAAGGTAGATACAGGACCTGGATTTTTAAGTAATTGAGATGTCAGTTTGAAAGACTATGGGTTAGTAAATCTGAGTGGAAAATTAATCCAAAATAGAGAAAACCAATCAAGGAAATGAATTGGGAAACCATTAGTGCTGCAGGAAAACTTTGGGTGATTGAAAAAAGCCAATCACATATGAGACCTCAACTTATCAGACATCTGCTGGCAGTATAACACAGCAGAGAAGAAACAGTCCAGGAGGCTCCTGGAGTGTGTGGAAGATAACTTCCTGACTCAGCTGGTAAGTGAGCCCATCAGGGGACGTGCCTTGCTGGACTTGGTATCTACAAACAGGGGAGGACTGGTGGGTGATGTGGTGGTCAGAAACTGTCTTGGCAGTAGCAACCATGAAATGATAGAGTTCTTGATTCTTGGCCAAGTAAGGAGGAAGAGCAGCAAAACTATTACCATGGACTTACGACAGGCAGAATTCAACCTGTTTAGATCACTGGTTGAGAAAGTCCCTTGGGGTACAGTCCTAGAGGGCAAAAGGGTCGAGAAAGGCTGGACTCTTTTCAAGAAGGAACTCTTAAAGGCACAGGAACAGTCTGTTCCCGTGTGTTGTAAGACAAACTGGTGAGGAAAATGACTGGCCTGGCTGAACAGGGAGCTTTTGCTGGGACTTAGGAGAAAGAGAAGAGTCTACCACCTTTGGAAGAAGGGGTAGGATACTCAGGAAGAGTACAGGGATTTAGTTTTTATCTCAGTAAATTTGCAGATGACACAAAATTAAATGGGAGTGTCAATCTGCTTGAGGGTAGGAAGGCTCTGCAGAGGGATTTGGACACGCTGGAGCGACGGGCTGAGGTCAATTGTATGAGGTTTAACAAGGCCAAATGCCGGGTCATGCACTTCGGTCACAACATGCAACATTACCGGCTTGGAGAAGAGTGTCTGGAAAACTGCTTGTCGGAAAAGGACCTGGGGGTTTGCTTGACAGCTGACTGAACATGAGCCAGCAACATGCCTAGGTAGCCAAGAAGGCCAATGGCATCCTGGCCTGTATCAAAAATGGTGTGACCAGCAGGAGCAGGGAGATGGTCATGCCCCTGTACTCGGCACTTGTGAGACCGCACCTTGAGTACTGTGTCCAGTTTTGAGCGCTGCTGTATAAGAAGGACATTTTGGTGCTGGAGTGGGTCCAGAGAAGGGCAACAAGGCTGGTGAGAGGTCTGGAAAACATGTCTTATGAAGAGTGGCTGAGGTAACTGGGCTTGTTTAGTCAAGAGCAGCAGAGACTGAGACCTTTTTGCTCTCTACAACTACTTAAAAGGAGGCTGTAGTGAGGCTAGTGTCAGTATCTTCTCCCAAATTATTAATGATAGGACAAGAAGAAATGACCTCAAGTTGCATTAGGGGAGGTTTAGATCAGATATTAGATAGAAATTCTTTACTGAGAGAGTGGTTGGGCAGTGGAACAGACTGACCAGGGATGTGGTAGAGTCACCATCCCTGGAGGTGTTTGAAAAATGAGTAGGTGTAGCATTTGAGGCTATGTTTTAGTGGTTAGGGAGATGTTGGGATGAAGGTTGGAGTTGATGATCCTAGAGGTCCTTTCCAACCATAATAATTCTCTGATTCTATGATTCTATGAGATTTGTCATATGTTAATGCAAAAACCAAACCCTCTATTTAAAAGACAAACCTCATCCCTGACAATGTGGGTATTAATACATGTGTCATTCAACAAAGATGTAATAGCCGTCAACTCTACCTCATGCTACTAAGTCACAATCTAAGGGAGATGAAACTGCTCATGTATCCTAAAAGAAACTTCAGCCACCTCTTCCTTTGCAGCCAATAAATCCACCTCTGTAATACTATGTGAGAAAGATATTAAGGTTGCGAAGTCAAGATCCTGAACAGTAGATACACCAAGGATAAGTTTACATGTGGAACTTGTTTCAGCCCTTTGTGTATATGTGGTGTGCCTGCTTTAATTGCCTGTTTACATGGTGATGTTTCTATAGGAGCCCTTTTCCCAAGAAGCATTTACTGCATGGTTACAGACACAGTTTTTCCTTATTGCTTCCTAACAGTTAGCTCCACAGTTCATTTATTGCACACAGTTATAACCCTACCCTGAAGACAAAAAAATTTGTCTACTCAAGATCTTTTCTCTGAGGCTCATCAGTATGAAATCTAAGTGTTTCACAGGAACTGATGAATTTTATCTTCAAAGTATTCATGTGAGAGTATGTTGTCTATTACACAGACAGTGAGCAGAGACTAAAAAACTAAAACTTAAAATGTTTGCTAATTTGAATGCCCAACCTGAGGCAGCTAGGATTTGTTTTTTTCTAGAATAGTCAGCCTTTGAGCAGATTCTTCACCTAGGCAGCAAGCCTCAGTATTGCAGTACTAGCCTTACCCACTTTTCTTTTTTTTTTTCTTTTTTTCTTTTTTTCTTCTTTTTTTTTTTCCCTTTTTCCCT
>JANVCC010010369.1:16136564-16229508 GCA_025345505.1 Todiramphus chloris collaris
TCCCTCTCCCTCTCCCTCTCCCTCTCCCTCTCCCTCTCCCTTTCCCTCTCCCTCTCCCTCTCCCTCTCCCTCTCCCTCTCCCTTTCCTTTTCCCTTTCTTTTCTCCTTTCCTTTTTTCCCTTTTCAGGTCCCATACTTTCTTGATTTGCCTTGAGAGAAGTTGAGAACCCTCAAAAAATGGTCATTTCCAGTTGCGGCCAAACAGTTAACAGTTCCTTTAAATAAACACATCTGCTGCATAAAAATTTCATCATACTTCTGCTTCTGCCCACAGCATATGTGGTCTCTGCGGCCCTTTGCAGACCAGCCTTCTGGAGGAGATATGGAAATCAAAACTGTCTTCTGCATGAACACTCTTGGGAGTTTCTACACAGTAAGAAACTTCCTTTTTTTCTTGCAGAAACAGATTTCACTGAGGAGTATAACCTTGTTGATTTAAAATGGCTTTTAGAAGGAACAATACAACAGTGTTAGGGCCCTGCATCATTTCCCTAGTTCAGGCCACAGGAATGCTGAAGAATTTGAATTGTTACAAGAAGGTTGGGTTTTTTTCCCCACCAGTCAGAGAAAAGGTGTCATGTAGATCTGATGTATTTTTTCTTTAATGGATTCCAAGTTTCTTGATTTGTGGACCATTTTCCTTTCCTCATTTGTGAGACAGGGGCAGAGCTGATCCTCTTTTTGTGCAGCTAGTTTCTGGTACTGCCCAGAAACACCTCCTAACTCTTACCATCACTATTTCACTAGGGGAGAATTAAGCATTACCATTTATTTTTTACCTAACTTTTCCAAGGAAAACATCTAGTGAGAACATTAAGGTCAGAACCATAATGAAAGCACTTTCAGGGAGAAAAATAAAACAGCTGTATTTCCAAGTGTTTGTTTTCAGAAGACCAAAGAAAGAAAAAAAAAAAAAGTCACCTGCTCAAAGCACAGTTTCTTGAAGGAATCATGTAACCAGAGCTGCATCTTAGTGTACATCTTTCAGCCAATAGTACTATCTCCATCTAGGGTAGGACTTAGTAAGATGAGTACTCAAAATACTTTTCTCTCATCGCTTGATAGGTGAATAAAAATAATACTGTCTTTCTGTTTCAGAGAGTTACAATTCCAGAGAGTTACAATTTCCTCCAGGCTCAAGATCAGTGCATCCCAAAGAGCAGGAAATCAAGTAAGAGAGTTAGGAGACCTGCATGGCTGAGCAGGGAGCTACTACAGAAACTTCAGCAGAAGAAGGAATTATACAGAACGTGGAAGGAGGGGCAGGCCACTTGGGAAGAACACAGGGAGGTTGTCAGAGGGTGCAGGGATGCAACAAGGAAAGCTGAGGCCTCTCTAGAACTAAACCTGACGAGGGAGGTCAAGGGCAGCAAGAAAAGGTTTTTCAGTTATGTTGGAGGCAAAAGGAAGTCTAGAGGAAATGTGGGCCCGCTGGTGAATGAAGTGGGTGCCCTGGTGACCGAGGATAGAGAGAAGGCAGAGTTACTGAATGCCACCTTCGCCTCGGTCTTTACTAAGTCCAGCTACCAGGAGTCCCAGGCCTTCAAGGCCACAGAGGAAATCTGGAGGGAGGAAGTTTCTACCTCTGTCGAAGAGGCTTGGGTTAGAGATCAGTTGAACAAACTGAATATCCACAAGTCCATGGGCCCTGATGGGATACACCCATGAGTGATGAGGGAGATGGCAGAGGTCATTGCTAGGCTGCTCTCCATAATCTTTGAGAGGTCCTGGAGAACAGGAGAGGTGCCTGAGGACTGGAGGAAGGCCAATGTCATCCCAATCTTCAAAAAGGGCAAAGAGGAGGATGTGGGTAACTGTAGTCCGATCAGCCTCACCTCCATCCCTGGAAAGGTGATGGAGCAGCTTGTTCTTGCCACCATCTCAAAGAACGTGGAGGAAAGGAGGCTTATCACGAGAGTAGTCAGCATGGATTCCGTAAGGGGAAATCATGCTTGAGTAATCTGATAGCCTTTTATGATGGCACAAGTAGTTGGATAGATGAAGGGAGGGCAGTGGATGTGGTATTTCTTGATGTCAGCAAGGCTTTCGATACTGTCTCCCGTGGTATCCTCACAGCCAATCTTAAGAAGGGTGGACTGGGTGATTTTGCAGTGAGGTGGATTGGGAACTGGCTGAAAGACAGAGCCCAGAGCGTTGTGGTCAGTGGAGCAGAGTCCAGCTGGAGGCCTGTGGCTAGTGGTGTCCCCCGTGGGTCAGTGCTGGGTCCAATACTGTTCAATATATTCATCAATGACCTGGACGAAGGGATAGAGTGTACCCTCAGCAAGTTTGCTGATGAGACAAAACTGGGAGGAGTGGCTGACTCTCCAGAAGGCTGCGCTGCCACCCAGAGTGACCTGGACAGGCTGGAGAGCTGGGCAGGGAGAAATTTAATGCAATTTAACAAGAGCAAGTGTAAAGTGCTGCATCTGGGGAAGAACAACCCCATGTGTCAGTATAGGCTGGGGGCTGATCTGTTGGAGAGCAGCTCTGGGGAAAAACACCTAGGGGTCCTGGTGGACAGCAGGATGACCATGAGCCAGCAATGTGCCCTCGCAGCCAAGAAGGCCAATGGCATCCTGGGATGCATTCAGAAGAGTGTGGTCAGCAGGTCGAGGGACGTTCTCCTCCCCCTCTACTCTGCGCTGGTGAGGCCCCACCTGGAATACTGTGTCCAGTTCTGGGCACCCCTGTTCAAGAAGGACAGAGAGCTACTGGAGAGAGTCCAGTGCAGGGCCACCAAGATTATTAAGGGAGTGGAACATCTCCCTTATGAGGAGAGGCTGAGAGAGCTGGGTCTCTTTAGCCTGGAGAAGAGGAGACTGAGGGGAGACCTCATTAATGTCTATAAATATGTTAAGGGAGAGTGTAAGGAGGATGGAGTCAGACTCTTCTCAGTGTCGTCCAATGTTAGGACAAGAGGCAATGGGAGTAAGTTAGAGCACAAGAGGTTTAGGGTAAACACAAAGAAAAACTTTTTCACGGTGAGGGTGACAGAGCACTGGAATGGTCTGCCCAGTCAGGTTGTGGAGTCTCCTTCTCTGGAGACAATCAAAGCCCGCCTGGACACGTTCCTGTGTGACTTGGTCTAGACGATCCTGCTCTGTCAGCGTTGTTGGACTAGATGATCTTTCTAGGTCCTTTCCAACCCCTAACATTCTATGATTCTATAATTCCTGAGATAATCCTCATTTGGAAAATTTGAGGAGGAAGTAAGGGAGAATGTGCATGAAGAGGAAGCTTTTTGTAAGTGTAAGAGCCTCATGGAGAATCACGGCAACAGCCCAAAGGTAGAGAGGATGGCAGCATGGAAGAAAATGAAAGTGACACGCAGCAAAAATCACTGTAATTGCCTCTCCAGTTCACCACGGTGAACATAAGCCTTGGGAGCACTGTATTGTTCTGCCAAGTCTGCCTGTGGGAAGAGAGCTTATTTTCCTGCTTGCTTGTCACAAAGCAGAGGAGGTAATGCTCATATTACACAGCCTACTTTCATGCTGTGGGATCCCAGTGATGGGGGCCTTGCTATATCCTAAGGTGGCTGAGAGTTTTCAGTTGTTGCCATAGGAACAGAAGCAGGTTTTACTGATCACAGGATTTTTCTGAAAGATCTACATTCACGAAACAGTAAAATACAATACTGGCTAATTCATCCATTTATAAAATGTGCATAAGAGGCATGGGCAACTTGCAACTAGTTCTTTGGGACTGATAAGGAAAACATTTGTAATTTATATTCCAGACACTGGATAAAATGTATTTTGTATGTTCCCATGACTTTGAAGCCATTGCTATGGAGTTGCCAAGAGGGTCTCCAAAGAGCTTGTGGAAGGTCAGGGTTTCAGGTTCCAGACATTCCTCTGCTGCAGTTATGCATGCGCAAAAGGAGGGAGGTGTTGCATCTGCTTTTTTTCATAGGTATTCAGTGCTTTAAAATAATTTGCCCCTCTCAGCTTCCTGTGTGTGGTTGATTTGAGGTAATTCACTATGATTTTAAAGCAGAAAGTGAGAGAACATAAACCTGCTGTCTGAGACCACTGTTGGAATTTTAAGAACTTGCATACCCAACACATAGCTACAAAACCCCACACTTCCATTTTCCCTTAGTGTGTTCATAATAATTTTGGGTACAGTTTACACCTTTCAACTTTAGCTGCCTAGAAGGCAGGATTCTAGTCTAAACTATTTGATTCAATTTATAGGCTACAGACGGAGATAGTCAAAAGAAAACATGATTTCTCTGGAGTCTTACCTGTCTTTAACTCTTACGCTAGGATAGATTGCCCAGTGAGTACATATTTCCATTGCCTAGAGAGGATGCTTATACAAATACGTAGATAGGTGCTTGGCTTTAGGACAACTGCAGTTAGGTGAGAAAATCTCATTCAGCAAAGCATATGCATGTATCCTAAATTATAAACTCTCTAAATTGTTGAGCCTTAATTTTCAATGTGGTTTGTCAGATGATTGTAGTATTTATCACCATGAAAATTATAAAGTGGCTGTAGAATTAACCTGACTCAAAGTACTATTAATAATACTCAATCCAAAATTAGTCTGAGAAAAAATTACTTCCCTCCCCTCCAGATGCACTGGCACATGTGCTATGTTGCTTAAAAAAAACCCCAAAACAACAGAGCTCTAAAATTAAAGAAAGTAGAAAACACAGTCAGACTCTAAAATAACTCTCAAAATGTTTGCATTTGCTTGGATTAAGAGAGCTAGGAGCCAGAAAACGTTGTTTCAAACATCTCTAGTCATTTTTTTCAGAGCATAATCTACAATCCATGGAACGTTTTTTCCCTCTCTTTGTGTACATATAAGATAAGGGCATGTGAAAGCAATTTTTTTCATTGAAAATAACACAATAAGTATACATGAACCAATATTTGCTTTATTTCAAAGTCCCACAGCCCAAATGCAGCTGTAATTTGCATCATTTACAATTTTGCTGTAAACTGACTTAGGGCATCTGTCTACATTACATCCAGACCAGACAAAAGATAAGTAGGAAAAATGAAAAACTTCTAACAAAATTGATTTCCACCAAATAGCACTGTTTCTGGCTGTTATAACAATTAGTTTATCAATTTAATGTTGATTATGGCTTTCCCAATAAGTAACAGAAGAGCTTGCAAACATCCATTGAGCAGCAGTGCAAAAGAAGAATCTAGCACCATTTCTACAAGACCTAATGCAGTATGCATTTTTATATCTAATATGTACATTTGTTTTTCTTTAAGATATTTTCAGATGTACTAAGCAAAAATGTGGCTTTACAACACTGTCCTTCTTTTATAAATTTTATTTCTCCACGCTCCAGCTAATTTTGTCCTGTGGAGGCGTAAGTTTGGGCTTGGAAAATCTATTTCCTTCAAGTATGCGCTTAAAGTGATAACAGATGTTAAACACAGAGTAAGAAAAAAAGATTAAACTCTCAAGAGTGTTGAGAAAGCAATCAACATGTTTTATAAATCAACTAATAATAACATTTTCAAATTTCTTCTTAAGAAAACAGCTTCAGGAGCTCAGGAAAGTCAGGAACATGCAGTCATAAGATAGTGAGAAACCCATTGATAAAGGGATGGGATCTTCAGAAACAAACTGTTGAGATTCACTTGATGACTTAAAAGGGTTTTTTTATGCTTGACCTGCATAAACTAGAAATTTAGCTACTGAAAAGTGCATGCAATTTTCTAAATTTCTATTTATCTGGTTTATGTTGTATCCTACAATATATTTTCTTGGCTTTGATTAGTATTGTGTTTGCCAAAAACTAGGGCATCAAGCACCTTAATTCAATACTGTAGATTACAAGTACGATTCTGACAGTAAGTTAATTAGTGAAATCATGGAACCTGTTCAGGATGAATTTAGTATGAACAAAAAGGGATACTATTGAAATTCTGCATGAGCATTCCAGAATGGCACATGGTGTGGTTGTCTTAATGTCACCTAACCAGTCCTCCTTGAAAGCCCTAGACTACCATAAGGAGTCTTTTATTCACCATAAGCTTTGTGCTCCACTCATACAACCGATGGCACCCATGATCAAGGGAACAGTCTATCCTGTCCCTCTGAAAAAGAGGACAGAAACATTAGCGAAGGTGGTGAGTGGAGACAGGTTCATGGTTATGGCAGAAGGCGGGCACCCCCCTTGCCTGCTTTGCCTCCTCCGGTGCCTCTGAGGAATAGATATGAGGCCCTCCGGGAAGACACCCAGCCTTCTTATTGTGACCAGCGTGAGGGTAGGGGCATGGGAGAAGGGAAGGCTTGGAGGCAGGTCCCACCTTGTAGAGGGGGACAGGTACTCCCTCCACCTCCTCCTCCCCCCGGATTGCCCACACTCAAGGGGTATGGATCTCTTGAATTTGACACTCCTACTGATGAGGATCCAATTGGTAATTCTCACACAGCTTGTCCCCCAGCCTCACAACTTAAGACCTCCTCATAGAAGAAGAAGAGGAGAGTTGTTGTAGTGGGAGACTCTCTTCTGAGGGGAACAGAGAGCCCAATCTGTAGACCGGACCCATCCCACAGGGAAGTCTGCTGCCTCTCTGGAGCTCGGATTAGAGATGTTAAAAGGAGGCTGCATGAATTGTTGCACCCCTCTGATTATTATCCCTTGATAGTTTTTCAGATAGGTAATGATGAGATTTCTGAGAGAAGTTCAAAAGCAATCAAGAAGGACTTCAGGGCACTGGGGCGACTGGTTCAAGGTTCAGGAACACAGGTGGTGTTCTCCTCTATCCCTCAGGTAGTAGAGAAGGGCACAAAAAGATGATGGAATACCTATATAATTAACAATTGCCTGAAAGGCTGGTGTCACCATCAGAATTTTGGGTTTTTTGATCATGGAGAAGTTTATTTGGCACCTGACCTACTGGCACCAGATGGAATACAGCTGTCACAAAGGGGAAAAAGGATCCTCGCACAAGAGTTAGCAGATCTCATTGAAAGGGCTTTAAACTAGGATTGAAGGGGGAGGGGGATAAAGCCAGCCTCAGTGAAGATGGGCCTGTAGACAGCCTCCAGTTGTTATCTTTCTTGGGGAGAGCGATTTTGACACTTGTGATACACTGGACAACAGAAACATGTACATCACTAGTGGGGTGGTGGCCGCAGAAGCAATCAGGAAACTGGAATTGAAGAGGGAAAGGGATAAAACCTGCTCCTCCAGCAATGATCCTGGGGGTGCGGGACGAAGGATGGGGGTGAAGTCAGTTTTAGAGATCGGGTGCCTCTGTGCCAATGCACACAGACTTGCTAGTGATGAGCCTGGGGACAACCTTCAGTCTGCTGTCCCACTTGAGGCGGATAGTATTGATATGTGTGACCACAATCACACAGAGGTCTCTGATAGACTAGTGGCCACAGAGGTAGCCATAAATGGTTGTATAAAAAGACTAAAAACTATTAACTCTACCCCCTCTCTGAAATGCTTATACGCCAATGCACAGAGCATGGGGAATAAGCAGGAGGAGTTAGAGATACATGTGAGAATATACAACTATGATATAATTGCTATTACTGAGACATGGTGGGACATCTCCCACGACTTGAATGTTGTTTTGGAAGGTTATGTTCTATTCAGAAGAGACAGGCCAGCAAGGCGAGGTGGTGGTGTTGCTCTCTACGTGCGAGAACAACTAAAATGTATTAGGTTCTATCCAGGAGGGGAGGTAGAACAGGTTGAAAGCTTATGGGTAAAAGTCAAAGGACATGGAAAAGGGAATAAAATTGTTCTGGGTGTTTACTACAGGCCACCAAACCAAGAAGAAGGTGTTGACGAAGCCTTCTGCAGTCAACTGGAAGTGGCCTCTAGAACACCCTCCCTGGTAGTCATGGGTGACTTCAGTCACCCTGACATCTGTTGGAAAGCCCATACAGCCAGGCATACCCAGTCCAAAAAGCTCTTGCAGTGCATAGATGACAACTTTCTGATGCAGGTTGTGGATGAACCAACAAGGAGGGGTGCACTCTTGGATCTTGTATTAACTAATAAAGAAGGACCGGTTGGAGACATTAGGGTTGGGAATAGCCTGGGTGATAGTGATCACGATATGATAGAGTTTAACGTTAAACAAGAGGGAACTAGAGCAGTAATAGGACTGCAGCCCTGGACTTCCGCAGGGCTGACTTTGAACTCTTCAAAGATCTACTTGCTGGAATCCCATGGGCTAGTACTCTGGAGGGTAAAGGAGCCCAAGAAAGTTGGTTAATTTTTAAAAAACAGTTTCTTCAGGCCCAGGATAGATGTATTCCCTTGAGGAAAAAATCTGGAAGGCACACTAGGAGACCCACATGGATGAGCAGGAAGCTTTTGAAGGAGATTTCAAGGAAGAAAGAACTATACAGTTCATGGAAAAAAGGACTGGTCAGTTGGGAAAATTATAGAGAAGTAGTCAGGGCATGTAGGAAGGCAATAAGGAAGGCCAAAGCCCTCTTAGAGCTTAAGTTGGTGAGTAAGGTAAAAGAGAATAAGAAAAGTTTCTTTAAATACATAAGTGCCAAGAGGAAGAACAAGGAAAGTGTGGGGCCACTGCTGAATGAGAAAGCAGTCTTAATAACCGAGGATGCAGAGAAGGCAGAGCTGCTCAACACCTTCTTTGCTTCAGTCGTTTCTTCTAAGACCAGCCCCTGTGAACTCCAGTCCCTGGTTGAAGGGGAGAAAGCCTGGGGGAAGGATGACTCTCCACTGGTCAGTCAAGACTGGGTTAAGGACCAGTTATGTAAGTTGAATATACATAAGTCCATGGGCCCTGATGAGATGCACCCAAGAGTGCTGAGCGAATTGGCTGATGTTATTGCCCTGCCACTCTCCATCATTTTTGCAAAATCATGGCAAACGGGAGAGGTGCCGGAGGACTGGAGGAAAGCCAATGTCACTCCAGTCTTCAAAAAGGGCAGGAAAGAGATTACAGAAAACTATAGACCAGTCAGTCTTACCTCCATCCGTGGAAAGATAATGGAGAGGCTCATTCTGGAGGTTATCTCTAGGCACATGGAAGATAAGAAGGTTAGCAGGAGTAGTCAACATGGATTTACCAAGGGGAAGTCATGCTTGACTAATCTAATAGCCTTCTATGATATTGTAACTGGATGGCTAGATGCAGGGAGACCAGTGGATATAGTCTTTCTTGACCTTAGCAAGGCTTTTGACACAGTCTCCCATAACATCCTTGTGGAGAAGCTCAGGAAGTGTGGGATAGAAGAGCAGGTAGTAAGATGGATTAGTAACTGGTTGGACAATAGAGTCCAGAGAGTGGTGGTCAACGGTGCCAAGTCCAGCTGGAGAGCTGTAACCAGTGGAGTCCCCCAGGGATCAGTGTTGGGTCCAGTGCTGTTCAACATCTTTATCAATGACTTTGATGACAGGACAGAGTGTCTGCTCAGCAAGTTTGCTGATGACACTAATCTGGGAGGATTGGCTGATACACCTGAAAGCTGTGCAGCCATCCAGCGAGACTTGGACAGGCTGGGGAACTGGGCAGGGCAGAAGCAAATGAGGTTTAACAAGGATAAATGTAGAGTCCTGCATCTAGGTAAGAATAATAAATTACACCAGTACAGACTGGGAGGTGATCTGCTGGAGAGCAGTCTTGTGGAGAAAGACTTTGGAGTCCTGGTGGACAACAAGTTCTCCATGGAGCAGCAATGTGCCCATGTGGCCAGGAAGGGCAATGGTATCCTGGGGTGTATCAAGAGGAGCGTGTCCAGCAGATCGAGGGAGGTTCTCCTCCCCCTCTACTCTGCACTGGTGAGACCTCACCTGGAGTATTGTGTCCAGTTCTGGGCTCCCCAGTTCAAGAGAGACAGGGATCTGCTTGAGAGAGTCCAACAGAGGGCTACAAGGATGATTAAGGGACAGGAGCACATGCCTTATGAGGAGAGGCTGAGACACCAGGGGCTCTTTAGTCTGGAAAAGAGAAGACTGAGAGGGGATTTGATAAATGTTTATAAATATATGAGGGCTAAGTGTCAAGAGGAAAGGGATGGCCTCTTCGCACTCATGCCTTGTGATAGGACTAGGGGGAATGGATATAAGCTGGAGCACAAGAGGTTCCACCTTAACATGAGGAGGAACTTCTTTGCAGTAAGGGTCACAGAGCACTGGAACAGGCTGCCCAGAGAGGTTGTGGTGTCTCCTTCTCTGGAGATTTTCAAAACTCGCCTGGATGTGTTCCTGAGTGACCTGTGTTGGTCTAGATCAGGTTGTAGGTTAGATTAGGTTGTAGGTTAGATTATATGATCCCGCCCTGGCAGGGGGGTTGAACTCAAAGATCTCCAAGGTCCCTTTCAACCCCTAACACTCTGTGATTCTGTGATTGTGAGTGACTTTCTATCCTAGGCATGTTTTCCCTTTTAGATAAAGACATATTGTAAAGAGCTTTGCTTACCTCAATTTAAGCATGATATTAAATTCCTGTAATGTAAGCATCCTCATTTCTGTGTTATCTGTTTAAATGGCAGAGGACACACACCTTCAGAAAGGAATTCCAATTTACTCTATATCAACCCACTTATCTCCTTTATCTCTTTCTATTGACCATAGAGGAAATGTATAGCAAGTCTTACCTTACCATTGGCCCTTACCTTGGGCAACTGAGGTGGATGTCCTATTTGATACAAGCTTTCTTCTACCTTTTTTAGCTTTGATCTTGCAGATACAAAATATGTAGATACAAATGGAAAAAAGCCACTGTAAAACAACACATAGAGAGTGGAAGTGTGAAGAGATAGAAAAAATATATTTATCAGTGTATATATTTATATATAGATACAGAGTGTATATATGCTGTATACAGAGACTATATACATACTCTATTCTATGTATACTCTATCTATACTTACTCTATAGAGACTACATATATACCAGTGTGTAAATATATTAGTATATTTATATATATATAATTCAACAGTTTGAGAAACAATTTTTTTTTTACATAAAAAAATGTTTGTTTGTCCCAGAGATCACTAAGTTCTCTTCCTGTGGCTCCTACCACACTGACACATTAATATAAGGACAGTGGGCTGACATCTCAATTCCTCCTTGTTGCTCGCATTTCTACAGATTAAAACAGAAGAAGGAAGAGCAGCCTCCCACTTCCTGCCTGATGCTAGGAATATAGATCAAAAACAGCTGACAAGCTGATTTATCAAGAACAACAAACACAACTAGTCCATGGAAATAATTATTTCAGGATGTTTGATCTCTTTGAATTATTTTGAATAATTTCCTCCAGAAACATACCCACCTTCCTCTTCACAGACCAATTCAGTTTCTACAAAATATATGCTATTTTGAAGCATTCACTTTCCAAAGATGTTCAGAACTGTGGTATTTCAAATATATTTTATCCCAGCTTCTCACCTGGTTGTACAGAGTTGCTGACCACTCATCACAGTGGACCTGCCTGCAGAACTGGTGGGAGTGAAGGCTGCTGGAAGCCATCAGATGAACGGCCAAGCCAGTAAGATCAACATGGTGGGAACTATTTGGTGGCAGTGGGCAGTTCAGTGCAAGATTTGAAAGTATTACCTTCTTTGTTTAGATGGGTCATCTGGCTCTGAGCAAAAGTCTGTCCTGGTTCCCTCTTAACAGAGGATGTGACTGTGCTCTGTTTTTTGTTGGACTATCCTACAGGATGTTACTACTGCACTGATCCTCCAAGTGACCAGCTGAGATGAGCCATCAGAAGTGATTTTGCCAGACCAGGAAGGATCCATCTGGGTTTGCAGTCTGAACAAGCCTGGCTGACTTTGTCTCAGTTGGCCTGAAAACAACTCATATTTGGTGATAGAAACACAGGACTAAAAATATTAAATAGGTCTTGCATGGCAAATAAGCAATGAATAGCACATATTGGAAGTGGTGAAGAAAACACAATGGTTTTGGAACAGTAGTTAAGAATTAAGTTTCATGTTTAGAGAATATTTGTTTTGTCATGCCCAGTGATTGAACTATTATTCAGTTGCAGTATTTTTTGATCTATAAAAATTAAATCTAGTTCACAGCAAAAATCTGAATGTAGACATGGTAGCTGAAACCTTGAGAAAGGCTTAGATGTTCATATGGTGTACTGTTGCCCAATAGTTAAACTAAGGTAAATCTTTATAATTTTAACTCATCTTCATGTTTTAAAATATAAAGACCTGCTTCTTGACATTTGGAAGATTTGCCCTATATTCATTATTTTTTTATGTGGGAAAAGGATTTTTTAGAGGTAAGGAAGAGACCGTAGTTCTGCTTTGTTGTGGTGGTTCCTCTGTTCCTACATTTAGCTTAGTTTTGTCAGCAGCATAGATAGAAAGGCAATGCATACAGCTGCAGTTCTCACAGGTGAGCAGTGAGTGGGACTGGCAACTGTCTTCATGGGTTTAGTTCTCTAAAAATTTACCTCATATCCCCCGGATCATTCAGGTACCTGTTTCCTGGTAAGATCAGAAGGGTTGGACAATTGCACACCTGTGTGGATGGGGCTTTAGTTGTTCTTTGGCTTTTACCTACACTCCAGAGGCTTCCTAAAAGTGCAAGCTGCCAAGCTAACAATAGGCATATGCTGGAAAGATGCCTGCCTCCATCAAGGAATAAAACACTTGGGGTTCTCCGTGCAGTAGGAGCCACAATCAGAGTATGCAGCTGTCTCATCTATGGGGTCCAGAGCAGAGGATGTCCCATCCCCCCCCGCAGATGACAGAACTGGTACCATGGAGCAGAAAAGAATGGAGAAGAGCACAGTGACAGAACATGGTGTGCCCCACAGGAGAGGATGCCGATGCCTGTGGGTGAGTGGTCCAGAAACAGATTTTTGGCCAGTCTGTGTGATTCTCACCATTGCTGCTGTCTCTGGCAGCATGTTAACAGGAGCATATATCTGTCAGCTACTGTTTATTCATTTTGTGACCCTAGAACATGCCTTGTTGCTGTTTGTACCGGGAGCGGAGAGATGCAGCAACACACATATTCAGCAAGAGAAGGCAAAAGAAGCAATTTTATTAATTTATAACCCCGTTTTATATACCCTAGTCCCATAGGATGATTGATCAGTGATCACCCATCTCCTAGAGTGATTGGCTAGAGTCCTACAGCACCCATTTCAAAATATTTTTCCAATGTACCATGAACAGAACTTAGCAAAACACCAGGTGTTGGTCTGGCTTACAAAATACATCCTACTGTTTTTCGTAACACTGGTGAGAAAGGCAGGGTTCTCACCGAATATTGTGAGAACCTGAAAAAAATCCCTCTGCTAGCAGCTTTCAGCATCCACAATGCCTCAGCTTTTACTATCATCCAGCCAGTCCATGTGCCAGGCTGACTTCTGTGTACCTATTAATCAAGGAATGACTAAAAAATTTATGCTGACACATCCTTTTTGTAGGAGTAGGCTGCTCATGTAGCAGATCTTGTCCCAGGGGCAACATTATCTGAAGAACTGGTGAAGATTGGGAGGACTGGGAGAAATTAAGTGTTTACCCTCTCCCCTGTATGTATGTGGCGTACTGAGGATACAGTTGGAACATTCAGGGGGTACCTTGAAAGCTGAAAATTAGAACACAGGCAGGTATATAAAGATAAGCCATGTGCTTAGTTTTTCATTATGCCCTGAGACAATGTGGGATTCAGGGCAGAATTAAAAGTATATAATATATCTTCATTTTTCAATATGATCTAAGCAATTTATGCATGCTTAGTCAAAGTCATGATTACTGTAACCCATTTGAATATTACGTGGGATAATTTTTTTTTTTTTTTCAGGGACTTACACATTTCTACTTAAACCTTTTAAAACTTAGAGGAAATTAAATCCTTCTCTGAGGTTCTGATGGATGCAAAACCTAAATGCTGACATTGTACTGCTTATTAGGTTCAAGAATTGGAATATCCAAATTAAATCAAATGGAAAACATTAGTGCAGTTGTAATTATGACTTCAGTATGATGGGAATGCATTGTGGGTTTTCTGGTTTAGAGAGAAAATGTTATTTAAAAGCCAATTCTCTTAAAAAGTCATGAACATAAACCATCAGCCTTAGGAAATTCCCATACCGTCATTTAACCAGAAATACAAGAAAATGAAACCCATGCTATTTTGGACTAGTAAGGTTTTTGTTCTCTTATAACAGCTCTAAGCTATTGCCAAGAATATATTTCTCTTCGCTAAGTTAGTATGTTGACATGGAACCTATTATTTTAGATGGCATGTTGCTTCTGAAAAAATTCATTGGTCTCATATTTTGTACTTTTTATTCCTCAAAGGAAAACAATGCTTCGGATTTCATTTTTCCAAGGCGTTCATGTCAAAATTGACACGAGCAGCATGTTACTTTATGAATTTATTCAATTAAAAGACCTCCTTTTCTAACACAGGAGTTTAAGCTACACTTCCAAACACAGTTTGTGCCCAGAACATACTTCAGGGTTGCCCCACATGTCTTCATATTCTGTGTTCTCAGACTTCCTTTTAAAATTTATGGCCTGCAATACTCCTTTTCTTGCTAGATCCAATTTAGTGTTACATTTGTAGCTAGGTAGACTCCCTCTGGTGGCTAAATTCAAACCTTGACTGTCAGGGACTAGGTTGATTAAGTAGCTACATTGGAAGAAAGCTATGTCCATCAAAACTTACTGTGAAAGTAATGTGACTGTAGCCCACCTCCATGCTTCTTTACAAAGTAGATACCAAATTCAGTCACTAGAGATGTACACCAGAAAAGCATCATGAAACCTGTGCACCAGTTAGCTGGATAAAAAATGCTTCCTGTTGTCCATCCAAGGTGATGAGGAATATATGAACAAACGAAGGAGTAGGAAATGGCTTGCAATATTGAAAACTGCTAATCTACTGAATCAAAGCCATTACACATCACTGTCTGGCAACCCTACATAGTTTGCTGTCTTTAGGAAAAACATTTCACTTGATAGCTTTGAGTAATTACCATAATACGCATTTTCAAAACCACATCTGCTTTCCAAAGAAGCTATCTGAAACTGATGGGAAGTGGCAGCAAGTTGTTGTCTCATCTATCTGCCACAAGCTATATCAAAAAGGAATAGTAAATGCCTCACAGCCAAAATGCCAAGACAACGTATTCTGGGTCAGTCCTTCAATTGCAATTTAGCTGATGAAACAGATTCAGACACAACAAATTTGTAGATGCTTTATAGATTAAGTGAGAGGAGCAGAAAGAAATTAAAGAACTCGAGAACTGCCTGTTAGCATTTAACAAAATAAGTATCAACAGTTAGGAAGCAAGTATGAAATGCACTAATACAAAACAAGGACTAACCAGTGAGGAAACAAAACTGCATCAGCAAATTGGGAGTGTAGAGCAGACCACAACTTGATCCTGAGGTCATCACCTGCAAAATGGGCAATTTTCATTCTGGGAATATTAACAGTGTCATTTTATATAAGGCATGAGAGAAAAATTGTTGTTTTTTTACTCAATGCTCAGGCCTCAGGTCAAGAATATTGAGTCTGCAGAGCATAGTAAGAAAGATGTAGACAAACTGAAAGGACTTCAAGGGATAGCAACAAAAAGGATAAGTGGTTAAATAACACAATCTGTGAGGAAAAGATGAGAATACAATGAGGGATATGGTAGTAATCTAATATATAAGAAGTCATAAAAAATGACAGAAAGAAAACTGATTGTGAACAATTCTGCGTTTCCCTCATAATGTGGCAGGAGGTAAAGGCTTATTTGCATAGAATAAAGTTTGGGCCAGATAATAGAAAACTTTCTAATAAGTTTGGAGTTGATTATGTGTTGTAAACTCTTTCATGAGACACTACACTGTAATATGAACAATGTCTTTCAAGAGTGGTTTATGGATGTGTGATCTTAGAATAGGAAGCAGACTGGGTCACTTCTTTTCTTCTAGGTCACAGGGTGGCATCTATTTCCTCTGGACTTACACAGCTTCATAAGACTGATTCTTTTTGCTTAGTTTTAGACTGTAGCCATAAATGCAAGAACAAGCACGGGATGCTCTCATTGCACTGGAGATACTCACATTTTATGGATTGTTGAAAAGTGCTTATCAAGAGATGTAAAATTAAACTCATATTTTTCCTTGCCTCAGAGTTTTCTTGAAGAAGGTGGCTAGCGTGTAAAGCTTGTTGTAAAACTTATTTGTTGTATTTGGCATCTGCTGCCACTGAATGGTACCAGGGAGTCTGGATCTGTTGTTTTTCCACCTTCATCCACACTTCACATATTTTTTTCAACTTTATTTATATCTGAAAAAGAAGCCCCAGGGGATTTTTTTAAAGGGAAGTATCCAACACAAACAAGCGTTCCAATTCACGTGAAGCAAGATAGTAATCCTGAAAGATAAACCAAAATCACTTAGATCATCCTGTCACAATATAAATCCTGTATTCCATGTTTTCTTAAGAATTCTATAATAAAATGATCTTGTCTCTCACATTTGTTCAAACCGATCAGTTATTTTTGTCAGTTATGTATCTGACTATGATAACATTCTGCCTTATCACAGGATTGTAGGAGACGGGTTTGCAATGGACCTCAAGAAATTTCTGGTTCATCCCACTGTTTTATGGTCATCTGTCTCCTATCTGACAATACACATAGATCCATTTTTAGAACATGCAATCTTTTGGTTTTCATTCTAGTTTTTTGAACAAACTAAGATGAAAATTTCAAGGAAGAGGGAAAATTACTGCATGCCTAAATAGAACCTAGGACAATATGGTGATTCTTCTTGCTTGCCTTCCAACATTTTGCTGTTAATTATGTGTTTTGTTTTCCTTTTCTTCCTTACGCTATTTTACATTTTATTTTTCTAGAATTGTTGCTTTCTAGTTTCTGTCTTTCCTTTGCCCTTATTTCCCCTCTTATCTTCACAGATGATGGTGCAAAGAAAATGGAATGAACCAACTTGTTATAGAAAAGTCATCAGCGGCACGATATCTTTCCACTGAAGAAAATAGAAATACAAAAAGCACAGAAATGATGATGGCAATTGTTGATAATAATTTCTAGACTTTTTTTTTTCCCAGTCCATTTTCCCCTACTCTGGTTGCATTTATGTTGCAGTCTGGACATGCCATATAAGGACACAATGATTACTCTGTGTTGCATCCAAGCAACTATTTCCTCACTTCAGTTTTCTGGCAATTGCTTTTTGATTCGTCTGGACATAAGATTTCCTTCTCCACTCTTTCAACATGGACGTGTTGCCAGCAGCATGACTGAAAGCTAGACCAAAAGTGATGGCTGACCCTACTTGGGTACTTCTTATGGGAATCTGATCTATTGGGAAAAAACTCCCAGTGAAAAATCCATCCTGTTTCATGGAAGGTGCTCAGACACCCAATGTAAACCTGAAGGCAGGAAATAATTCTGTGAAACAGAATGGTTTTTTACAATTAATGAAAGATGCATAAAGAATAGAATTCCATTTTTCTAAAGTCTGTGATGATGCAGTACAGGCTACCCATGTATTACCAAAACTTTAGATATGCTAAGTCTGGATTTCAATAATGTACCTTCTTGCAGGGTTTCTTGCAATCAATTTTCAACCTCCTTTGTAACAGTTTTTTCTCTCTCACTGTCTTCCAGAAACTGTTGCTACATCTACATTGTTCTGCAGGTAGTGCCATTTTCAGGCTAGGGACCATCTGGAAGAACTAATGACAGCCTCTGGTCCAGATGACCTGCTGTCCTTTCCAGTGCTGTTCTGGAGAGGGTCCCCAAGGGTAGCAGCTGGAGTCTGAAACTCCAGTTTATAAATCATGATTTCAAATGGAAAAGAAGAAGTTTATGGACAAAGAAGAAATGCCAAACACTGTAGTATTTATAACATAACTCATTAGGCTTAGATCTTTAATTTCACACTCTATTTTCAAGAAAAAGTAATAAAATAGTTGAAAAGCATGTTGTATTTATGAAAGCCTGATTCATTTGTCCTGAAAATAGGGAACAACAGAAATCTTAGTACACATATAGTTGTCATGGTTTAGGGTCAGGGCAGTCCCTTAGACCTATAACAGATGCTCTCTGTTAATCCCTCTCCCTCCCCAAAGGGAAGGAGAAAGGGAATAAGGGAGAGAGGCTGAGAGATTAGAAAAGGAAACTAGAACAGCTTTAATGAAAAGGAAATTCATAATAATAAAAATGGAATATATACAAATGTATACAAAGCCAGTATGGAACCCAACCCCCCTGATGGTAATTACATCACCATCACCACTGATGCTGTGGAGCAGGCACCGGGGCAGTCCCAGACTGGGCCCCACAGCAGAAGGGAGCTGTGTTCAGGAGCTGGATTCTGGTACTGGGTTCAGGAACACACAGACCAGATCAAAGGCAGAATGGACAGAGTCCTCCTTGGTTGCTCCAAGGAAGGAACCAAAAGAGGACCTGAGCCAAGCCAAGCCAAGCAAAAGCTGGCAAAGCAGTCCAAGAGGGGAGAAGAGCTCAGAGACCCCTTGGATCCCTCAGCTCTAGACCGAATATGCTGTATATGGGATGGAATACCTCGTTGGACAGTTTGGGGTCACCCGTCCTGTCCGCTCCTCCCTGCAGGTGCAGACTTTCACTTTCTGCACCCCCCAATGTGGTACAGAAGACCCAGCAGTGGCCTTGGTCTGCACACCAATCCTTGGTAGTAACTCTGAACATGGGGTGTGATCACTGCCAGAAGCAGACACTGCCTGTAAGAACAGGCTGCTAACTTCAGACAGTGCAGTTAGTTAGGAGAACTGAGCTGAAAAGTAAAATTACTGAACAGAATTAGTTCTATTCTCATGCAATCCAGGACAATAGTAAACCTGCAATGTGACATTTTCTTGTATAAATGGAAGAACTGTTGTGTTGATCTGCTCTGAGCAGCTGTCTGAGTGACACCCCTGCATTTCAGTGAGGGTACTGGGAAATGCTCCCAAAATACTGGGACTTATGCAAGGTATCATTTTTTTCTGTAGGCAAGAAAAGTCAGCTGCAGTAACAAGGAACTCCAATTGTTACCAGAAAGAAAGCATTCAGATCATTGAAGAAGACAAACTGAAAAAAAACAAACAAACTTTGTATTTTCCTGATTAAAAAAAAAATCACAGGAATTATTTCTACATGCAGGAGCTCCCATCATTCCTACAAGGTGCATATGTTACAAAACTGTTAGCCAGCTTTGCTGATAGGAAAGGATTCATTCTCATCAGTCTTATATTGTCTTCACAACATCCATCCAAAAAGACTACTAATGCTTGTGCTAAAACAGAGCTGAAGATGAAGGCTCTGTTGCTGTTTATACCGGGAGCGAAGAGATGCAGCAACACAGAAATTCAGCAAGAGAAGGCAAAAGAAGCAATTTTATTAATTTATAACCCCATTTTATATACCCTAGCCCCACAGAATGATCACCCATCTCCTAGGGTGATTGGCAAGAGTCCTACAGCACCCATTTCAAAATATTTTTCCAATGTACCATAAACAGAACTTAGCAAAACACCAGGTGTTTGTGTTGGTCTGGCTTACAAAAACCGTCCTACTGTTTTTCATAACACTGGTGAGAAAGGCAGGGTTCTCACCGAATATTGTGAGAACCTGAAAAAATCCTTCTGCTAGCAGCTTTTCAGCATCCATAGGGCTCCACTGATGAAATTAATAAGCTAGTTCATCAGAGAACATCTAGAAATATGATTTTTAGTGAGCTTTTCTCTAAGAAGTACTATGAATTGACATGGACTGTACTCAGGACATTTACACCAGCAGTGCCTGCGAATCAGGAGTTAGCTTATGGATGTTAGAATTAAAGTTCAGTTAGGAGAATGGCACCAACACCTTCTCTCATTGAACATCATGGGAAGGGTGGTAAACTCAATACATTTTATGTTGTACAAATAGTAACATTCTACAAGAATTCATTAATTGATGGCCTAAAGGCTATGAAGAAAAATACTGCATTATAATTCCTAGAACAATAGCTGAGGTTATGATTATGCAAGGAATAAATTCAGTGAAATCGAAACTAATGTCAGATTTGGCTTTTAGGAGATGATTTTACCCAGCCAGATTCTCACATCAGTTTGGGTTTATTTTTCCAACTCTTTGGTCATGACATCTTTTTGTATGGCTTCAGTTGTTACTAAACACAGAAGGGACTCGAGGAGCGACCAATAGATTCCATGTGGTGTCTGGGAGAAGCCTTTCTTAAACTGTTTGGATCCAAACTCACTAGGGAAGTAAGGAGTGCCTGAATGACTCTGCTAGTATTGAAGCTAGTCTCCTTTCATTCTTGCAAGACCATCATAACTGAAGAGGCCCCAGAGGAAGTCAGGATAGAGGAGACTTCCTTTGTTGATGAGGACTGGCTTAGGGATCAACTGAGCAATCTGGATGTACAAAAGTCCATGGCCCCCAATGGGATGCACCCACGAGTGCTGAGGGAGCTGGCAGAAGTCACTGCTAGACCACTCTCCATCATCTTTAGTAAGTCATGGAAAACAGGAGAGGTGCCTGAGGACTGGAAGAAAGCAAATGTTACTCCAGTTGTCAAAAAGGGCAAGAAGCAGGACCCAGGTAACTACAGACTGGTCAGCCTCACCTGCATCCCTGGAAATGAGATGGAACAACTTATCCTTGGTGCTGTCTCTAGGCATATCAAGGACAAGGGGATCATCAGGAGCGGTCAACATGGTTTTACCAAGGGCATGTCATGTTTGACCAACCTGATAGCCTTCTATGAAGAAATAACCAGGTGGATAGATGATGGTAGTGCAGTGGATGTGGTTTATCTTGATTTCAGTAAAGCATTTGACACTGTCTCCCACAGCATCCTTGCAGCTAAACTGAAGAAGTGTGGTCTGGATGATCAGGTAGTGAGGTGGATTGTTAATTGGTTGAAGGAAAGAAGTCAGAGAGTTATGGTCAGTGGGGTAGTCTAGTTGGAGGCCCGTATCTAGTGGAGTCCTTCAGGGGTCAGTATTGGGGTATGTTCATCAGTGACCTGGATGAGGGAACAGAGTGCACTGTCAGCAAGTTTGCTGATGACACAAAACTGGGAGGAGGGGCTGACACATCAGCAGATTGTGCTGCCATAGAGCAGGACCTGGACAGGCTGGAAAGTTGGGCAGGGAGAAATCAAATGAATACAACAAAGGCAAGTGTAGAGTCTTGCATCTGGGAAAGAACAACCCCATGTACCAGTATAGGTTGGGGATTGACTTGTTAGAGAATAGCGTGGGGGAAAAGGACATGGGGTCCTGGTGGACAGCAGGATGACCATGAGCCATCAATGCACCCTCATGGCCAGGAAGGCCAATGGCATCCTGGGGTGCATTAGAAGAGGTGTGGTTAGTAGGTTGAGAGAGGTTCTCCTCCCCCTCTGTTCTGCCCTAGCGACACCTCATCTGAAATATTGTGTCCAGTTCTGGGCCCCTCAGTTCAAGAAGGACAGGGAACTGCTCGAAAGAGTCCAGCTCAGAATCACAAAGGTGATTAAGGAAAAGGAGGACCTCCCTTAGGAGGAAAGGCTGAGGGAGCTGTGTCTCTTGCTTGGAGGAGACTGAGGGGTGACCTCATTGATGTTTATAAATACATAAAGGGTGAGTGTCAGGAGGATGGAGCCAGGCTCTTCTCTGTTATGTCCAATGATAGGACGAGGGGCAGTGGGTGTAAGCTGGAGCATAGGAGGTTCCACAGAAACATAAGGAGAAACTTTTTCACTGTGAGGGTCACTGAGCTCTGGAACAGGCTGCCCAGAAGGGTTGTGGAGTTTCCTTCTCTGGAGACATTTAAAACCCACCTGAACACATTCCTCTGTGACCTGCTCTAGGTGGTCCTGCTCTGGCAGTGGGGTTGGACTAGGTGATCTTTCCAGGTCCCTTCCAAACCTTAAAATTCTGTGATTCTGCAGTGTGAAGTCATCTGATGCTTCTTTTTGTTATTTAACAGTAGCCCAAGTGCCTGTGTGCAAAGTTTGTGAAGACTAGGGGCATGCACAAGTTTTTCTTACCTTATTTGCCTTAGCCTGATGTGGCTTTTCCCCTGATTTTTAGTATTGTCTGTAATTTTTTTTTTTTATTTTAAATCACTTTTTTTTCACTTACTCTTTGATTTGTGAAAGCAGTACAGAGATGAATATTTTAGTTTCATTTCATTTATAAGGAAAAAGACTTAGACTGTATTTTGCACTATGAAATTTTGTGACCTCATATCAAGGCATCACGAAATCACATGCTAACTGTATTAATGCCCTGTAAAACACACAGAGAAAAGAGTACATTATCAAATGGGGGAGATCTGTTCAGGCAAAATTAAATAATGCAGTGCTTTCCTGGGAGAATGATAGTAAGCACTGTCTGAATATTAATTAGCAAAACTAAAGCAAAAAAATTACAGTATAGCTGGAACAAAGGGGTATTTCCCACAAGAGTACTGCAGGGCCTGCTGAATGAATACGTGTACAGTGCTTTATAACCCTGAGCTGTTACGTGCATTAAGCTAGTGACTTTCTGCAAATAAGCCCATTAAGTAAGTAAATCTGTGTTTATCACCTACAGTATATATATTTCATAAGAATAGATGTCTGAACTCTCCTATCTGTAAAACCTGCCCTGTGGATTATAAAAAGACAGCACATACCTGGTTGTTTATGGCACTCAGCAGAAAAATTACACGAAAACAACACAGTTTTCATGTCACTAGGTGGTCACCTCACAGAATTGCCCATATTCTGTTATCTGCTTATGTGTCAATAATATGCTTGTCCTGGTTGTCTACAGTTAAATGAAGTCAGTCAGATTTCCAGGGATCGTAGCACCGTATGCTAAGAAAAGGCTGAAAGGGAATTTGGATGCACTGAAAGGAGGTGAATGTATATTTTCAGACTTTCTAAGTCATTCAAGTCTTCAGGCCTGAAACTGGCAACAAAACACACTAATTATTTAAACAAAAGGCCTGCAGATAAAAGGAGAGCTCAGACGCTGGGCAGCATCTAAAACATGGAGCTGCCTAACAAGATTAGTATTTTTGTACGTGTTCCATCTTGCTCTGTATAAATATCTTATATGTGGTAATTTTGTTTGCCACAAAAGAAATGAACCTGTTAAAACTCAAGAAAACTGTCTGATGCTTGGAATTGCACAGACATATTTAATAAGGGCTGTATATTTCAGTAATGAGAAACTCAAAGTGATACCCTAAGATGTTCCCAAAGTGGTATCTGAAAAAAAAAATTCAACAGTTTTTCTGTCAGTCCAAGAGTCAGGATGCACCGTGCAAGGACAAGTACTGTTTGCAATGGCTGTGGGAGGAGTCCTGGTGGTTTCCTCTCCTGCTCTGGGCAAGTACACGCAAGGTCATCAAGGCAGGGCCCCTATGGTATTTGGACACCACCGAGATACTGGATATTGCTCTGGACAGATTTGTCAGTGAGCAATTGAGCCAGGTCAGTGTAAACACCTGCACTGTATCTGAGCTGTTAACTTCTGAAAAGGAATTTCTCCTAATTGGTCTGTGTAAAGAAAACTAATGTTAGGCGGGAAAAAAAAAAAAAGCATATATTGGTCAGAGAGGGGATAAGAACCTCAGTCTGACCCAGCTGTGTCTTGTCTGTGACAAAGAAAAGTGAAATAAATTGCAAGGTCGTTGCACCCTGCCTGTATCAGACTGTCTTTCATATTCAATAAATGATGTGCGATTACAGTAAGCAGCTAGCTTTGAGGGAGTATATTTTGGCAAGGCCTCTCCCCTCTGTCTTCAGCACTGGTACTATGGCTTTGTGCCATGAAATCCTCCTACCTGTCAAAATACTTGAGTCTGAATGCACTGACTGCTACCGAGTGAGGAGTAAGCCTGGAGTTTGGCAGCTGCCTCTGGAATGTGTCTCACCAAGGCAAAAGTGCTGGGCAGAGAGGTCACTCCCCCATACCCACAAGGGTCATTCTGATATCAACAGGACTTCCCTCTTAAGACCAGACAGAAGTGGTTTTAGGAGCAAGCAGGCTATTTTGTATAGGTCTTTTTTTTTTTTTTGTGGAGGATACAGCAAATTTATTTTCTTTTTTGTCTCTTTTTCCCTTTCCAAAATGACACTCTGAAGATGTGGTGGGCTTTTGTTGGGTTGGGTTTTTTACATTTACGGAATTTTTTTTTTTTTTTCCTTATTTCTTCCCCTAAAAAGCTCAACATCTGAATTTGTTTCTTTTATGGATAGCATATACTGAAGACAGATTTTGTTTGCTTCCCTTTACTGAACTTCTCTTGTTAAAAATGACGGATGCTTGTTTATTCTCTCTTTTGTGCTTTGAACAGATATCAAATCCCGTGCTTTGAGAAGGGAATATAGAAGAGGATCACGAATTCATCATTATTCATCATGCACTTCAATGTGCATGTGTGTGCCTGCACTGCAAACTGAGACTGCAGATAAATTCATCTGCTTTCAGTGAGCTGTAATTAGACTTTTGACTAGCTGGAAAGTGACTATTCATTACACTGGAACAGTACAGAGCTAGGCTGTTGGAGGTTTTTTTGTTTTGTTTGTTTGTTTTTTTTTTCTTTTCAAAGGCACCATTTGCACTTTTTGGCATCAACTGAATAATAATACAACCGAGTAGCTTCTTAGTGTTTTTGTAATGCAATAGCATATATGAGCCCACGTCATCAACTGAAAGAACACTGGGTTAGGTGCTGTACAAACACCATATGTTTTGGCTCCATCCAAAAGGTCTCACAGTCTAAGTGAGCAAGGCAGAGTCAGAGAGGGTTTTTTTTGAGGCTGTCTACTTCCCATATAACTCTACACCTTCTGGGACTTGCCGCATAACTCTGCCCCAGAAAATAAGCAACATTTGAGACAAAAACAAGTCTCGTTTCTGCTTTACAGTAGGTGTCTTTATTGCTCCGCTCACAGTGCAGATAGCTTTGTAAAGGCAGATTTGTCTGTCACAAGTGGAGTGCCCCAGTGTAAGCCCCATCTGTCAACACAGATCCAGTGGAGTAACTCTGGTGTCTGTCTTTGTCTATCTTTTTCTGGCTCATGGCACACAAGGATGGCCGCTGTTTGTGCCCACAGTCTTTGGCTACTGTCATCCCTAAGGTCTGCTAAGCTAATTCAACTTCAAAAAATACTAGGAGAGAAGACTGTTAGGTGCCTAGTCCAAAACACAAAAGTGTAGGGGCCACCTTAATGAGAGCATCATCTCCTTTTAACATGTGGATATGCTCTTCAGCCATCGTCAAGGATTTAGACCTGACTGTCTAGTCCTTGAAATGATGTAGGTAACCCTTCAAGCCTGTGCTGTATGTAACAGATGAAAGTAAGTATTCCCTGGTCTGCAAACATCCTGGAACAGCATTTATTCTAAGACAAATAAACACCTTAGCAGCCTTTAATTGGAGGGCTATTTTCCTCTGTAACAATATAAAATTCTTACCTTTTAGGCTGAAGTGCATTGTTCTGTTATGAATAGTCAATTTTTCTTGAAAATTTGAACAAAATCAATGTATGAACTTTTAAGAAGAATAAAATAAAATTCTATATTTGCTTCTACTGTAGAGAAAACCCTTAGGTGTGCTTTCCTGACAGCTTTAACACTGAAGCCTAGGAAGTCAGAAAACATACATCTGACATGGGAATGTGTAATGATTGAAGGGGTGTAGAGAACAAACCAGGCTTCTCTTAGCAGAAGAGAGGCTGGAGAGTGCAGCTACAGAACCTTAAATGAAGCCTTAGGTTTAATAAAGTCTGCTGTTCCTAAGAACTTACCCTTTACCATTTCTTTAGCCAGGAATTACTTATACTACAACACTAGCCCCTTCACACCATGCAGAGTTTTTTGGATGTAACAAAGTACCTTCAGAAAAAGAGGGGTTTAAAGTTTCCATTTCTGTTTTAATGTTTCCTGTCTACTGGGTTTACTGTACTATTTCATTAGCCTTTTCCATAAACTACCTATTGTTTCTTGTCTTAAACTATAAATGCCTAAGGGCAGTGAATGTCTTTCAGTGCTGTAGGTATTCATCCAGTGCCAAAAGAGCTATGACTTTTTATCTATGACTAGACTCCCAAAGTACTGTAAGATACCTTTATGGAAGATTTGCTGTGACTCAGTGTCCTGGTTTGAGCTAGAACAGAAATAATTCTGTTCACTGATTTTATTTTTTGACTATCTTCTAGCTAACTGCACTTTCTGAAGTTAACAGCAGATTTTTGCAGTGTCTTCTAGCAGTAAAAATGCTTGATGTTTATAATTAATATCAAGGACTGGTCTGCAGAAAGGCTCTTGCTTATACTTGCTTCTATGGAGACCAAGGTCACTGTGAAATGTTGTGTGCCGTGATGGGGTGCAGAAAGTGAAAGGCTGCACCTGCAGGGAGGAGTGGACAGGACAGGTGACCCAAAACTGACCAACGAGGGATTCCATCCCATATACATCATATTCAGTAAGAAACTGAGCAATCACCACGGTCAACCTTTCTTCTTCAATGGCTGGTGTCCGAGGAAGACTCTGTTCTGCCTTTGATCCCACACTGTGTGTTCCTGAATCCAGTTTCAGAATCCAGCTCCTGCATCTGGTTCCTGTGTGCCACTGAGTCCAATCTGGGACTTCTTCAGTGCCTGCTCCACAGCATCAGTCGTGATGGTGATGTAATTGCAATCAGGGGGGTTGGGTTTGATACTGATTTTATATATATTTGTATATATTCCATTTTATTGTTATTTTCATATTTTCATCAAAGCTGATTTATTTTTATTCTCCAGACTATATGTCTCTCTTCCTTATCCCCTTTCTCTTCCACTTCAGGGAATGTAGAGGGGTTAATAGAGAGTATCTGTCATTTGTCTAGTGGCCTTCCCAGCTTTAGCCTGTGACTCTCAGATAGAAGACATCTGATGTTACAGAACCTGCTATCAGAGGAACTGCTGTACTACATAATGGTAATGACTCCTTCCACCCTGAAAAATAGTAAAAGAATAATCAAAACTAATCTGCTGACAACTTTAGAATTTGAAAAATGAGTTTGAAACCCAGCAAGAAACCTTTTACAGATGGTGTGCTTTCTACTGGAGGAGAAGAACTCACACCTACAGCTGCTATTAAGGAGCACTCCTTGATGGTGCAATGTATATGCATGCCCCCCCCGATGACTAAGGGATCAGTGACCTTAAAAGAATTGCTTGTCTCATAGAGTTTCTCCCAAATCCGTTCATGATTCCAAAGTTACAAAACTCACTCAAGTAAAAAATTGTGAAGTTCAGTGTTTAAGATGCCAAAAATGGAGTGATTACTTGCAGTACAACTGGATGTAAATGAGCTTTATCCCACTGATTAATTCTCTTTGAAGAAGAATGGTAAATAGGCCTAAATTTTATTTATAGATGTCAGAGATAGGAGGAATTAATACATCTTCATTTCCTTTGTTGTAATAGGTCAAGTCGAAAAAATCAGAAGAAATTCAAAGTTCAGTATCTATACTGTTTTTCCACTGATCCTAATGGAAATAGGTTCTTCATTCTTAATTTTGTCATTGCTAATGACTTACTCTGTAGTTAAGACTTCACATGTCATATAAGATAATTTAACTCCATGCCTTCAGCACAGTAGAGGAACCGTTCATTCCTGTTCCTCAGGGACAACACTAGTTGTGCAGCTGCAACATAAGCTTGAGCTCAGTCCTATGATACATGCTAATCTGATAAATCACTGAATTTGTCAGTGGTTTAAACTAACATCCTTGCACTGAAACAGAGCCTAAACACTAAGACAGTAAGACAGTGTTCAGAGAGAGCCCAGGGAACCATTTTTGCCACCTTTTTTGCAACTGCTGGCTGCCTCTGCAGGTCTCCCAGCTCTGACCTCTTTGTACTGTCACAGTAAGAACTGAAGACTCAGTTTCACAAACCAAGCTCTAATTTTAACCTCTTTTTGTACAGCATTATTGCAACTGAACTATAGATTACACATACACAATGTATGTTGGACAGAAGGCTTGCAAATGTGTTTCTACCAGACCATACTGATTGCTTATAGAGCCATACCTTTAGAAGATCAAGTAAATAGTACCGTAAATAAAACAACAGTACCGTAAATAAACCTTCTATGTCATGGAATGGGGGCTGTTTAGGCATTTCAGTGAATGTGCCCTACTTATTATATTTTGCTTCAGCAGTCCCAGAGAAATCTTTGTAAATTCAGGGAGGAATATGAGATAGCCTTTATAAAATAGAAAATTGAATAAATTTGCTTCACAGTTAATAAAAGTTTTTGTTTGTTTACTGTGTTCTATTGTGTATCAGATTATTCTCATCAACATAAGAACAAATTCTGGAGAAGGCATATATACCATGAGGTATTTTGGGATAGGACATAAAACATGACATGAATGCAAATAACAGTTTTATCATCTGTAATTCTTTTTTATAGATAATTTCATTTTTCCTATTCTGATGAGTCTGTGTAAGGGCTAGTAGGATGTTCCTTAAATATTGATATAATATTTAAATAAAAAATTTAAATCTGTAAATAGCCACAAATAAGAATGAAAATGAAGTGCTGAAACCACAAAAACTGTGTTTAATCTCTGAATGCAGCTTGTGCACACACTGAGAGCTTAAATTTTTGTATGGTTCCTAGACAGACCTGTGCTGAAAGGTAAGATTTAAATTCCTTCAGATATAAACATGTGGAACTTTGATGGGCATTTGATTTTTTTAAGATGTAGTACATTTAGATCTTTAAAATACTGACTGATCTGGGGGGGGGGAAATGATAACATTTTAAGATTAGTCGTTCACATTGTGAAAGCATTAGGCCTGAATAAATTCATACCTGTGAACCAAATCTATGTGTTTAAATTATTCCACTTGCAAGGGAAATCAAGGATTCATATGAGCTAAACACCAGAATAACAATCTATCCCATACTTCATAACTTAAACTTTAAAATCCCTAAAGCTCTTCCTACCCCTAACTTTCACAGCCCCCAATTTTTATTTTTTTTTTTACCCAGTTTAGATAATTATCTATTTTTCAAAAAGATTTTTTCCTCTTTGGGTTCATCTACAAGACAAAATGAAGTTATGACTGTAACATGTTAGTTTATCCACACCAGCCTTGTAGGGCAAGTACTGATAACAATAACAGTCATTGCAGCAGCACAGTCATTTTCTGCATGCTATCAGAAAATAGACTCTCCAGGGATCCTCAATTAAATCAGCAGCAGTATACTAGAATGTGGTACAACTGCACTTTCCTATGCAGATATATCTTTACTATCTAATCAGAATCACCAAGAAGGTTAGGAACACAAATATTTATTGACTGTCAGTAAAATTTGTTATACTATCTCACTGAGGCACGTCATATGTCTTCCTCTAACTTCTCTTTACAAGTTATACCTATACTAAACATGATTCTTCTGTCCATCTATCAACGAATCAAGAAATGGGTTTGTTTGAGATAATGATGAACTAATTGTATACTAACTACTCTCTGGAAGAATAAGATATGCTTCAGCTTTGTCAAAAATAATAGTTCCTCCCCTGCTTTGAATTTGCTTACTAGGTAGAACATAGTACATGATACCATGCTCTAAGAAAATGCAATTAATTACCTCTGTATTAATAGGAGTTATCAACATTTATCCACAATCATCATTTTTTGCTATGTTTCATTCTGCTGTCTCTAGAGCCAGCAAATAAGTGGTCTATTTCTGACAGTGGCCCAGCCGGTAATGAGGATCTTTGGTGTTACGCATTATAGTCCATTATTTTTGAATTCATGAAGAGCTTGGCTTTGTATATATTTATGCTATATTAACTTTAGAATAATTTCTCCAAAATCCGCCTGATATGTCTTCTTTTATGTATACACCTTTATGGCTTTGAATTCTGTTCTGCTGTGGTTCATGATGTAATAATAATTTGTTAATTTCTCTTACTTCTATAGAGTTACAACAGCTGTCAAAGCCTGACATGAAAACATATTTTAAAACCACTCAAAAATTACTGATATAAGATCCAGAGAGGTTGAGTGGCATTCCTGTAGGAATCCTTTATTGTAAAGGAATTGTAATTTAGAAAATCTTCAAATGACATAAGTAGTAATTTGATTCTTAAAAAATATCTCTATGTATAATGCATAGGCTGCAGACATGCAGAATAATCCTTAGAGGAGCTAGTGAGCAACATTTTAGACTACGCATCTAAATGAAATAGAATTTCACGTTCCATTTCAGAGCTGATTTAAGAGCTGATGGTTTTGTTTAGAACATGCAGAAAAATCAATCTGAATTAACTTTTAAAATGGATTGGCTAAAACACATTAAATTTCTGTGTAGCCAACTCTCATTTAGAATGTACTAATTTACTTTGGAAGTAAATGTAGTTAAATCGAATTAGGGCCACTTTAATTTTGAATGAGAAGTGCACATAATGCAGTTAAAGTAACCACAAATTTAAATTCACACCATTAGTTAATTTGAATTAGTTTTCTTCAGTGTTCCCAGACATATAAACTCTAAATCTCACTGCAGTCAATAAACATTTCTTCAGATGTGCATTCTTATGTATCCAGATAAAACAGAGCAAGCAAGGCAGCCTAAAGGAGCATGTTCTGACAGCCAATGACACTGTGGATGCAGAGTGAAGCCAGAGTTTCCTAGCTAATAAAAGCTATGGTGAAAGCAACTGTCTCTCATGAGTGGTATCATCCAGTACCTGAACACTGAAAACATTTAAAACCGCCTACTGTCAACATTTCATTATATCTATGATAGTCAAATTTTTGATAGGGAAATAATATTATCAAAATTGACTGTAGTGGGTGGCTATCACTTGACAGGCACCATCACCTATGGCAACTGAGAGGCATTTAATGAACCGTGGGTGTTGATTACACAAACCAAGTTCTCTGCTCTCCCTGCAAACTGCAAATATTAATGACCTGGTTTGCTGTGTAACTAATGGCCACCCGCTGCTGCATGTGCTTATGCTATGTACGGCTTGCCGCCCCTTTGAAGAGCTGCAAATGGATGAGGCTGAAAAAACATTATTTGAGCTATTGAAAAAACAGTGGGACATGTGAAGGAAAAGAAGAGGGATAATACAATCTCTAATAAGGCCATCTTTACTCCTACAGTGAAGATTAAAACGTACACCACAATAATCTATGTGCCAGGGAAACTGCAGGATTTCTGCCCAGAATCTCTGTACAAAGGTAACAAAGTGCAATGGCTGCATGACTGAGAAATGCCAAGTCATAAACATGTAGTGAATCACTTAGTAATATCTGTATATGGCTGAATGGACTGTACTGACATTTGAAAGAAGGAGGACATCTGGACATCAGTACTTGGCTGATTGATATTTGCCTCTGTTCAGGCAAAGCAAAAATACTGCGAGTCTATATATCTCAGAATTTGAAACCCAGAACAAGATGACCTGCAGTGAATTTAACTGTCTGTGATATTTCAATAATGAAGTTATCTAAATACCATGAAATAAAATTTACCAGGTTTCAAACACTGCGGACACAGATTTTTTGGAAAGAAGAAGTCAAAGATATAAGCAATTCTGATCACCAAAATTCTGAGCAGAGCTAATGTACTTCATTTCTGCATTATCTTTAAATGTGGTCATTTTAAAAAGTTACATTGAAATAGTCAGACTATTTCTCTTTTCCAACAGAGATATCAAATTGATAACAAAGACAAGTATTTTAACTATGTAGATTCTGTCTTAGTCTTACATAATATGAAACACGAATCCTGAACGTTCACATTTTTAAGACAGAGAAGGCACCTGACAACTTCAGCTTAATGTGAAACAGTGCATCAACTCTTAAATGAAAATCTATAGCGGGTTCCCATATAAATAAAGAATAACATTCTAAATCTACACTTGGACATTTAAATATGTAATAGTCTCCTTTTAGAGGAGCAGTATTACTGTATTTGTTAAAAAAAAAAAATCAACCTCTTTGGTATTCACGGGCCTATGGATGACTCAAAAGTACATCAAGCTTTCTCATACAAAGAAATTATTAGTGACAGCCAGGAAAAGAAAGCTACTTTTTAGTTCTAACCCAGTTAAAAACTCCAAATGAGTCACCAGGAGGTTTGTATATGTGAAAGCATGAGCACTGGACAGCACTGAGCCCATGGCATCCTCGCACAGGTGTGCCTTCCACTGTCTTCCTAGAGAGCTGGCCAGCAGAATCAATCCTCCTGAGTTTCAGCTGTGTAAATGGAATACATTGTCACAGAGATTTCCCCTAATGTTGTTTACTGCAGCGTCTTCTTGAAAACGGCTTATAAAAAAAAAAAATTTAAAAAATTACATATATTCAAAATGTAAAAGTAAATAAATAAATAAATAAATAATGCTTCACAATCTTTTAATTCTGAAGCTGCATCTCAAGTTAGAAGAAACTCCACATGCTCCAGGGCAAATCATAATGAAAATTCCAGGTTAAACAACATAATTTTAATAGCAAAATACTTATTTTATCCTTCGCAATTGCATTTAAGCCATGGGCTTTCTATTATGATTATTTATAGTTATCATTTTGGCTGCTCTGAGCAGCAGTGTCTTGGCTTAGTTGTCTTCTCTGCTCAGGATGAAAAATTAAGTTTGAAAGAATGTTCATTACCTTCACGGCATGTGTTGACTGCACTGATTCTTCATCTGCCAAACTACATATGCTGGCTTCTGTCTCATCTGGAGACCTCTGGAACTAAAAGTAATTGATCAAATTAATTCTAATATATCCCACACAGACCCTGCTACCACTGCAGCTTGTTAACCTTATATGCAAACAGTTTATTTAAACTATCTGGATGACATCATGAAAACTACCTTCAATACATCAAAAAAACCATGAAATGAAGGCCCATTTCAACATTTTTTCTAATATACGACTTGATTTTTTGATAGGGTTTTTTTTCCTAAAAATCAAAATTCAGAACCTCAGTAATAAGTGCATTAATTTCAATTCAGTTTGCCATGCTTCCCAAATTACTGGATTTTTTCCCCACTCTTTTAAAAAAAAAACCACAACAACTTTCAAATCATCACATTCACCACAGTAGCTTTGTACATTGTAGAAAGTATCAATTGAAGGATTCCAGCAGGAATTTTCTGAACACTTCATTCCCTTTTCTTTCATGCTTATGATTCTCATTCCTGCAATTTGTGGACTTTAACCTCTAAATCAACTCACTCACAGATTTCTATCATTCCTTATGAACTCCAGTCCACCTATTGCCTTCCCCTAGCACCTATGTTTTTTGGATATGCAAAATATTAAAGCAGTTCTAAAAAAATCCTTTGCAGGTTTTTTCCCACTATCCTGTCTACTTCCTACTTTCTTACAGGCTGTTGGGGCTAGGGTACTATTGACACCACTAATAAATGATTCCCTGTACAATGACCGAGCATAATTTGTGAAAGACAAAATGTCTCTGATTGCACTGTCACAGCAGAATATGTAATTTGGTATAAACATAACTATTAATAAACTGTCAGAAATGCCAAGGGTACCTAAAACAGCAGAAAGTGATTCTCATAACAAAACAAGAATGAGGACATAAGTGTGCACACGATTGGTCATGATTTATAGGTACAAAATGTTCCCCACTGCTTCAGGGTCCCAGCTGTAACTAGACACAACATGGTGAGTTAAAGGTAGCACAGCAGTCTTAGCTTCAAAATTTCCTTTAATTTATCACATTAGCCCAAACACGTAGCCATGGTGATGTCATATATATTAAATTACTTTGCATAATATTGCAAGAAATTGCAAGATTATACATATATTACTAAGCTCATAAAAATACAAAGTTGCATCTCCCATTCAGTTGCCCTTTTCACTGATGCTTAGCTGTGTAGTAGCTAAGAGCTGTTAGACGTTCTGGTACTGACTACCTCAGGGAAAATATTTAATACTTATTAAGCATGGCTTCTAAGTGGGAAGGATGAAGACTGTCATGAGAGCACTCCTAAAAGGACAATTCATTGTCATCATGTCTTGTGATTATTATCCTATTTAATAAGCAAAAGTGTTCCTTTCACATAAACTGGTCTGGTTCTTGTAGCCTTTCATGACAGCTTTATAAACTCTATGTCTGGCCTAGTAGGCAGTTTTACCCAAACACTGCAGTTGTAGTAGAAAGAATATAACACTCATGAAAGTTGATTTCTTCTAAAGTTCCTCTATGCCATATATTATATTCTAGTTTGGGCTAGTAGGCACCATTTCAGTAAAAGATTTTTGTAACAACAGGTACTGAGATGTGTACTTTTTACATAGAGAGACATAATTCTGAAATTAAGCTATGCTTTTTGAGACATAGGAACCCTAAATTCAAGGCCACAGTTTACATAATTTCTCTTCCAGTAACTTAGGAGATGAGTTCCACCATTTTGATAACAAAGGAGATAATATCATACTGGTTGAAAAAATACATGATATGTTAAAAGAAATTAGAAATTGGCTTGGTTTTGAAGATATTCATGCAAATAGTTGCAAAAAGAACACAGATATCTGTCTATGAGGATATGCATAGTACTCTAGCCAGTTTCTGAGGGTATCTGGATGCAAAATGTGATTTATGGTAGTTGTTTTTTAGCTTTTATTAAGCAAATACCAACTGTGGAGATATATGGCTACATTTCTTGTATCTAAATTACCACATCTGGTTTGCGTGCTGGACTGCTACTCTATTCTTTTTTTCTGGTTGTGTAAGATTATGTAGTCCCACAGACCTTCCTCCAAAAACAGACATTCAGAGAAACCCAGTGATCCTTTATACATGATCAAATTCCCTAAGACAATATCTTAAAACCAAAATATGGTTATTGGAAAGCACCGTAGGCTGTCTTCTCCTAAGCCCTCAGTCATCATGAACAATGATCATAGAATCACAGAATCATAGACTCATAGAATGTTAGAGGTTGGAAGGGAGCTCTGGAGATCATTGAGTCCAATTCTCCTGCCAGAGCAGGATCACACAGGGCAGGCCACACAGGAACAGATCCAGGTGGGTTTTGAAAGTCTCTAGAGAAGGAGACTCTACAACCTCTTCTGGGCAGCCTGTTCCAGTGCTCCGTCACTCTCACAGTGAAGAAACTTTTCCTCAGGTTGAGGTGGAACTTCCTGTGTTCCAGTTTGTGACCATTGCCCCTTGTCCTACCACAGGCCACCACTGAACAGAGACTGAACCCCTCTAGCTGACATCCACCTTCAGATATTTGTAAACATTAATAAGATCCCCTCTCAGGCTTCTCTTCTCCAGGCTAAACAGCCACAGTTGTCTCAGTGTTTCCTCATAAGAGGGATGTTCCAGTCCCTTCATCATCCTTGTAGCTCTCCATTGGACTCTGTCTATTATTTCTCTGTTCCTCTTGAACTGGGGAGACCTGAACTGGACACAATAGTCCAGATGTGGTCTCACTACTGCAGAGTAGAGGGGAAGAAGAACATTCATGGACACACTGGCTACACTCTTCTTAATGCATCCCAGGATAACATTGGCTTCTTGGCCACTAAGGCACATTGCTGTCCCATGGATAACTTATTGCCCACAAGGACTCTAAGGTTATTCTCCATGGAGCTGCTTTCCAGCAGGTCAACCCCTAACCTGTACTGGTGTATGGGGTTATTCCTCCCCATGTGTAGGATTCTACACTTGACCTTGTTGAAAGATTTGCCTTTGTGCAGCTCTTCACTCTGTCTAGATCTTGCTGAAAAGCAGCACAGCCTTCTGGTGTGTCAGCTACTCCTTCCAGTTTTGTATCATCAGCAAACTTGCTGAGGTTACACTCTGTCCCTCTTCATCCAAGTCATTGATGAAGATGTTGAATAAGACTGGACTCAGTACTGAACACCACTATGGCTGCAGGTTGCCAAGTGGAATCTGCACCACTGATCATGACCCTCTGAGCTCTATTGGTCAGTCAGTCCTCAACCCATCTTACCATCCCCTCTTCTAACCCACACTTCCTGAACTTACCAACAAGAATGTTACGGGAGACAGTGTCAAAAACCTTGTGAAAGTCAAGGTAGACAACATCCACTGGTCTTCCTGCATCTACCCATTCAGTTACACCATAGTAGAAGGCTATCAGATTAGTCAGACGTGACTTCCCTTTAGTAAATCCATTCTGGCTACTCTTGATAACCTTCTTTTCTTCCACATGCTGAGATATGATCTCCAGAATGAGCAGTTCCATCATCTTTCCAGGGATGGAGGTGAAGCTGACAGGTCTGTAATTTCCAGGGTCTTCCTTCTTGCCCTTTTTGAGTACTGGAGTGACCTTGACTTTCCTCCAGTTCTCAGACACATCTCCTATTCTCCATGATCTTTCAAAAATGATCCAAGGGAAGTACAATGACCTGTCCTCATAAACAATGCTGGTTAGGACAGTTAGAAAAAGGTATCCCCCAAGCCACAGGACTAGTGTACTTCTGGCAAAATTGTATGTAGGAACCACAGATTCCATCTCGAAGGTCCATATTAGGGTCCCTGCAACAACAGGAGTAAAACAGGCTGACATGGAAAGCATGGAGCACACTGTAACTAACCAGCCTGTAGGAGAAGCAAACCCATGTATTTTCAGTCACAGAGTCAAAAGGTCACTCTGTTTTTTAGCTGAGCACATGTACAGGCTGGCAAAATTCCCTATGTGCCCAATGTTTCTTGATTTCCTTCCACACAGCCTGTAATTGTATATTAGTCTTTCATAAATAATTTGTGGTAGGAACAGGCACTTTCTCTTTATATCTAGTGATGCTTTAATGCTCTCTGTGTGTATAAATTTCTCTCACTTTTATAATTTCGAAAGGAAAACTAATTCCAACAGAAATTATTACTGCAATAAAATAGTAACAGAATATTGTATTTATGGGTACATCAGTTTAAAGTTCTGCATGGATTAATCAAGAAAAATGTTTACAAGAACTGCAGGAAACAAAGGAATAAGATTATATTTTAATTTTTTCTTAGAGAAAACAGAAGCATTATAGACTACTATTTCTGAAAGTGCCACTGGTTTATGCATCATTGCAGTTAATAACTTATTCTAGGTATTAAATCTGTCACATTCCTTTGACTTAGCATAGAATTGAAGAATTTACAGCCAGAGACCCAAATCTGACCTGGCAATTTGAAAGCATAACAGAGATATGAATCCAATTTTTCTCTGTCCAAACACTGACACACATACCTTGTATCAGAGAGCCATCTGAACAAGTCGTATTTAGTATCAGACTGAAATGATTACAAAAATGAGAGCATGGGGATCATTAAACACTCATTTGCTGAAGAGACTTCACTCCTGAAAAGAGACCATCAACCAGCTTAAGTTCATAATGTTAAAAGTCTTTTCAAAGAAAAATAAATTTGGCCTGCTCTTATTTCCCACATTCTACACCCTCACGTTTTTAAAAACACCTGTATTTTTAACTTTATTTAAAGAAAAAAAACCCAGCCTCTCTCTTTGCAGATATCTTTGTGACAGCAGCAATATTAACTACCTATTAGTAAGATCCAAAGGATTACTCCCAAGTTTGGGAAGGTTTTCGAGTTTTGTTTTTTTAAATATAACAGATAGAATTGTGTAATTAAAAAAAGGTGAAAGCACAATTGTGGAAATCACCTCTTGCAATGTTTTTTCAAAAGAATTACAGAACATTTCTCTGGCTAGGTTATCCTGAATTTTGCCAGTTGCAGCAATGTCTTAGATATTATGAAACACTGGGAACCAATGGCTTCTCTTGAAGATGTTAAAATATCAAACAAGGGATGGAAGACTTTCCTGAATCACAATGCTAAGAAGAGGTGAAATTAGTGTGAAGTGTCAGCAAGGCAGAGGAATAACTTAGCAAATACATTTGTGGTCATCAGGGACCTTGTGCTTGAGCATGCAGGAAGACAAGGAACCAGAGGAATGTGATGAAGGAGTACATGTGTGAGTTGTGAAGCCCAGTAATGGCTTTTGAAGGTATGAGCTCACTTAACAACCTTTTCCTTAGGTAGGATTTTCCATTCAAGAAGGTGGAAATGCTCTTGTAACAATAAACATATGGTCAGGCCCTCACCTCCTTCCCAAACAGTAGTGGGAGATAGGGCCATGGAAGTAACAGGGAGCATCTCCTCCCACAACACACTTGCTGGGCAGGACACAGGCAGTTATCTTGTTCCCCAGGCCAGCCATGCCATCCATCAGCTATTATCTCTCTGTGGACTCAGAATCACTTCACGCCCTGGATGATGCTGCCATGCAGAGAAGCTGGGGATCTGGGTTGGCAGTGTTGTATGGGGGGCTACTTCTCATGACACTCTCCCCATGGCTTGAGCCAGCTGAAATGCCAGTGCCCAGGTATAGGATGGTCTCCCTGAGAAGGTAAAGCAGCTGAAGATTTTTACATGTTTCGATCACATTTAGATTCCATTTCTTTGAACATCAGATGGCCATGTCTAATCTTTTAGGATGTCTGCACATTTTCCGCCAGCAGCCAGATACTTGCAGACTAGTACAGCATCTCTTGTCAGATCAGGGATGCCAGCCTTCTCAGTATCTTCTTGGGCTGGTATTAACAATATCTCTCTGTTAGAGCTTTGTTGCAGCAGCAGGGATGAAGTGATTTATCTTCAAACATTCAGATCATTCCACTCATTAGTGAATAAAGTGAAAATTTCTTGATAATGCTCAAACAGGAAGAAAAACCTGGAAGGAAACTGTACCTTTCAGTTTCAGACTCTACTTCACAATCTTCTGCTCAAGTCAATAGCTACATGAGTGTGGTCTAAATCCCTAGAGTGGCAGCTCCTAGACTATGTGAAAGCAAGAAGAAGGTTTGGTGACTAAATATCCAGTCTAATTTGTGGAGAGGATAAAGGACAGCTAAAACAGCATCCAGGAGTAATCACAAAGCAGTGAACAGTAGAAAAAGGTGATTTTACTCCCCATGGCTGGAAGCAACACACTTCAAATACCAGGTGCAACTGCAAGGGAAGAAGTTGAGTGTGATGTCTCAAATGTATATACAAAGAATATGAATCACTTTTTTTCCCATATATCAGTGTTTCCCCAAGTGCAATGCAAACAAGGCAGATAGCATTTTACACTTTCTGAGTTCTGGTCAAAGATGGGTGAAATATGTACAGAGTGATGAGGAATTAGGCTCTTAATAGTGTACACTATTTTTCATCACTGCTAAATTATATTTGACTTTCATTTTTAGTGTAAAAACTCATTCTTCTGATACTTCCTTAGACTCCCTAATGGAATTACTGATGTAGTCAGTAAGTCAAACAGTAACCATTTGAGTCAGAATTTCCTGGAAGACAGTTCCTAAAGAAAGCATTTTTAAGGTCAGGGGATGCTGCCAGCATTGGGCACACCAAGTGATTAAATCACAGCAATGAGATTTTCCCAGAGGATCTCAGTGGTTTAATATTTGGCACTGCTAGTTCATCACGTCCATTACCTGTTTGCTGAAGGAAGTGCTAAGCTTTGCTAGGAAATGCCAACCCAGTAAGGGGGTCCCTGGCTGTGTCAGAGCTTCTTGTCTCTGTACTCCACAGGCAAGAGCAGCATATCTCTTGCTTTTTGCAAGGTGGTAGCTTTGGATGTTTCAGGCTTGCTCTCTAATTCATTTATTTGCCATTAACACAGGACTTACACACTTACCCAACTGCTAGCAGTTTAATGGGTGTATCGTGGTACTCTTCGTCTGCCCAAGCAACACTAGCTGTATATCACTGCTGTGCCAAACTGGTCCAATTTACACTCTCATCTCTGTAACACAGCTATTCACTGGCCAACATTGGCATGTGTGAAGAAAATTGACTAGTGTCAATATTAGGGACCAGAGGTAAGATTTTGTGGATGCCCATCCCAAGGCTGAATTTCCTGTCTTCGAAGCCCTATCTAATTAATATACTCTTTATACTACTGTAATATACTCTTTTACCTACTGTAAATTTTACCTACTGTAATATACTCTTTTCTCTGACTACAGCAAAAATCCTGTGATGTAAAACATTACCTGAGTGCTAGACAATAAAAAGGAGCAAAATATTAATTTACCTTGCCGCCTAATTGAGTCTGATTATTTTTTAAAGTATCTGACATGTGATTAGAAATCAAGAATATTTGCTTCCTTCACTTCTTTGAAAATGCCTGTTTTCCCAAAAGAATGCATAGCTTTGAGTTAAATTTCTTAAATCAGTGTACAGAATATGGACCTCTTTTTCCTTGTTGTATTTAATGACCCAGTTGTCTAATAATGACAGAAAACTTGAATTAGCAAATCAGTGCCTCAAGCTGTTTTGGTTTTTTTTTCATTTAAAAAAGAGTTTTGTTTCTGAGTGTTATCACATGGATTTGTTGGTTTGTTTTTTTTTTTAGTAAATAAACAGAAATGGCTTACTATGAGCTTAGGGAAAAGTGCAGCTTTTAATTATCAGCTTACTTTTTAAAAGAGCAAAAATATGATTCTGTTGGAGGACAGTATCATGTAGTAATATTGAGCAGTATACATTACACAATGCTGAAAAACGCAGATATTGAAAATAGTACAAGTCACTATGGAGTGAAATTGTTTAAAAATTATTTTTCTGAGGAGAAGAGAGAAAACGTATGAAAGCAGCATAATACCAGTAATTTGAAAGTGATAATTATTTGACCCCAACACATTGCTGTGTGATATGCAGGTAAAGAAATATTCTATGTAGACAGTATGTGGGTCGGTGCTGCACAATTTAATGCAAAGAAGAAGGGAAAGGGAGAGTACCTGTAGACTTTGACACTTGGAAGACTGCTGAGTTTTATATCATGTGGGATTAGACAGGTCTAAAATAGAAGCACAGAATATCCTGACACAGGATATCCATTGTGAGAAGACAATGTTTATCCAATGCAACAGCTGCATTAAAGCCATTTCTTTGCAACCTGCAAATTTCTTGGCCAAGAAAAGAAGAATGTTGATAGTCTCTTTTCTTCCTTTCACTGATATGATCCTTATGAAAACCTGTAACACCAGTCTGAGAAAGGAACATGAGGACAGCCTGCATCTTAATAGGAGCAATGTGTTTCTCCAAATTGGCAGTGCTAATGAGAACTAATAACAATAAATTCACTTATGAAAACATTTAAGAGCAAGAGACAGGAAGAAGAGGGAGTGTTGCTGTCAGTCTGCTATGATAAAGCCTGAGCCGGGAGAACTCTGTTTAATCTTTTGATTCACTTCCAGAGCGGGGCTTGAGAGAAGGAACAGATTTAGATGATGAATATTTTCAAAGTACATTACGAAAAGGCTGCTGACAGGGGGATATACTTTTATTTGTGACTTTACTGATAACACACTACTAATGAATAAAAGTGGAAACAGCGCCATTGTGTGCAGCTTAACTCAAACTGTGTCTGTGTACTGGGATTATTTTGCCTTTAGTGTTCGGGCTGCTAGGGTATATTATTACTGCAGATTGTTTTCTGCATTTGGGAACAACAGGAACTCTAATCTGAAGGGATCTGTCTGGATTTCACTTTTCTTCACAATGTAAAAAGTAACGCCACGATTACTGGTTTTGTGTACTTGCAAAGTCAGTGGCCGGACACTGATATTTCCATGTGCTGACACAGATACAAGGAAGGTTTGTAGGGTGATGATCCAGGACAATATATGCCCTTCAGCCTATAAATAGAATGGAGGTAGGTGTCATAGGAGAAAACACTGAAAGACAGCCAGATGGCAAAGAGGTCTTAGTTCAGACTCTTCCAGCATTTAGGATAATGGACTCAGAAATGGGATATAAGGTGTCAGAGGGCAAGTAATCTTCTCTGTCATCTCCTGCCAATGCTGTATGATGAACACAGCAATGCTGAACAAAATGTATGGTTAGCATATGCATTTATTATTGCCATGGTTTATTATGTAATACTATATACATGATTTACCACAAATGAGAAAAAAATCAGTTCAGCTAAAGGCTCAAGCAGCAATTTGCCTTTCAACCATTGCAATGTGACAAGCTCCTCAAAATACGCCTGTGCAAAAGTTAACCTCATTCTGAGTATTAACGCTTTGCAGCATCAAATCTCAATTATAACACAGGGCTGAAGGAAATTATGTCAGAAGCAGGCATAAAGCAGGAAATAATAAAACAGAGGCTGTATAAAAGTCCAGTCTGCATTTTTTTTTGTAAATCTATTGTATTTTCATATTAAACAAAACTGTTAGTTTTCGTTTGGGTTTTGGGAACATTGCCTAAGCATGTTTTTCTTTATTCATTGGATAAATCTCTTATCAAAAGAATACTCAGACAATAAACATGTAAATTAACAAAAAAGAAATTACTATAAAAGATATTAAAAAATAAAATTACTAAAGGTGGTCATTAAGTCGCTATAGTTGGTTGACTGAACTACCTAGATAGAATTATGGAAAGGCAGATGCTTCTGCTCAGATACTCAGCAGATTTCTTGCCATCGCAAGCGTGAATAGCATCTTAAGCAGAGAAATTTTGTAAGCAATTCTTAAAAAATAAACCCCAAGTCAGGCCAATCCCTATGCTACAAATCTGAGTCTTGCTTCGGGGATGAAACACACAGTCTCCCTGTATAGATTTTGCTGTGTTCATTTAGCTTTTCAGGAAACCTCTGGCAAGTACCCAGCTCATGCACATAGGCAACCAGCACTGCTCTGTGGGAGCTGCAATGATGAGGGAATTGCACATACGTAGCATCCCATTGCCTGCTCTGGACAGCTGCTTGGTGCCTGCACTTCAGAACTACTTCTTGGGAAAAGAGAAAAGGACAGTGAATAACCCTTAGTTATCCCTGAGAATTGCAGGACAACAAAGATGGCCAGTGACCCAGTGACGGCAAAGAGCACTGGTCTCTGCCCAGAGACAAACACTGCAAACATGTAGGCAGAAATGCTGCGCTTGCACTGGTAGGCAGCGGATGACTTGCAGCTCAAGGACTCCTTAAGCACAAGAATGGGTTGAACTGGCACCTAGCAGCCCCAGGAAAGAGTCAGTCACTGCCACGAGAAAGAATGGGATGTAGGAACATATAAGATAAAAGAGATAATCCTTTAGTTTATCCTAAGCTTTATTTCCAGGACAAATGACAGCATGAGCTCTGGGGAAATACCATGGATGAAAAGGAAAAATGCTCAAAAATGGCACCTTATCCTAAATGAAAAGGTGACACAATGAGGAAGTCAACTGCAGAGATGCTGTCTTGAGAAGCGGCCCTGTTTGTCAGATGGACTTTCTGTGGGCACTGAAGCATTAATCTTTTGGGAAAGGATGCTGCTGTGAATGATAGGAACTTTAAATCAAGGGGAGGCAATTATGTGTTTTCCAAATCTACTTTTAATTAAAAAACAAACAAAAAAACACAACAAACCAAACCCATCCAAGCAAAAAAACCCCAAACACAGCAGGTATGGAGGAGCAAAACAGCAGACTAAATGGCATCGCAGAAAGAAGGATAATAAGAAAAATGAAGACTAATATGGATAACAGCAGAAGTGTTGCAGATAAAAGTATCAACAGAAGGAATGGATATTAATCATCAAACAACTTGAGTGTGGCTAGAGGGAAATAACTGAAATGTTTTCATACTGGTGCAAGAAGCTCAGACAACACGTTGCAAGAAAAGCCATTACCAGTACAAGAAATGAAACCAAGTCTTATAGAAGTAATAAAAATGGACTGGGCTAGTAATCATGCTTGCAGTACTTAAGGGGGTGCTCTGCTTGGGAAAGAATGAAATAAATAATGATAAAGGCTGTTACAGTAGTCTATAAAGTTTTAGAAATGATGCTTTCGGATTTATGCCCTCCATGGTACCATTTCTTATCTTTAGATCTGTTTAGTTTACCAAAAGGAAAGCTAAAGGTAGAAAAGACTATATATCTCTCTCTATACAGCTAGGTATGAATATGTGTGAGGGAGAAGAGCTATCTGAGGAGAACATTGATACAAGGCAAAATAAATATGATGTGGCAATAAATAAACTGAGGCTGAAATTCAGAGTACCATTTCTGTCAGAACATGGATGTCCAGAAAAAGCCCAGAGTTGTGATGTGAGCAAGAAAACAATGTTTGTCCCATGAAAGCAGAACCTATATAGCCTCTGAAGGCAGGAGACGGGATGTCTGGTAGAGTTTTACTAATCTTTGAACAAGTAACAACAATAAATGGGTAGTTGTATAGTTGGGACATACTGTGAAATTCATAACCAGTGATTATCCCATGAACAGGACAACCAGACATCTCGAGGCACCTGAGCATGCTGAACAGACAAGAACCAGTTTTGTGTCAAGAATAGGATTTTAGGGTTTAGGTCACTAAAAGAACATGGTGATGAAGAAGAGAAGATGAAGTAGATGACCACCAGAGGTCATGGAAGACCACTGAGGAGAGAAAAGACACTAACCCTAATTTTATTATGCATGCTTTGACTATGTAAATGAATTCCAGGAACCCATTAGCATAAGACTGTCCTTTCTAAGAAATACAATGAATATGTATGTTTAGCCTGCATACAAACTGTGTACCTAGATTGCAGCAGTGCACATGTTTGGAGGAGTGATCCCCTGTGCGTCCGGTGCCACAATATAAAGAATGCCTGCTCAATAACTTCAGTTATTGAGTTTTTCACTGCATCACCTCTAACTTTGTCCAATACAGAAGTTGCCAGAAGTTCATGCAATATTTTCTTTTTTTTTTTTTTTTTTTTCCTTTATTCTATATATATTTTTTTAATAGTTTACTTTTCTTTTAGTAAATTTCAGGTACTAGCAGTGAAAATATTACAAATACCTAGAAAGTGGCAGGACCATCAAATATCTTGTACAGCTAAATCACCTGGCTTTAGAGAAAATCACAGAAAGAAGCAGACAAACTATAATAAGATGCTTCCCTACTAGAAAAAAAATCACCCACTAAAGTGGAGTCTGAGATAGAAACCAAGCTAATACCACAGGCAGGTAGCAATAGAGGAAAAACCTGCTGTGAAGTATTTCATTTTTGTGATTCTTTAACAATTTACAGAAGAAATGTCACATAATAGAAGTTTGGCTCTCTTTCGTGAGTCATAAATAAAACAGAGCTGTAATCAAAGGACAGAAGAAAAAAGACTTTGCAGATATTTAATTCTTATTTATGCTCACTTCCATAACTTATGACTCAAACATAAACGTGGAAGGTTGCAGCATATAATAATTCAAACTCTTACACGTTCTCCTGCTGCACTCTGCCTGCTAAGTGTTTCCAAAGCCTGGACTTGCTGCTTTAATTTACTGCTTTCTACCCAGTGATTAGGGAGAGGTTTGAAAAGGTCTTCAGAAAAAAGTAGTGAGCTTTCTCGAGGATTTGTTACTTCAGCCTGTTCATCTGTGATCAATAGTTTGTAGCAGTCTGGGTCTCCTCCATAGTCTCCTGAGAACCTACACTTCAGCTGGGGGAACTGCCAGAAAGCGAATTTCATGCAGGCACACAGATGGTGTGTTTTCTTAATGCTGGGTGCAGACATCTTCAAAATGTCTGGAAAAATTAGGACAAAATATTTTTTCTAGATGAAGTATTAATGCAAAACAAAATACTAACTAGTAAATTCTACCAAATATGATTTAAACTAGAATAATAAATCTGTCTGCTTTATCGATATCCCTTGTCAGAACCAGCCTCAAGAGCAATAAATATGCTGAGGGAATGACAAGCTTTTCAGGGATAAACTCTGAAAAACCAACTGGATTACCCCTAATTTATCTCTAAATTCTGTTTGAACTCTGCATGTTGCATAGATGACTGGACTGTAAATTGTCTCCAGGGTATTCCCTCGTCCTTTTTGCACAGAGCATTGAAAGAGAAGAACCGAAGCCTGAGGGATCTGTTGTGCAGGTGAAGTAGCTGTGACAAAAAGACAAAATGGCTTTGGAGCAGTCATATTTTTGGGTGCTTGGTGGTCATCTGGGACCAAATTGTAATTGTGGCACTTGCAGTTAAGAAAAAAGCCCAAAAGAAGCCTTGCTTTAAAAACCAGAGTAGGCCAGACTCTCCTATATCCAGCAACAAAACTGCAAGAAGTAGGTGAATACAAGCTTTGCCATCACAGACTGCAATGAAATACATCTCAGACACACCAGTAAACATGGTGTGTGTTGTGTGATCACTGCATCTGCCCTCTTTTCTCAGTCCTTCCTATACTCTCCCTAGTCCAGCTTACACGTCGGTGTCTTGCATCCTTGGTTAATATCACCACGGGACTGCTGTGTGACACCTTTCTGAGGCCTCATTTTACATAGTACCCTTGAACCGTTCAAGCCAGTGAATGCCGCAGACAGGCTGAGAAAACAGTTTAGCTTGCTGTTATTCAGATCATGTAATGACACTGTTACTACAACTTAAAAGCTGAAAAATTTGCAGAATGGGATATGGCAAGAATAAGATTTACAGTATGACTGACTACCTTCTCTTCTTGTATGATAGAAAAACATCAAGGGAACTTTGCTATATAGTACATTTTTATTCCACGTGGAAATGTCTGTAGGTTTTGGGGGTAAAACAAAAATTATTCTTCTTCACAGAACCATAGGCAGCGCTTTGACGGGTTGCATCCCCAGAGTACAAAAGACTCTCTTTTTATTGCCCCATAACTGCTCCCACATCAATGATTTGGAACTCATGAATGCCACAGTAATAGCAACCATTACATATTTGAGGAGGGTCCTTTAGCTCCCCCTTGCAGAAGCCTTTCCTTCAGGTTTTCCTATGGAGCTGCCATAAAGTGCATAGTCACAGACAGTTGAAGGTAACACTGTGGGAATTTATGCTGCTTGATCTTGGTACTGAGTACTTAAAAGTTTAGTCTGTGCATATAAGTTTATTGAAAGATGATATGCACCTCTGCATAGAAAACCTATTTGTTTTCCTACTAGAGGAATGCATATATTCCATGCAATTGGAATTTGGAAAAGTAAAAATGAAAAAAATACATGTTTTTAGGTGGTCTTACATAGCAGTTTTCTCTGAAGTTTTATTTTTAATTTTTTTTTCCCCTAGCTAGTACCTGCTTTGGTCCTCATGAAGCTATTATGAGTTGCAGCACCATGGTAGTGCATAATACTTGAATTCAAATATAAAGGGCATAATTATTTCTGCAAATGTTACTGCATTTTTCAGCAAAAGTGAAACATCAGGACAAATCAAGGAAGTGATCGTCTAACTTTCCTAAAACTTGGTGTGGGATTCTGTGCTGCTAACCTTGACTGGTGTTCTCCAAGGAAAGCTGTATGTGTTAGAAAAATAATAGGTAGACACATGTCAGAAGCTCTACAATGTAGTTCAAGTGTTTATCTGTAGTTCAAGTAACTTGAACTATAAGAGTTTCCTCTAGCAGCAAAATTTCATCCAGAACAGATAAGAGAAGTGTGAAAATCTCTGAGGGGTATCAAAAAACCCTCATTACTTCTACATTTCTGTTTCCAACTTGACATTTGAAGAAATGTTTTTTTCTGAGACCTGGTTTCTAGGATTGAGTGATGATTCATGGCAGTAGTGCTAGCAGGTGTGTGAATTTGAACAACTGATCCACCAGTCCACCAGGAAAGCCCCTTTTTCTCTGTACACATAACTGCAGTAAAGTTTAAGTGTACTAATGGGCAGTACCACGACACACATGTTCATGGAGGATGATGCTCTTCAGTGCACACAATCAACCATTTTAGCAAACACAAATCCGTAGAGGCAGCTTTCCCTGGAAAGGCAGCTGTCTCATTTTTATCAGTTATGACAATTGTTTTTGCTTTTTCCTTGTCCATACAGAAGCTAAGGCCATTCTGAAAGGGCAGTTTCCACTCCTAGCAGGATAATGTGGGCTGTATCTGAAACAGGTGGTAAGATCTGATTGTTGTATGTCCTTAGTGTATCTTCAATATACTGAAACTTAAAAAAATATACTGTCACTTAAAAAAAAAAAAAAGAAAAAGAAAAAGAAAAAGAAAGAAAGGAGATACATCATCACTGAAGAAATGCAGAATAGACAGTATTACATAGGGAAGTGTGTTTTCATTTCCAGTGAGAAGCCTTTTTGTGTTTTGATGGAGCATGCAGACAGCATTTCAATCATGAAATTCTAGTTGTCAAAGTCATCAGCAATCCAAGATTCATGATAATGACATATTGAAAAATGTCGGTCCTATGGAGTTATATGTAATAATTAGGAGGGATACTAGAGAGCTCTATGGTGTCAATCTGAAATGCTATTTCTGTGGTATCTCTGCCACATTTACCTGGATCTTTTGAAAGCTCAGGAGAAATCAGGCAGTTCTACATTTCCAGTTCATTCTTCAACTTTCTTTGTCCTTTTCCTGTCTGCTATACAGTCCCTTCAAATAAATCCTTTTATTTTCATCTGCCTGAGCAGGGAGGGGAGTCATACACAGATAAAATACTAATGAGGAAATATCTTCATGGCTCAGTCAGAAGGACTGGAAATCAGCATTGAGACCTGCAAGTACAGTGTATATATGGTAATCTTTGTTACTGTGGATAAGCATGAAGGAAAAATAGCTCCAAATAGTTTTAAGTTTGCTGGTGGTATCAGAGGGAGTGGTTCTGGGATGCAATCACCAACATCCACCATAATCACAGGTTTCCTGAGAGGGAACAACACGAGGAATGAAGACCAGAGACTCCAGCTCTTAGACTTTGGACACTTAGTGTTGCTCATCTTAATTTTCACATGCATCTTTACAGCAGATATTAATATTACTAATTATTGGAAGAAGAATGTTCCTAGGTTGTTGGTGTTGTTCAACTGCAGGAGATTCACATAGAGAGAGCAGTAGAAGAACACAGTGAAAACGAGACTGCTGCAAAAACTGCTGTGCCAATGCACAAGTTCGGCTATATCTGCCCTTTCAATCATTAACCAGCAGCTGTGCCTGAACCCAGATAAGAAGTTGAATCTATACTAATACATTAAATGAGGTGAATTAAGACCAAATTGCATAGAACAGCCCACAACTACACAGATAAACTCTCTAAGTCCAGAACTGTCTGGCTGCACATGAACTGCCAGTTGAGAACAGTCCCATCAGTGCTGTATGTGCTTTGCTGGATGCTGGCTGGCAGGCCTGCAAGGTGCCAGGGAATTTTAGTAGTTCAGTCTGACAGATAATCCTGCTCCAGTGCTAGCGGACGTTTCCCATGTGCTTGAATGCAGTGCTATTCATATAACCAGAAAGAGCTGTTAAGAAAGCAGACCGCTTTCAAGCAATATGTTTATTCCTGGACATCTAACACAGGAAGTAGGTATCAATGTTTTGTTCCATTCATTGGATACAAATTTTGCAAATTCTTTGGAGGGAGGCAATTAGTTATCAAGTGTATTTTAGCTACTTGCAGTAAAATAAACCACAAGAAATGCCAAGATACATCCATACTACAATGTCTAGATGGGCTAGAGTTCCTAAAATCACCATCTAACAACAGGAATGTTAACTGCAAATATCCAAAAAACCCCAAAAGATACTATAGCATGAATCATTTTATGAGTTCAGTAACAGATTTGTTCTGCCTTTTCTATTTATATCTTCACAATGGATATTTTTTCTGTCGTAACCTTAGGATGGCAACAAACTCTTAAATAGCTTCCAAATACAGCTCTATTGTCTGTTTATAAAATTTAAACTAATGATGCCAAAGATATTCAATAAATATGTATAAACCAAACCTAAGGTTTAAATCTCTAGGATTAAACTTCTCATTTAAACATTTCTACAGTTTGGTGTTACTGTTCATAACAGATCACAACTTATTCTTAGACTGGTGTGTTAGTTTCCACAAGCAAGACACAATTTATGTTTGTATCTTCTATACAAATAAAATACATCAGTTTTGTACACACCAAAGTAGAGAAGGTAACTTTATGTATGAAATGTTTTTAATTGTTAGTACCCTAAAGTAAAAGAATTTGGTTGGCAGAGTACAACAGGGAGATACTTCCAAATTAAAATTCATTAATGCAAGAAATTTATTGTAATTTTCTGTCTTTCTCAAAACTAGAGATGCATATTGTTTTAATTTTCTTCCTATACATAAAACAATATCTTTCCTCCTTTGAAGAACGAGGTTCATCTATTGGCTTCAAATATCCTGCATGCATCACATAATCACAGGAGAGATGATGTTAGAAGAGCCCTCCAGAGGTTATCCAGTCCCATCTCCCTGCTCAAGCTGGGGCATAGAGAGCCAGTTGCCCAGGACCATATCTAGATTGATTTTGAATATCTCCAAGGTTAGAGACTTCACCACCTCCCTGGGCAGCTTGTGCCAGTGCTCAGTCACCCTCACAGTGACAAAGTGTTCGCTGATATTCAGAGGGAACTTCCTGTATTTCAGTGTGTATCCATTGCCTCTGGTCTTGTCACAGGGCACCAGTGAAAAGAGACAGTCTCTGTCTTTTTTGGACCTTCGCATCAGGTATTTCTGTACATTGATGAGATAACTCTGAGCCTTCTCTTCTACAGTCAGAACAGTTCAAGCTTTCTCAGCATTTCCTTATAGGACAGATGCTCCAGTCCCTGTTGTACTGTTCAGCCAAGACTACATGTGAAAGCTAAAGGCTTTCAGACTGAACATATTAGATATAAATAATTCATTTGGGGCAAATGGGGAAGATGAAAAGGGGTTCACATGGAAAAGATGTTGTATGCACTGTGACACTGTGACACTTATAACCCAGCAAGCTTTGTGATTGATGGCATTATATCTGTCCTCCAAACTATGAAAGTTACTGTGGTTAACCGTGGTTAAGGAATCAACTAACTTCCAAATCACTGAAGTAGTTCTGAAGGGTTTTCCATGACAGGGACTTTTCTTACTAAAAATAATGTTAAAAAAAAAAAGAAAAGAAAAGAAAAAAAAAAGATTATATAATGGTAGGATTTCTAAATGGCAGCTTTATTTTGGGGAGATAAACATCAATGAGTGAACGAGAGAGCAGACAGAGGGGTGGACAATGTTGCAAGAATGATGTTACCTTTGTGTGCAGCCTTGTTAGCTCTGGTCATTGTACAAGAATGGAGGATGGAATCCTGTTTATTTACATTTGTTTTCTGTTTGAGAGACAGCCAAAGAAGTAAAATAAAATGAGAACCTACTCAAATACCTGCTACATTTCCCCTTAAATTGAATTTCTCATTTCATCAGGAAGCAATACTTGCACTGATGTTAGACAGGCAGCTAAAAGGTCAGCAAGTTCCCTTGGTTGCCTTTTGTCAAGGGTTTTTGACTTGTCTGTGAATAAAGATCTCCCAGGAGGAAGGCAGACCTGAATTTCCTGTCATCTTGAAGACAGCAATGAATTTGAAAATGTTACAAAAAGCATAAGGGACTTGAAGCACACCTTCAAATGCACTGCTGATGCCAATAGCTTCCCATGTAAACATGCACACAGAGTTGTTTTGGATTTGTTCTGTCAACTTTTTGTTGTGAAACAAATTGTTGTACAGCTGCCCACCTTGAATACCGAATGAATCTGATGGTTTTCCATTACTGCACTCTGCCTAATCGGGACTACAATGTCTTTGGGTTAACTGTGGTGCTGGCACACTCCCAACAGGGGTGTGCTGAACCACTTTCCATTTTCCTTCATACTCTCCTGTGACTTGCCTGGCTGTCCCATCCCATCCTGCTTGCCTGCAGCCCTTGATACTCATTAAAAAGTGCCAAGGGTTAAGACAGCCTTAACAGGTATCTGGGCAGAAAAGGAAAAGCTCTCTCACTCATGAAAAGCATTACTCATTCCAGGAAAGACATAATTTTCTCTCCAATAGACAGAGCTAGAGTTATTACTTTTTCTTGACATCTGTGGGGAGACACTTTTTGTTCTTGTAGCAATAATGGGGGATATTTCCTCAGAATAGACTTCAGTTGTTAAAGCTTCTATTATTGTTTTTTCCTCACTTAGATTCATTACTGAAACACAGTAATATCTGAGAACAATATATTTGTAACTGCATATATATTGCATATGGGAATAAAAGGCTTAAGAGGGCAAATGAATGTGTTTTTAAGTCCAGAGACTCGGCTTGTATGTCAGTTTTATATCAGCTAGCAAATAGTGAGGAAAACTGTTTATTTAGTTCAGAAATTCTGTGTGATACCAAGTCTGCAAGTAAAAAAGAAAAATCCACTGTAATCAGAAGCCTAAGTCTTCCAGAATTCTGCAAACCCTCCTCCACTACTGCAAATTGCATATTATCTTGTCAGTAAGAGTACACTACTGCTGATAGTTATATTGTATAGGCTTTTATGTACAGATATTTACCAGTTCCTCATCTCCAGTTAAGACCTTTTTATATCTGGAACTTGCTTTGCAGTCAGTTCTGAACATGCAAAGAGGTGTATATCAAAAAAAAAAAAAAAGAAAAAAAGAAGACAGCAGAGATTCAAGTAATTTTAGATCCTCCAGCTTTCTGCTTCTTTTCTAACGATAAATGCTATTTTAAAGGATGTTCTCTTAATGATCTTTGATTTGTGCTATCTGATAGGTTACATATGACTGTAATTCACAGAAGTTATCTTCTGCTCTTATTTTTCTGGTTACAAATAAAATGCAAAGCTCAACACATATTTATGGTGCTCCCAGAAGGGAACAAAATAAGCAAAACTATGTAAAAGCCACAAAAGTAATTTGCTTTAATTAAATAAGGCCCAACATTTTTATTTCCCTGATGGATGCATTACCTGAATCAATAGAAAAGTATACAGACTATGGGCAGAAGGGTACAAATCCAATCACAAAGTCTTTTCACTATTGTACTAAACAACAGTAAAATGGATCATCTGGTGACACTTTCAATTAAAAATCCCGACAACAGATTTCATGTAGATCTACAATGAAAGCAAATGCTAAATAAATACCTATTTACTTGCAATAATCAATTACTGAAGATAACTACTATTAGTGCAGGTTACTACTGATATTACCAATATAGGCCTGTGTCTAGAATATGGTAAATAACACTTGTTCAGTTTTGTAACAGTAACTGTTCAACATATCATAAAGCAATCCAAGGGTTTTTATCTTAAAAGCTTTTAAAGTATTCTGTCCTGTCATTTCTTTTCCAAAGAAGATAATATACCCAAGGCTTCACCGCATACCTGTTGGCCAGATATCCATATCCAGCATACGCACTGCTAGAGCCTGTGGTTTTCTTAGGTCAAGGTGCTCACAGTGGGGCTTCCTTCTGCGGGTGCCACTGTGCTGTAACCTCACAGCCTTGCCTGCAGCCACCTTAGGGACATTTCCCTGTAGGGTATGCATCTGCACCTTGTGATGCATCCTAAGCCATAAGAAACATGTTTATGCTGCTCACATCCATGTTATGGGTTAGTTTTATAAGAAAGGAGAATGGGACGTAGCCAAAACAAATCTGGAGTGGCACTGAGCTCCCTTGGCCAGGTGCAGTAACCAGTCACATGAAATAACATCTTCAACCCTCTTCCTGCTAGGCTTACAGGACCACCATCAGGCTGTGCGACTGAGGGGAAGTCATGGCTGGGTACTCACTGCTGCATGCATTTATTCCTGTGATTTCCAAGGACTTTGATCTAAACAAGCCTCCTAGTCTCCAGTGCCAGATGCTGTGCGTTGGCCTTCTCACCACAAGACAGACTGCAATGAGAAGCGCTCACTCATTAGTCCACTGTGAACCACCGCGAAAACAAATACAATCTGAGATGAGAGGATGTTGTTCCTTCTTTCTAGTTCACATGATAGTTTGAGATGTCCCACAAACTCATTTTAAATGACTCCCCACCACCCCCTACCCCCACAATGCACTATGTGTACCTACACCTTAAAAAGAAAGAGTATGACATTAAAATAGTTTTATAGCTTCTCCCAGTTGCCTAGAAGTGTATCCATCCACCTACCTGAAGATGTGCAAGGAAAAACTAAACCATGTCAACTTCCCCCAACAAAGGAAGAATACCATACATTTTCTTGGAGCGGAACAAAACCGTAATCTTACCCAGAGCTTATATTAGTTGTGTCTACATGGACACAGTGAAATAAGGTCCTAAAAATCATCCTGGCAGTTTCGTAAACAAATAAACTATAAGAACTTATCCGGTGTATAATTTTGTCTGCTCAGGTGATAGATTTATTGTGTTAATATGAAGCACGACATTAAAAAATTGTGATTGCCTGTAATCTACCCAGTCTTGATTGTATCAACATTTTGCTGTAAGGCAAAAATGTGACTCTGAAAAATACCCTGATCTTGTGTAATCTGGAATTTACATGGGAGAGATGTTATCATGATGTATCCAAACATTGCTACAACTCAAGAAAAAATAAAAGGAGAGAGAGAGAGATCTATATGGCAACACTAAACTGTGTTTATCTTCTTCAAGGCATGGACTCTTGTCCTCTGACTGCTAAAGACTTCTTTGTAGGTTTGAAGAATAGTGCCTGATATGAGAGTGTGCTCTCAGCTGTGATTGATTCATTTAGTTTCCTCTTGGCTGTGCTTCCTGTCCTTCTGTTCTTTTTATGCCAAAGCAATCTAATTAATAATAACTCAAAAAAAAGGTTATATTTCCAGCCATTTGCAGACAGATCTTTCTATATTAAACAACTTTGCTGACTTCAGTACAGAAATTCAGTTTATTTTGGTATAAAGTGACTCTGCAAATTGCTTCTACGTATTAGAACAAAGCTCAGAAGGGGAGGCTAATGGAGCATCTATCATTAGCAATATTCAACAAATCCATAGGAAAATATAAGACTTAAAAATGTATGGAAATCCTGTAAATAAGCGAAGAAAAAACTTTAAAAAGACTCAGGCCACATCATGTGAAAATAATGATAACTATTTTTGTAAAACAGCTTTTTAAAGAGAGTCTTTTAATCTAGAAATTATCTTATGGCTCAATATATTTGATTAATGTCATATGTTAGTCCATTCTCTTTGGAGTGGGTATTGCCCATGGTGTTACTAGGAGAACATTAAGGCTGGTTAAGTAGTCTTTTAACCCATGTTAACTGTATTTTACTTTATATGATTGAGACCAGTCCCAAATGCAATGAACCTACACAAAGCAAAAGGTGAGTTTGGACAAAACGTTGGAGGGAACCATGTTTTGCCAACAGATCTCTGATTCCCTTACACACAAATTCTAAATGCCAACAACTGTGTTTGTTGTGGTTATCCAGCTAAGTCTGATCGCAAACCCGTTGCGCTGGTTTGGATAAAGGGATCAGTCAAATTCTTCCATTGACAGTATCTTGTACATATGCATATACTACAAAGTACTCACAATCATGACTGCAATTCTTCACCATGCTTGAAGTCACATTTCTTAGTCCATAGAAAGGTATCTACTACTTCAGTAGTAGACTATAACTATACAGTTATAGTCTGTCACACCTACTTTGAACACATTGTTAATACTACCTTAAGGAACATGAAATTCCAGTGGCATCTTCTGAAACATCGTTAGTTTTTGCTAACCTGAAACTAAGATACCTGAAAGTGTGAAGGGCCTACGCTGACCATCCTTCAAGCAGTCTCACAGCCTTAATTATAGACATTGGAAAATTAAGTTCCAAAACCTAATTACTTCTGTGGGGCACAGTAAGAAAGGCTTTAATCTGAGGTGGTGTTTTCCAGCTGTCTAGAACTGTCAAGGTGGAGCTACAATGAGCACACATCTGTTGAGAAAGCTGAGGTTTCACAACGGATTACACAGAAACATTTGATGGGTCAGTTTAAGACATGATCAGGTTGAGTGTGATGTGTGTGAAATTAGCAGGAGCACAGGGTAGGTTTTAGTGCTATTGTTGAGCATGCCACTGAAAACACCTTCATTCCCCAAGGAAGCAGCTGTGGAAGGTGGCCTTGTTTGTTGGTGTATAGCATCTTGCTCCTAACTATCTACTCTGGTGTGCTGGGTAGCCTGTTTGTTCTCTAGTAAATTGATTTGAAATGTTTTTTTCTCACATATATGATTGTGTTCTGCTCACAATTGCTGATGTCAGTGGATTGCAACAGTCACACCCATTAGCAGGTAAATGCCTTCCTGGACATTCTCCTGCCACACCATGTCTGTGTAGGCAAGACAAGGATGTGTGGTTACTTGTAGTTCAGGCTACAAAATGGGGAAGATCGTGAAAAGTTGTTGATGTTCATACTCAGGGAGACAATTTTCACAGGGCTCACTTCTGAGCTTGTCCTTTGTGTGTTTCACCAAAGAACGAATGTACCCATCCCTGACTGCAAGGAAAAAAAGCTGTTCTAGTCATTTATCAGCTGCTTCTGGCAGATCCAACTTTCTTCCCGAGATCTTTGGAGTAGCAAGGTCATCAGTCCTCCTAGCAGACTGTGACAATACAGTGCTTGTTCACAGTCCTAACTGTCTTGATTTGATGTGCCTACTAAAATAAGGAGCATTGAGTGCATGGGCTATAAAGGCTGCACCAGAGTTACGGTCAGGATGCTAAACTTTCTTTGCTCTCCTGTGGGCCATATGCATCTTCACCAGCTAAGGTACCATACTGTTGTATTTTCAGGCCATGGTAGATCTCCACTCTTATGTGACCGATGTCAGTGGCAGGCAGCATGGTCAGCTGCCTGACACCTGTGTGTCCCACAGCTCTAGCTGGATTGAGCTCAGTCAAGCCTGCCTGTAACAGTCAGAGGAGCCCTGGACATTAACAGAGCTGTGAAGTTGTTACCTTTGTGTGGCAATATCACCTTCGTGTTCCTCCTGCTTCACAAGGACATTCACAAGCTTCGAAGACACCTCACCAAGGGACCTCAGTTACTGCCTTGGTGACTTCATGAAACTATATGATATATTTGGTAGTCAGAAAGGGAAGGTGCAAGTCTATTTAGATCATATTCAGGGCTGACTCTCAGACAATGAAATTTTTTTTTTTTGCCTATATCTTAGATCAAATGGAAGATAGGTTCATTGCACTCAAGGGAGAATGGAAGGACCCCTTTTTCTTGGAAGATAGGTTCATTGCACTCAAGGGAGAATGGAAGGACCCCTTTTTCTTGGTTTGCTACTTAAGAGAGCAAGAAAAGCTGAAGTCACTGTTTTGTAGAGAATCTGAAATGTTTGGCACCTCATATTTTTTGAGTTCATTCTGCCTTCTTTCTGTGTTTCCCCCAACACTGTCTCTCACTTGCTCTTAACTTACTCTTTGGTGATTTCTCCTCCCTCCACCTCCTCCCTTTCAGTGTGACTGGCTGTGTATGACAGGCAATGAGCTCTGCACAGATCTTAGTGCTATGCTACTCCTTTATGCCTGAGCCTCTCACCTGGAAGGCAGGCTGCTTGTGCAAACAGTGCAGTGAGCCAGAAACAATTAATTGGTACAAATTGTGCAAACAATGATATCAAATGCAAAGACAGATAAGAATGGAAATCAAAGGCAAGCAGATTACATGAGCAAACTGTAAATGTAAATTAAGTCAGTGATAGCAAAAAAAAAAAAAAAAAAGGTACAAATATTAAAGGAAAATAACAGCAAGGTGCATTCAAATATTGAAAGAAGCCATAAAACAATTTAAAAAAAAGTAAAGATCAAGCAACCGGGTAGACAGTAATAATTCTTACAGTGCAAATATGCTGTAGTATTGACAAAAAGCAAGTGGTAACATTCATGGCACTGTAAAAGGAGGATAAAACTTAAGAAACCAAAATATGTAAATGATACAAACTTGTGTTGGCATTTGAAACAGTGACCACCACTGAACATGGCAACAGCCACTGAAACTGATTCTGCAGTAAACTGCTCCACTAAGAGCAGAGAGAGCAGAGGACAAGGTGCAGCAGATGGAGGGTGGCTGCTACAGCCTCTGTGGCAGGCAGAATCCCAGATGACCTCTTGCTCAGGCAGCTCTCGCTGCTGGCATGTGGCAGGGTCTGGGAGATGTGATGGTGTTATTGTTGTTCCAGGAGCAGAGGAGTGGCCTGTGGGGAATTGTGCTGAAGCTTAGATGAGCACCTAAATGAAAAGAGGGCCAACTTGGATAGCCATCTAGTAAGGACGCTGTAGTGACAGAGCAGGTGTACAGCTCATGTAATAGAAGAAGAAGAATTGACTAGGTGTGATGTTGCTGGCCTGATCTGTCTTCAACCCACAAAAGCCCTGGAGATGCTGGGAGAATTTCTGACGTATAAAACCACCACCTTGCTCTGCAGTGCTCTCCTTTGCCAGGCATTGTTGATCCTCCTACTTCCTTGCAACCAGCTTCTCTAACAGACAAGGAAAACATTTCCTTTTCCACCTTCCTCCTCTGTTGAAGCATCTGATTTGCTGAGTTGCGGTGGGCACTGCCTTACTCTTAGTTTATGGACCAAGTTGATCAGTTGGTCAGGTAGACCTCCAGCCCAGCTTCTGCCCTGAGGTCTTCTGCTCCTTTCTGCCTCTTCTTTTCTGGATTACATGAACTTAACTACAATGCACTGTTGGACAATGTTTCTACTGTTACACCCTCTGCACAGTCAAATTTAAACATCTTGAGTCACATGGAGATCAGTTTCTGTGTCCTTGAGTGGAGTAACATAACTTATCACCATGTAGCTTCTGAATTTGGAAAACTTTGCTCCAAAGAAAAGGACATCATTCCTGGTCATGGCAGAGTGACATATTTCTCCTAGCTTCAAATGCTGATGTGAAACTATAGAGGTAAACTATAGAGTGGGTAAATTCACACAAGTGATGACAATAAAAATGATAAAATCTGTTGTCCAAATTTGGAGAGGAGAAACTCTGTATTTTTGTAGGCCTTTGATAGCATAGCAAGGAAGCTACAAAGCTCCAGCTAAATACCAGGATGCCTGTGCTTGCCTGCTCTGCTTTCCTGTCCAAGGATGAACTGTCAATATTGCACATTTTTTCTGTATTTTATTTCTAATTCAACCTAGAGTTTTAAAAATGCAGAAAAAACTACGTACCTGGAAAAAATTTAACCAGTTCTCTCTAAGAAAAAAAAAAACAAAAACAAACCTAAAAAAGGGGGAATTTTGTTTTTTGTTGGATGGAAAGGTGAAGATTTAAACCTCTACTCCCTCCCCTTGTCAAAACTTGGTAACCATCTTTAGATTTAATTCTTCTTAATACTAGCTACTCATCTCAGTTTTACGACTACCATAATTTAACAATAATGAGATACAAAACACAGATGGAATATTCTGTCTAAACAAAATATATTTCTATTTGCACTATGTTACAAAATGTCCTTATAATATAAATGCGTTGTTATTTCCATTCTGCTGTGTTTGATTTTCAGTTTTAAACTGTTCTTATGATTCATTAATACCAGGTCCAAAATATATTCTAGCTAAAATATTTAGGAATACTTTCATGACATATGTTAGTCCATACAGCCATATCTTGAACATGAGAATAGCAACTACTTAGTCTCAAGACGTGTAAAGATCCAAGAGAAATTACCCACAGTACCTGTAATTGGAGTTCTCTTAAAGGTCATAACCCTCTATAGATCCACACTTACCCGCCTTCCTCCTCTGGGGAGTTGGAATACATTAGGCTTAGGATGGATTGTTTAGTTCTTTTTAGACCATAAAGAAACAGATGAAGAATAAGTCACATGGTTCTCTCTGCAAGACTTTTATACAACCTACCATGTATAAGTTAGCCTGATAGATGGCTAGAAATGAGCTTTCCAGTAGCATGATTTGAATATTGCACTAAAAGTAATACTGATTCTGAAGCTTTTTTCAGTTACATAAAAGTAGTTTGATTTTCTTCTACACTCATATCCATCTTTGAAGGATATGAGAGTCAGCTTGGCTAATAAGATGACCATCTTTGACTGAAATGTCAAACAAAAAAAAAAACCTTAAAATATTAATTTTCTGATATATTAGGACTGCAAAACAATTATTGTTAAAACATCTGTTTCTCAACTATGACAACAATGCGATACTTTATTTATAATCTCAGATGGGGCTTTCATGCTTTCTATGCAAAAGATTGCTACTTTATGCTACCTCTCCAATACTGAGTGCATGAATATAAAGGGCTAGTTTGAAGTTACAGCCTTCAGTGTAGATAGCAGTTCCTCTATTATAACTCTGATTTTTTTCCTGAATACATAAAAAGTCTAGTTTTTCACAAAGACCTTTTTCCCCTTTTGTTATGCTTTCAGTTATTTATTTCAGCATCACATAGTATTAAAATGCCTCTGTAGAAAAGGTCACTCTTTTTCCTTTCAAAACATTTCTTTGTGGTTTCTGTTCCCAGAGGTACACATAGAATCAACAATCGATAAGAGAACATCACATAACACTCTGACTTACCTTTGAGGAATATCATTTAGGTCAACACATTTTATCAGGGAAAGACTTTTACAGCCAATCATTTTCCTTTTAATGACATTTTCTAATCACTAGGTAAATTTTTGTCAAATAGCAATAATACAGCTCAGTTATTCAGTTTGATGCATTTTAACAGTAAAAAAGCACTTAAAGACTTCATTCTGAGAAATCGTCTTTTCCTGAGGAAATGGGATTGTTTGATTGCCTGTTTTTTATGAATTGAAGTGCTCTCCTGTTATAATTCTGAGCATTCCTGAAATGGACTTGATATCCTAAAGGATCACTTAGTAAGTTTCCACTGCATTGTATAACCAGTAGTATGCTAACAGAATCCTAACAGTGGTATCCTAGATTCTTTTATCATCTCTGAAATTTTGAATTTTAGTGGAGACAGCCAAATCCACGCAGTTCTGCTATTTAAGATAAAATACATGTTTTTAAAAACTCTGTTCCAACTTTACCAAGGCCTTCTGAAGAAGGTGATAGTATTTTCCAAAGCTGTCACAAAGAAACACAGCAGAGCTTTTTCAAAAGGCATGGTAACGCGTTGCTGTGAACAAAGTCACTGTTCATACACTGCTGTCAAAAATAAATCTAAGTGCCACATAAAATAGTTAAACATCACTTTCTCACTTTACTGGGAGATGTAGAAGAGACAGAAACATTGTGATTTTGGAATCATGCAAGCCATGAGAAAATGTATCAAGGTGATTGATTTCAATGTAAAAGCAAAAAAATATTTTAAAATATGCATTCATCAATCACTGTAGTACTTGGCAATTTGTATAATCTTGCTCCTGCTTTCCAGTGTGGTAAGAACAAATATTGCTCTCCATGGAGACACATATGAAAGTCATTTAGGAAAAATCTTTACACAATATCTTATCCATTTCTGCATTGCAGACAAAACACTTCGTTGAAAAGACACATGTTTTCAGAGACCCTCGTGCCCTCAAAAGTCTGATTATGCCAGCTGTGAGGTCGTCCAACCAGTAATATGCATTGTGATCACATGTTTTGCACAGGTTCATTTTATTATTCAGTACAGAGAAAGAAAGCATGTTCAAGATATTATTTTCTCTTCATTATGCAGAACATAGGTCTATGCTTAGTATACATCTTTCACATCTTCCATTGCATTAAAAAACATCTAAGTGCCTCATGAGCATTTATATGCCACTTAGCAGCTTATGCAAAGTATTTAAAGAAACTTGAAGATGGGATATAACATTTGCTCCATTTACTTCAGTCGTTCTCACACAGTGTTCAGTCACTTAGTAGAAGAAAAGATTAAGGATACAACAAACAATACAGATAAAGGAGACAATGGCTGGGAATGAAAATAATGTAGGTTTAGTTCTGAAGGCCAGCTTGTTTTGTCCTTGGAAAGCATCACAGAGTACCAGCTGGAGATCACACACCCAGACGGAACTCAAAAACTTCACTTTCTGACTCAGTACGTCACTGAGTCTGTGCCATGCCATGCTAGGCATAGGCCTGAGGAACCTAAAAGTTACTGTATTTGCATTGGTAGTAAATATGCTGTACTTGCATTGCTCGTAAATATTGCTCGTAAATCTTCCTGCTGAAGATCATTTTTGCCTTTTGGGGTTTTCTTGGTTTCTTTTTTTTTGGGTTTTCTTTTTTTTTTGTATATATACAAATACATATATATATGTATATATATATATACTGTGGAAAGTTGCTTAGAGACCTTACATTGTGGCGTCTCTTCACCAGACACAACCTACAGGTTTACAGATCTGAAAGAGCCCAAGGTGCTTATCCACAGACTTGTAAGCTCCCAGGCAAAAGTAGAGGGGGTGGCTCAAAAAGATTTGCAGAGCAAGTAACCAATAAATAATCTGTAACAATAAATCTGAATTTTTCTTTTTGCTTTGAAAATGATCTTAACAGCCTGCTGATAGTATGGGAAAAGAAAAAATTACTTGTACCACAGTGACTGTACAGTTCAGCATGGTGGAGGCCATGAGTGTAAAACTTGGTACAGTTGTAAGACATTCTGTGCTTTATCTGAGTGAGGGACCTGCTGTCCGTAACTACCCTGTCCATTCAGGTTTGGATGCAATAGCTAACATAACAAGTTTAAAAAAAATGGGAGAGGCACAGGAAACAGTCTAGACTAGAGAAATAGACTTAATGCTGTTGCTAGTGCTATGAGGGTCAGTACAGATTTCTTTTTTTCTGAATTTGGATGGAAATCAGAAGAAAATCATAGAAATCAGTTGAAAAGACTATGGTCCCCTAAAGACATTTATGAAGGAGTCTCTAAGAAGAGGTTCAGACTTTACCTGATGTCTTTTGCAAATATGCTTATTGCAAGCTTTCCCTTTCTGAAGAAATAGATATCAAAGAATGGATGGATATTATAATGGACTTCTATGGTTAGTCAGATGGCTTCTGTGAGAAGAGATTTTCCAGACAGACTTTAGGAAGATACAAATCAAACAGAGCTACAATAAGGTCGTGATGTTAACTCCAAACCTGACTGGTTGCCCGTTAACAGAAGGATGAGCAAGTGTCTTTTTTTTCAGCACTCTGTGCATATGCATTATGATTTGCACTGGGAAACCATACAGAGAAGTGAGAATGCTGTGCAGGCCAGTTTGCTGGCCCTGAGTATGAGGATATATGTATGGAAATTAAAAGCATTTGATCAATTGTGTCCACAGAAAGCTCAAGGGCATTACCTAATCTGTCTGAAGAACACAGAAAGTGTGAGAATAAACTTGATACACTTTTCTGTCTACTCCCTGGTTTAAATTATTCCTCTTCTTGCTGTGAACTCTTCTAAACTCTGTTAACTTGTTATGCAGAAAGGCAATTATTCAAGCTTGGCAAAAGTGGTGGTGAGGGAGGAACGTTTCAGCTTTTCTTCACTACTTTTATCACTTTTCTTGTTCTATGCAGCCGAGCAATGGCAGGATCATCTCAACATAAGATTTCCTATTACTGTCTGCCAGGGTTATCTTCACAGAAGAAGCACCATAAAAAGATAGAAGGTGTCTCAAAAGGACATGCTTCCCCCCCTACTGATGTAGGTGTAGCTTAGGAAGCAAATATATAAATTATCTTTCACATGTGGCAAAAGGTGCTCAGGAGCAGAAAAAAGTTTGCCCTGAGTGAAAACATGCTTCTGTGTGATCAGCAGATGACGAACTACGAAGAGAGTACAGTATGATTTTTTTGTCTTTTTCTGGGAGGTTATATTTTTAAATCATACTCTATTGGACATAATGTCTAGCACAAATAGCTGTGGATTTGTACCATGAATAGAATCAGCCTGCAAAGGTGGCAGTGATATGAAACTGTCATTGTAAGGTATGCTCTCATAAGTGATTCAGCTCTGTTTACAAGATAAATCTTATTTTCATGCAAGAAAATTCAGAGACAACCCTGTTGTGTTCTAAGACTAAAATGATGAAAGGGAAAAATATGTGTCATATTAATAACCTGGTGCTGTGTGAAAGGGCTATAAAATATTCAACTAAATGTGGTTGAAAAGTGTCTCGAAAAACGTCACCCCAGACACAATTCTTTGGTTGCTCTAGGAACTTTAACATAGTTTGTCTATTGTGGGTAAAGAACATAAGGAAGATACAATGGCAGCATCAAATCCATCAGGAAATATTTGTGTTAGCATAAAAGACCCCTTATCCTTCCCCCAACAACATGTCTGCCTCCTCAACCTGGCCTCTTAAAAGACAGGCAGGATTCTATTTGGTGCATTGCATTTTGTGGAATTAAAGAAGTCTAAAGAAAACTGCTCCAGTATCTGTCTTCTCTCAAGCAGATTGTCAACAAGAGGAGGGGGGAAGGGAAGAAGGGGAAACTTTGCAAGGATGTTTTAAACCCTCCAGATAAACTGTCGCTTTGAGCCTTGACAGCTCAAGAACTTGACACATGCGTCTGCTCCCCAGAGGCTGTCCCCTGCACGCTTGGCAAGCTGATCACGGCTGCTGAGCTGTGACGCCACAGCGCTTGCCTGACCTGACATAATGGGCAGCTATTTACTGCAAACAAGGTAGATGGAAGAACATAGACTTAAATGATGCTCTGGTGTAAGAAGAAATTCACTAGGGTCCCCAGTCAATCTTCAGGGCTATTTTTTTTTTCCCATTCCTTTCTTCCCCTTCTTTTTCTGGGATCGTTTATTCTTTCCCAAAGGAGCAGGTGACTGTGGCACAGCACTAAGTCTCCCCTCCCTAGATCAATAGAGTGGGTTAAAGAAACAATTGGAGGACAATAAACAGAAAGAGAAAATTAACTTTGGATAACCACACAAACAGTTTGCTCTTCTTGTTTTTCAGCTGTTACTGTGAAAAGTGAAAACACAAGCCCCTGGAGGGCCTCCAAGAATGCTGCCAGCTTCATTCCAACATGCAAGCATGATCACACTTGATCAGTGAAGAGCGGGTGTCAAAAGCTAGAGTGAACCCTATGAATATTTTGTCTGGTTTCAAGTATTTCTTGCACACCACACTTTGATTCACCTATGGAAGTGGTAAGGAAGATGTGCCGTACAGTTCTGCTTCCCACTGTGGCAAGCAATGTAGCGAGTTCAAGAAAACCCTAGCTTTTCCTTTTAGCATGCCAAATGCATAGTACAGGCAGCGTTCTCAGTTGATGTAAAACACAAACAACATTGATCTGATATGCTGGTCTAAATCAGCAGAAAAAGATATCCTGCTTGGTAAATGCATGAGCACAAACATGGACATGGTGATTAAATAAACTCCAGACCTATATGACATTGGCATAGCTTCAGCAAAAACACAAAGGTAAAACAACCCACTGAAAGGCTTAGCTTCATTGTATGCTTTCTGACTATTCTGGTTTTGTGATATTACAAAATTTCATTTTTCTGCCTAAGTGTCTTTGTGTTTTAGAATAATTTTAGTTTAAAAAGGTGAAGATGTGTACAAAAGCTGTTCTTTCTTTACTAAAGAAGATTCTGATTTTACAGTTGATTTTGACCACCACTTGCATTCATATAAGGCCCATTAACTTTAACATATTTCCAAATACACCCGAACACCTGCCTTTGCTATAAGTGAAAAAGCAGAAGTGAAGCGCTCTGATGAGCTCTAGTCTTTAAATTCTACAAAAGGCAGAATTTTATACTGCAGGTATGCTGACTTCAGAATATTTAACCCAAGATGCATTCAAATGTAATGTACTTTCATTATAATCCCCACATGCACATAATGTTTTATACATGCCACTTAAAATATTCATTACTTTCTTGATGCACTCTCCAGATCTAGATACTTTGAAGCCTTATTAAAATCTTGAGCTAACGTGCATAATTTAGATGCTAATTATGAAGTAGGAAAGGGCACTGCTTACAGATAAACTCTATTAGAAAAGCCTAATTACACAGCCATTGCAACAGTGGATATATTTTAAAAGCCAGCTGCCATACCATTTACTGCGAGAGTTCAGTCTAGGACCACATACAGCTGTGCTGTGGATGGGAAACTGAAGAAGTCGTGCAGTGGTGCCTTCATACCACAACCTGGAGATATGCCACAAGGCATTAATGATCAATGGGCTGCTAAAGTACAGCTGCTCCAGCATTCTCTGTCTTGACATAAACTCTATGCTTGTTTTACATTCACAGTGAGCATTAGTCATGATCCCTGCGTGTCTTATGACAAAGTTTACCCATTGAAGACCTAAAGGGAGTATCACAAAATATTCTGAGTCCATTTGGCATATGCACATGGATTAGGTTCATCTCTGCACATGGAAAAGGTGATCTCTGCATGTGACACACCAAGTGCAACCTCATCAAATTCATTTAAAAGAGAACTACAGCTTTTCCCTTCCTTCAAATCCGACTAGAGGATAAATCTGGATTTGCGCAAACACCAAGAACACACTTGAATTTACACACAGATGAAACAACGCTGAGATACAATGGTAGGTAGATTTGTAGTTATCTAACATACACTATCATCCATCTGCATGTGGTATGACATTCGTATAATATGCATCAAAAGGATGCTATCAATGAGTATACAAATGATGGTCTGGAAATAAAAAATTTTGTTTGATCAGGAGCTATAGCATATATGACTAAGCATGAAGTGACTAACAGCAGTATGAGACTGTATTCCTCAGTATTACAGTGAAGAAATGTGTACATTTTTCATACTGAGATCCATCCACTGCTGCCTCTCTTTTTGCAACAATCGTTGTGATATAGCTGAAGCATACACTAAAAGCCCCTGGAATAGACATCATGTTTTCCATGTTTTATGTGAATCAATTAGCATAATTCAAGAAGAATAAGAAATAACAATGCATGGATTTTTTTCAATAGATGGATGGTGAATTGAGTGATGAGCTGTACCATGCATTAGTGAGCTTTCCTAAAGGCATCACTGTTCACATAAATGACAGCTTATTGAATACTTTGGGAGACATTTTGCTTTTAATTAATTCAGCCTTCCTTCCAAATTTTAGTATAAGAATTTCCACTTACCTTAAGGACTTACCTAATTGCCATGAAAACAAAAAAAGAACAACAAAAATAATGGTTGTAATGCAGTGAAAGTTAGAATGTTTACCACCTCAACAAGAAATACCAGTATTCACCTTTTTTGTTTTATTTGGTATAGATTGAAAGTAGAACCCCTTCCACCATGAAGAGATAGCAGATTCTAAAGCCACAGTTCCCAAGCTGTACTAGAGTTTATCATCCTAGCACAGAGGAGTATTTCCAACTTCATAATGAAACACAGAAAAGCTGTTGACTACAGACTGACCCATTGTTGTCAATGTTTCCCATGCTGACATAATTACGTTGGGAGAACTAATGAGAAAATTAAAAACATCTTCAGAGGGAAGTGTCTATATACTTGTTTCATACTGTTTGTACTAACACTGTGAAGTTAATTCTGTTTCAGCTATGTCTGAAAATAACTCCCCCTCTTCATACAAGGGCTGTATAAGAAGAAAAATCTCTGTCTGAAATGGAACAAAACATCCACTGACAGGTTTTTTCAGTAATGCCAGGCCATGCTTTTGCTTCATATAATGACACAACACATGACAGAAACATAAATCAATACGTATATGATCAAAATTCTGAAGAATTAATTAGTAAGGTCAGTTCCAGGGTGACACCAATACTTTCAGAAGTATCTGAAAGCGATCTAAAGGGGAAAAGATAATAATAAAAAATATTGCTTTAAACCCCATTTCACCTGTGTATGTCTGAATCATTCTTTCTGTGTAGGTCCTTGTCTTCAGCAGGCCTGCACTGCTGGATGCCCAAAGGAATTCACAGGACACGTTACCAGTTTCAAGGCACCTTGTAAGAAATCCAAAATTTCAATTCCATCATGTGGTGGTTTTCCACACTATAGAATCTACCTGCTAAATTGCAAGGTCAGTGATACACTAATTCCCCGGTAGGATCAGTCACTTGAAATAATGCTACATTTCAAAGGACAAGGCTTTACACTGCAGTATTCCAGAAGAACAGAGTTCCGTATTTGATTCAGCAGTTTGCCATGTATGTTGTCCCAGGGAAACCAGTTCTTTGTGTCATACTCCATCTGAATGTGGAGGATTGGTTGTATACTTTTAAACACTACAGTGGTGTGACTGAAAGTTTACTGAAATTAATGGATATTCAAATGCTTTAGATGAACTTGACATCAAAAATTGTCTCATCATCAGTTTCTGCTCAGTCTGGTGAATATTTTAACTTTTATGTCTTCCATCAATATACTGAGTTTTTGCTTCCTCGTAATTGTAGAAGTTCCTACATGAGCAGAAAAACCTCATCTTCACAAGTGTGACACATCTCTTTTTGTGAGCCTCCAAGCTCAAGCCTACATCCCAGTATTTTATTGTATACAGACACCCTTCAGTGTCATCAACAGTCACTTGGAAACTTTCTCCTGTGACCCCTGTGATGCTCATTCTTCTGTTGCTCATTCAGCTCAAATGAGTTTATGATATCCTTTGGCTAGAGTATGGCGGATGACTAAAGGAGTTAAAACATTTCAGGTGTCCCTGGGCCCCATTTTATAGCTTCCCAACATCCTTGGGTGAGAAACATTGTGTTGTCTTCCAGCTCCCTTAAGCCACTCACCAAAGCAGGCTAAGTGTAGTAGTTGTCCATAAAAATCTAAAACCGAGCAGAACACTTACACATGCAAAAGACAAAACTGAAGAATAGACAAAACCAAAAATTCAACTGCATATGATAGGATTACGTAAGGAGCAACCCCTTCCCTCATTTAAATGACTTGCTGTTGCCTCTCCCCTCCCTTCCTTACTTGATGAAGTATGGTGTATTTAACTGTCTTACTTGACCTGAGTCCTTTTATTAAAAAGAAATATTTTCCTTTCCTTAGGTATGAAAACATAGCAATTTTTATACCAGGAGTCCACAATGGTTGGTAGATAACTCTAGCCTTCAATAAAGTGTGATATTCTTGGGTCTCCATTTGATGGCTACTTGGTATTCTTCAAGTAGGGATACATTTCTGACTGCCTCTTCATTCCTCATCAGCTTGTACACTGAGAGTGCACAATACAACCATCTATACATTCTAATTGAATGCAGCTCATTACTAGTTTTTGACTGAGACTAGAAATGATAACAGTCAAATATTTTGAAGTGACCACAGGTTTGTCTTGATGGATCTCTGCTTTCCAAATAGGAAAACTTTTATCAATAGATACCAAAGAAATAACAAGATTTTCTTACTGTTTGACTGAACAGTTAAGATAATTCTACACTGACATTGTTTACTTTGTTTTAGTATCTGCTTTTGATTATCTACCACTTAATTTGCAAATGTTTCCACCTTTTTTCTAGAGATACCTGTCCTTGAAGGAGACTTCACCATTTCACATATTGCACACTATGCACTGTCATCTGGCACACCAAGGAATCCGAAGGCTCTGAAGCTTGAAATCAGGGGGAAACAAAGTATTGTCTTTGTTGCACTTTTCTGTGGATTTGTTGAAATACAGTTAAAATAATTTTTCAGTCTGCAAATCCAAAAAAGGGACAGTCTTCAGACTCTCATATGTCCACCAGTAAAACTCTCACTCACTTTTGCTGCTGCACAAGCATAAATGTCCTGGCACCACACTGTCCATTGCTCAGAGAGGAGAATGACTTTCCACAGCCAGCACCAGAAACAGCCATGCACCCTGCTGGCTGGATCTACCCTTTCTGAAACAGCTCCATTAAGAGCTAATAGGACAACGTCTCCATGTGGTGTCCTCCAGAAATGTCATCATTCTGCCTCCCCAAGCCCAGGTACAAAACACTGTTCCACATCAGAGGGATGAGGGCTGAGAACCCATGACCAGGCATCATTTCTTGTGAGACAATGTACTGCTGAAGCATAGTGTGTGAAGAGAACCGGGTTAGAAAACTAGAGAAAGGAGGTTGTACCTCACTCAGTTCTGGTCGAAAGAGATGCCCCCCTTTCCATGATCCACAGAAAACAGCAGAGTTGAGTATCACCATTCCACATATTTCCTTTCTAAGTCCTAACTTGGACTCCTCCTAGCCAGTTTGCTTTTGTGACTATCCTATTCTTATGTGGCTTTCTGCATCGTGGGGAGGAAATTGTGCTTTATTTTGTACTGAGGATTTCCAGAAGGAGCAAGATATTAAGTCCTTTTGTGGCTCTCATCCTGAATTTCCACCATCATACATAATGTCAGTGGTAGTGGCGGAAATGAATTCAGATCACTTAAACTGTGGGAAAAACTCTTCACTTTCAAGTTGCTAAATCAAATTTTTGTGAGATAGGGACACTTATGGGAATATTTACTTGTGAAAAAATAAAAACAACAACAGTAAAACAAACAAACAAAACAAAAACCGAAACCAAACCAAATCAACCAAAAGAAGAACAACAACAACCCAAACCAAACAACAAAAAAACCCCAAACCCACAACAACCAAACGAACAAAAAAACCAACACAAAACACAAAAAGCAAGGTCTTGGTTCTCCTGAACTAGCCTGAGTTTTCTTTATGAAACTTTGTGTCTGTAGGAAATCTTTGGGGACAACTTTCTCTGGGCAGTGACCTCTCTTACCTGTTGGTCTTAAGCCAGTAATAGATAATAGGATACAGAAGAAGATGGTGGGACATTTAAAGACAAGTTTCTCATTAGGATATTAACACACAAAGCGCATTAATCATCCTAGCCTAGTAACCACAACCACAGACAATGAGTTTGACTGGTTCGATATTCACTCAACCTCTGTGTTCAAAGATGATACCTATGCTCCCCCTAATGTTGTTCACAGCTGTACTTACATTTTTGTGTCAAGGCCTCAGTCTTTCTCCTTTAAAAGTCTGGACTTCAGCAAACTCCCTTTTTAGGCAACTCCTTTGAATGAAGTTCAGAAGCCAGTAACTGACATGGATGTCTTTTCAGAAAAAACTAAGATTTTTGATTATGCAGTTTACATATTGAGCCAACTCCAGAGAGTCCTTTAGGAAACTGATTAATTGATGTCTGTCTTAGGCCAGATCAAGCATCTGTATTCAAAGGCAGATTTACACATGTGTTACCAAATTCCTGCTGTCTCTACACTTGGTCACATGTACATGGGGGCATCTCCTTTGTCCTGGAGCTACAGTGTCATCTGTGGAAAGCTGTGAGACAGAATAATAAATGTGTGTGTGATTTTGACAGCATCCTCACAGAAAGGCACGGGGTGGTTACTACAATGTACCTTGGATCCAAGGATCACCCACACTTGTACTTTGATGAGCTGGAAGACAGCCACCTACCCATGGTAGCTGTGAAAACCAAAATCACCTGACCTCTTCTATCACCTCATTCAGGCAATTAAGTTTCCAACCTGAGTTTGGAGACACTAGGGAAGAGCCATACTAAATTTAACAAACAATATTCTCTTTGAGCTGATGCAAGGAACCAATACATCTGGAGGACTTCAATGAAAGGGAAAAAAATGGAACAGAAAAGTCAAGGTGGGGACGTGGGTGTCCAGAGCAAAAAAGTCTGTCCCAAGGCAACATCCCTTGCTCATTCCGTAGTAATCTCCAGTTGTGACTGGTTAGATCCATAAACTAAGTCTGCAGGTGCTTAAATCTTCCTGTATTTTGACTGCTTACACAAAAGCAGAGTCTATGTTAATGCCCAGATACTTAAAAAAAACAGAAAAAAAAAAAAAAAGAGAGAGAGATAAAAAAAAAAAACAACCAAAAGTGTAGTGATCAGTATCCATCATCTTTCCAACTGCCTTGTCACTACATCAATTAATACAATTGAGCAAAAAATGTCACAAGCCCAGTGGAAAAACCTTTACATAGCCTTTCAGGGGGAAGTTTACTTTCAGCTTTTTTCCCTTGCATTAGCTCCTGTCATCCACAAAACAACAGAACCCAGTGGTGTCAATTATATTTGATTGACTGAGTAAAGCACACACACAAATAAGCGAAAACAATGGACACAAAAATCTATATATGACTCCCCTTGTCAGTGAGAATGCCTGTCTTCTCCATTTTCATGCTGCACGGTGTCCTGCTGCTACAGGCTTAAATGTTTCCTTCAGCCCCCAAACTATCACCAATTAAGTTAGCAGGGTCTTCAAAGGTGTCAAATGACTCCCTGGGCAATTGGCTGTAACTGCTGTTCAATAAATGAGGTCTAATTTATCAGTTTAACTTCACTTTTAAAAACCTAATGTCTCCCGGTACCGTGTGCCATTTGCCCACAGTGTGAAGAGATGCCTGCCATGTCGCATTTTGAAAGTTGTATGAGCTCTTGTTAGCAATCACGTTTTGTCTGTCGTACCTTTTCTCCCCTTTTGAAAGATGCATTTGAATAAAATATCCTTGAGCAGTATGCGCTTGTGTAGTATGGTACCTCAACAAACTATTCTTAGGAAACCAAAAATAATTAGACACAGCTCAGTGGTGGCTTTAGTATGAGAGGGTTTAATTACACCTTAAAACACAGCCTCTTGTTACTTTGCCCGTGATTCTTTTACTTTGACCCTGTGTGAAAACAGTGGAAACTAACTTACTGTGGCTTTTTAAACTGCTAAAGATGCAAGAAATCTATGACCAGCATAAGAGATGGTCTGATAGAGGATACTCTCTTCAAGGAACAAGGTGCAGGATAAGGTTGTAGCTCACCATCACACCGCTCTAAGTATCAGGCAGGCAAAAACTCAAAAGGTCAGAATGGTAGCATATAAATTTAGGAGATAATTGTTAAAATATATAGAAAGCCCAAATGTGCCTCACTGAAAAGAACATGCAAAATATTTATGATTAAAAACTAATTGCTCTGCCATATAATATAATTAACCTAATCTGTGTGTGTGCTTGGAAGCAAGTACATGGAATGGAGAGTTGTAGAAAAGCAAGGGTGGAAAAGATAACACAGGATTAGTGGATATAAGTTTATGCTGCAGAAAAGTAGCACTTTTTTTGGCATTAGACAGTATAATATGCTTTCAGTATAGACAAAGGAAAAAAACTTTTATTTTCATATATGTCAGTATTAATATACATAATTAGTAATGGAAATTCTGGTAAGGTGAGGCAGCTTTAATTGCATATTTGAATAATACTGAAATGCTACTTTTATGGTTTTGTTTTGTTGGTTTGGTTTTTTTTTTTAATGTAGATGCCAAGCTGCTCAATGAGGCAAAGACACTCTCTTGTGAGCTGCCACTTTAATGCAATTTTTTTTTTAATGTATCCTACCCAACACAGGATTTGAAATCTGAGAAGATTTTTCTGGCACATGAAATTAAAAACATACACACAACACTGTATGCTGGTGACATCACAGAACAAGGATTAACATATTTTCTGTATAAACTTCTCGACTTGCCTTCCTGTGTTTGATCCAAAGATAATGACAACACATTACTCCTAACCTGGAACCTTCCTCTTGTGTAACTTCAGAACATTATTTTAATATTGAGGTTCATTATAACATTCATATTAGCACAGAGGAAACATTTTAAACTCTAAGCTTGTAAACAGGGCAAGAAGAAGGAGTCTGGCAATAACAAAGAAACTTCATTGCCACATGCAGAATGAAGACACCATGTGAAAAGAGCCCTGAAAGACTTCCCCTTGAATAAAAAACATGGAGAAGGAGAGTCTGTGGGTGAAAATGGAAGAATAGTATGCCAGTTACAAAACTAATGACAATTACAAATCCACATCCATGCTTTTTACAAATCCAGAAAGTCATCTTCTATAATATTAGAGTGAATCAAAGGAGTATAGGAACTCTTTTCACCTTAAAGATACACTGAAGGTACTTGAGTAAAGGGGGAAGACTTTGTAATCTACTTACCTTCCTTGAGCATCTTTCTCAACACCTGCAGACTTTTTTTACCTTTAGCGAGCACTAAGACTTCACATGCCACATACATCCCTATGAAGTCTCAGCAAGTCTTTGTACAATGTTGCTATACAATAAGTCTGGTCTACTATATCATAGTTTTTTTTCTTCTCATACATGATTGAGAACAACCTTGTAATCTACAGTCACTGCTGTTTCTCTCATTTTCAAGTACAAAACCTCTCACTTGTAGCAGAGATTTTTACCAGTACCTACATTATTAATCTGGCAGTTTTTATGATTAAGTTTCCTTTTGTTTCTATTCCTATCCTCTAATTTTTAGACAATTACCACTGACTTCACAATTCTTATGTTAATCTCTACTTTAATAGATGATTTTCCATGTTAGAGGCTATCAGATTCTTTACTGAAATCCAGGTAGCTTTGTCTCATCTCTACAAAACTAGTTAATGAAGAATGGTATGAAATATTTTGACAGCAAGTTGCTTGGATCAATTGTTTTCTTTCAGTTATAAACTGCTAATTATGAACCTGTAAAGCTGATTGTGGTATAACAGTTTTCTTATAAACCCTTACTGCTTGTCTTGCGAACTTACATGCCAAAGCTTTCACACTCGTCATATAGAAGTTATTTGCTCCCTCTATTTTAAACTCACACTGAACAAAAATGTGAAATGTAAATTTAAGTTTTACTTCTATTTTTGATATGATCCCTTCACTCAATGTCCCTTTGCATTGTGTCAATACTTCCATCCTAAATTTTGTCTTATTTGTAAGGAGGAATAATAAGAAAACACAAGATCCTCTTTAGTTTCACTGTGCAGTAGTTTCATGGGTACAGTGGAATGCAGCTGCCACAAGAGGTTATCTCTGCAGAAGGAAATATGACCCTCAGGTATCTAAACCAGGCAAATGTAGTGCTTTCCATACAAAGGCAGTGATAGAACAGATTCTAGATTTAGTTACAGGCAAGTGTGTCAATATTAAGCCCCATGTAGTGATTCCAATTTTAAAAATAAGTCACACTCAGGGATAACAAATCTGTGGCTCCTATACCCATTTTAGGGATTAACAGAATAGGTAGAAATGTTCTGGCATCATAGGTATTGCCTCTCTAAGCATGTGATCATCCAACAGCTTTGTGGAACTGTAAGGAGATCCCCATGCTATTTCTACAGATAATGGTTCAAGAGAAGAAGCCCTAAAACTTAGATGTTTTAAAAAGAATGCCAAAATAAACCCAGATAAATGGAAGAAAAAAAACCCCTTCAAACTTAGATTTATCTCAAATTTATATTTACTCAGACAGAACCAGGCACATCTTCCAATTATCCAGTGAGCAGCTCAGATGGTGCTATTTACATTAAAGATGGGTAATAAAGCTTATATTCCTGTTGTCCCTGTAAAACTACAACAAAATGCAGCTATACAGTATCTGCTGTGAAAACTAGTGTCAGAAGGCAAACCTCAGAAAACCTAAAAATAATAAAGCCAAACAGACAGCTATTTGTACAATTTACATAGGAACAGGTGTACTTAGTAATCAGCTTGGGCGTTAAAAAAAAAAAGTATATTTAGAAGTATCCATGTACTATGAATTCAGTGGTGTGAAGACTTTTTTGTTCCTGAATAATCAGTCACATGGTGTGATGCGTTAACAAAGCTGTGCAAGAGTGTTGTCTGTTCAGATAATGCTTGCAAGAATTCCTGTGTTCCTAATATATGAAAAGTGTGACTTTTAAAGTAAAATCAGACAAAATAATCATAACTTATCATATACCTGTCACAGTCAGCTTAAAGCTATTAGTTAGCACATGAGGACTTACGCAAATTCCATAATCCTTCTGACCTGTCTTTTTCTCTTTTATGTCCTATCCTGCTTTTCTTTCAGCATGCTACTGAACTCCTGTTTGACTGTTTTCAGAGGTAAGAGAGCACTTTATTTCCAATCAGCCTCATAATCTGTTACCAACTATGCTTCTGGCAACCCTGGCCACACATATGCACCCACCATTGTTCTCTGTCTATTGGCGTGACCCCCATCCTGCTGGTAATATCAAGAGATATACTGGAAATTACTTTTATTCAATAAATGACTGCATACCTGTCTTCCTGTGGACTATTGCCCTCTGGAGCTCAAAGCTGGGATGAGCTTTTTCTCAACGTAAAACGTCTTTCCTGCTCAGGCAGAAGACATGGCATTATTTGCCTCTTTTTCTTCCACTGAGTTTGCAACTCAGCCTGGCCTACCTGTATACAGAATACTGAAATATTTACTCCTTGCAATCTCATCTTTTGCTTTGGTGCAGAGACATCAGTGGAGTTAATCTTCGTTCATTACATCACTAATACTTATCTTGACTTCAGAACCATTTCAAAGAAGTTTAGAACTCTGGCATTTTTGGGCATCAGTGGTTTCTTGTTCCCACACATTATTATCAATTACGGAAATTACCGCTCCAGCCCTAATAGCCAGTCCAAGCTATCATGAGGGGTCATGTTCAAAGTGGCTTGCACAACTTAATTGGTAGAAGCTCTGGTCTATAAATAGAAATTCAAGAAAAAGTGGGATTTCAGTTACTCACACCTAAAAGTTAAAGAGCAGAAAAACCATGTAAAGTGGAAGGAAAGGAAAATACAGGTAACATAGTTTATTTCAGTGCTTGTGCCCAGGCTTATAAACTGCTTTTGTTGTTTTGCAGGGACTACAAGGGATTACTATGGGCCAGAGGATGAACTGCCACAGTGGATGTGCCAGTGAAACCAATGGAACACCAAGTAAGTCCTACGTACATTTTTCAGTAAGATATGCATGCCTGTGGTGTGTGCATTATGTTAGCAGAAATGAAGTAATGAAATAGCACATTTTCCTGTCATATTTTTCTTGTGCTGAATTTAGTGTAAGTTAAGAAAAGTATAGACACAGATGACTGAAAACTGAAACATTTATCAAGGAAAGGTAGGCTTCTGAAAAGACTAAAGCTTTCTGCTTAAAAATGCTTACTAATGGATCCTGATTTATCACATTTTCCTATGGTCTATGGAATCATGCTCTATAAGTCTGTGTAATGTTTATCTGTGTATTCCCTTACAACAACAACTTGATTACACAGTTACCAGAGATGGAGGGGGAGTGGTCTAAAAGGCAGTTAAACTCATTAAAGTTTCGTGAAACCTGATCCTAAGACAAGGCACAGACACCTATAAATAATCTGACACGGGAAAATGATTGTGCCAGATACTGTCCTTCAAGGACTACTAAGTAAATCAACCAGGAGATACAGATCCATAGGAAATCAGACTCCTGAAGTTCTGGGCATCCTCAAATTACCTTTACCCTTTAAAGTAAGAGGTTTGTAGAAAAGTGCCCCCTCTAGCCCAGGTTTAGAAGTACACTCAGAATATTCACAGCACGCTGACCCAGATTTAGCTGCAGGCTGCCCTCCCACACCTGGGGACACGTTTTGGGTTGGCTGGTGCTGAAATTAGCAACGCACAGCCTGCGTCCTACAGGGTCTGTGGGAGCACAGGCACGAGGGAGCAAAATCTCTTATGGTGTTCATCTGGGGAACAATTTAGGCAGTGAACCTGCTGCCATTGACACGTACAAGTTGCTCCACTGAAACAAATGAGACCATTCACAAATAGGCAAGTCAGCAGGACATAGATGTCTAAATGACATTGGAAAATCTGTCTCTTCAAGTCACTGATAAGGAATAATTCACTTGACAAGAGCAACATAATATAATCCTTGCTTTATCATGGCATCTGAATAAAATTGCAGGTGCCCAGTGTTGTTAGTACAGTTCCTAATGAAGATATACAGAGCTCTATTTTTGGACAGTCTATAACAGGCCTTGTGACAGCCCATGGAGATTTATACTGTAAGATGTCCTTAGATATCTACTGGTTTCCTTCCCACAAAGGTATTCTATGGCTCTACAGACTTCTTTCTGATGCATCTCAAGAGAGAAGGCTGCTTATTAACTGGTGTAGTGTGAAGTATTAACTGATGGCCTTGCATTATGTTTTTTCATGCATTAAGCTTTATACAGTCACTTAAAAACTAAAATCCATGACTATTTATTCTGAATTCTTAATAGTTATTTTAGCAATAGTAAACCAAATTTTTTTGGCTTAACACAAAAAGAAAAATCAGATTTTAAAGAAGCTGAAATACTAATCAATGATTCCTTAGGCTGGCTTGTTTTTTTACTGTATTAAAAAAGTTCTGCAAATGCTTGAATCCCCCAGTCTGTTGAAAAAAATGAAATCGTCTTCTCCCAGACCACAGTGTGGTGAAATAAATTAGTATAATGATTTATGTTTACGGTTTTAGTCAATTCTGATAGAGATTATAGAGACAAAATGACAAACTGCCTTAGAGGTAAACTTAAATCATGTCAGCCAATCTTTAGTTTTTCCTTACTCTAATTGCTCCTCTTGTTCATTTATCTTCCTAGGCAATCTTTAGAAGAAATACTAGTTCAATCAGTGCTTGTGCAAACCACCAGAGATAAAAAGTTTAGCCTAATTTGTCTCACTAAATTGTAATGCCTCTAGTAAACAAATCTTAGTTTGAAAGGAAAACAAGAAAATCTAAATAAACACCCTCCACAAAATGTTTCCCTCCTCTTCGCTACACATAGTATTGCTGATATTTTATAAACTTTGCCTTTTGATGCAATCAAAAACATATGCAAATATGCCTTTGCAGCTACCTGGGTTAGGTGCTTTCAACTATACATGGTAGCTTTTAACCACAAGTAATTTGGTATTACAGGGAAGTAATGCAAAAAATTAAATGGCAGAATAAAATTTCATGTTACAACTGTTATGCAGTATGTAACCAAAAGAGATTTTAATTTCTCTATGATTTTGAAGCCAATACAGTTCTGCTGCTCACAGCATAAAGAATTTCTTAACTTGGTATAGCTTTATGGCTGTTAATCTTATCTTCCTCTCATGCAAGTGAACAGTTTTGCCACTCGCTTTCAGAGAAGCAGGTTCAATCCATTAAGCTCTACTTCCACAAATGTATACCCTTTTTCAGCAGAAGTCCTCAGCATGAAAAAGTATGCAAGTGTGTGAATCTTTGCAGGGTAGAGGCATAAGGCAATAAACAATCATTGAATTGAAAGCATCCCTGGTATCACTTAATTCAGACCACTCATTTGATTTCTGAAAAGTTGAAGTCCATGGATGCAGACTGCACTTTCTAAAAAAACCCACAGCTTTAACTCTCCAACAGTATGCAGTAGTTCATTTTTGAATGGGTATACTTTTGCTGTTTTTCTGAAGCAGGAGTCATATCAATGGGAGAAATCTTATTAAAGGGAATTTTGTCCTTATATGGCTTTCAGGATTCTGACTTTCTGGGTATCTTAGATTAGAATCTGATCTCAATAGCTAAGTTTTCAAAATACGTGTGTCTGTCATTACTCATATAACTCATCCCAGTAATTTGAATCAGATCATACGTGAGAAAATGAGCATGCATTTTCAAAAGCTTTCTGGATTAGACCCTGATCATCCCCCCCCCACCCCCAAATCATCAGGATCCCATCAGATTTTATGTCTAGCAATTTTTTTTTAATATATATCACTGCATAAAGCTTGGTCCTGTGTCTCATCTTTATGGAGAGGAGAGACATATTTAAACAAAAAACTACAGCAGTATCTATACTGGTCATTGGCTGAGATATCTTGTTATTAGACAGCATGCTTGCCAAATACGTATACACTGGGTGGAAAATATGCTTTCTTTCTAATTAAGAAATTAGAGAGTAAAGATAAAAGTAGAGCATCTCCATTTCTGGACAACAGAGACATAACTCATGTCAGATGCTGCAATTCTTATCACTTTCTCATTATGCACATTTATCATGGCCATTCATCTACTTATCAGGTCTCCATGATGGTACGAACATCAAAAAAGCACAAACAGCCATAAGACCTCTAAAGGAGCATGACTTTGGGCCTGACCTTTGGAAATATATCAAAAGTACTTCATGTTCTGTCTCGTAGACAGCAAGATATTAAAACTTTAAAGATTAAAGACAAGCCTGTAGTGTGTGTATATATATAATATCTCTATTATGACCATATTTTTAATGGTCTATGTCTCTTTTTGTCTGTCCTACATTTCTCATTGCTCTGCTTGGGCAGCCAACCTCTCAACTGCTTTAAATCGCCACAGTTCCCTACTTAAACTAGATGCATTTGTGCCACTTCACACAACTGAAAAAGAGTTGGTCGGTTCTTCATCTCATTGTTCCAGGGCTTTAAAAGGACCTGACTATGCTCTTATGTATTGTCTCTGTACCTCTGATTAAAGCACAACTACACCAGGAAGAAATCGGTATCAGGTCTTCTTCACGCTGCATTAGCACTAGTGGAATCACAACAGGATTTTTTTTGTGTGTGTCTTGCAGAGTCTTTACATAGAGTCTTGTACTCCTTGACTACATGGATGGCCTGATAAAAATAAAGGTTTCTCTCTGTTAACTTTGTCAAGTGATCAGCATGTTCAATAAATCAGAACAATATCCTCCAAGAAAACCTAACTTCTCTCCCAGAGCACATTGACAGGCTGATTTTTATAGCTCTTACTTGTAAGGATGGCTGTCAGAGAGTAATACATAGAGTATAATTAGGAAATACCATTCTGAGACCTGTTGGTTGCTGCTACTGCAACCGAGTGGAAAGTGGAGCAAGTCATTGAACTCCAGCAAGAGGGTGTCCTTGCATCCATCTCATATATCCTTTGATCAGCCCCTAAGGAAAATGAAATCAGCTTGCCTCCTTACCCCATAAGGCACAGGGAAGATCATGCTAAAGGACAGAAATGACTGAAGTGGGTAACAGCCCACTCTTTCTGGAGGTACTCCTCACATCTCCTCAGGGTCCCATCGTGCGAGATGGCAGCTAGGGAAGTGCGCTAGGTACAGGTGGTCTACATGGGCACCCAGGAACTTCCTGATGGATTGTTTCTGAGTACCTTTGTACAAGTTTATCTAAACGAGGAAGAAGGATCACAGTACTGCCCAAGGATTCCTCTTCCCATGAAATCAAACAAATATGAGCAAAGCACTTGACATGCAGCCCAGTGTCCATTTTCAGTACAAACAAGAACACATAGTAGTTGAGAGACCTCAGACACATCATGTTAACTTTCTAGATGTGAATTACTCAGGGTTGAACTGGGCATTGAAAACAGTCTGGCAAATGTAGCCTTTTTGTAAGGTACTTAAGAGTAACAACTTCACAAAACAATGAATAATCTATGTCATATGTTGAATAATTGATTTAGTTGATTTAAAGAAATGTGTCTGCCTAGTTACAGCTTTTGCTGAAAATGCTGTATCACTTGACATGCTGTGTCACACCTTCACTGAATGGCTTCAGCATCATGCCCATAATGAGCACCTGAAAAACCATTTGGATCTGGGAGATTATCAGACAAGGGGAGGCAAGATCCCAGCCTTAAGCACTGCTTTAAGTTCCACATATTGCAGAAATACATGTACTCTGGTTGCTTTAATGGTAAACAATGGTTGTCCTACAAGTATCTAGCTAGATGGGTGGTGGTGTTTGTGGTCCTAAAAGTAAAAATTTGAGACAGGAAAAATGTTACTGGGAGCTCCATCTTAGATGTGTGCCACTTTGATGAGGTTGTCCAAAGAGCCAGTGTGACACCACACAGCTGTTTCTCAGCCATTAAATGACATGGGATGTTGGACCCCTAATGGAGAGGCAAGGATGAAACAGAAAGCTTGAAGAAAGAAAGTGAGCACAGTAGTGGTCTTGGAAATCAACATGTAAAGGTAGAGAAAGCCCTTTCCCATTGACCTGAGATTCATGGGATGGGACTTCTCAAAATCTCCAGTCTAACAGTGCTGCCCTTCAGGAACTATGTTTACGAGAAAGGCCGTATTCAACCTCTAGAGTTATTAAAATGCACACTTCTTCTTTTTTTTTTTTTTTTTTCCCCTCTTTTTTTTTTTTTTCTTTTTATTTTTCCCCAGAAAGTGACAGCAAACATCCAAACAACAGTGCTCATATTTTTGCTATGGGGGTGTTTGACTATTACAATCAGGATGTGACTATAATGCCATGTAAAATAGGCCACCAAAGAACTACTCTAGAGTAAGGCTATAAATGACAAGAGGAGACACACCACAAAAAAAGACAATGAAAGCGAATCTGTGTTTCTGTTACTGATCCCTTGAGTCCACATAGCCCATTGTTCCTGTTTTCAGTGAACTCTTGCTGGGGCTCTGCAAAGATTTACAACTTTAGCACAAGATAATCGATTTGAATACTGAAACACAGCTCTGAAACTATCCAAACAAAACCAAACCAACAGTCACACAGGATAAAATGTGTGTTTTAAAGCTGTACACTGAAGTTACCAGAACTAGGTAGAGTAGTGGCATTGCAAAACCAGACAGAGTTAAAATGTATGTGCAGAAGGCATTAGTAATGCAGATTAAAACTGAAAGACCACAGGCTGATCATCACTGTCTGGGCTGGGCAGGTGGTTAAAGACATCAGCCATTTTATACTGCTTCGTACGTGAGTAAGATTAGGCCAAAGCCAAGCGGAAAAAAGGAAAACATACTTACATTGCTGAAATTATAATACAGCAATAAGTTTTCCTATTTGCCCATGTTCACTGAGTGTTGATTATTTCCAGAGTAATACTCAGTCTATTGCATTTTACAGAAAACACTGAACAGATTAACCTAAAAGTCCAATAAATTGTACACAGCGTATTCTGAGGAGGTTTAATGAAGAAAAGTATGCTTTAAAGTTTAATTCAGAGCAGTTTTTTAAAGCAACACTTATGGTCCCAAATGCCTTTAAATGGATCTTTCAAGCCCCAGAATGGAAAATGCAATGCAGTATAGTTGCATAATCCTACTTCAACAGTCGTGTTAAGAAGACCTGCTGTTATTAAATATGAAACCTTTTGTGAATCTGAAATCTAATTTTTGAGGATTCATTTGCTGCTATATTTGCCCTACTATAAAGCATAGGCTGTATTTCTCAGTTTTCTGCTCCTAAAAGATTCACTTTCCTGGAAGGTTAATTCTCAGGATAATCTGCTTGTAATTAGGAAGAAAATCTTATAAGCAATAAATTTAAAAAGGAAGAGAGTGAAAGCTTTCTTGCAACATACCTGCATGAACTAATGGCTTTGTACAACAATTAAAATAACTGTAGAAGAAGATGCACATACTGGGGGTTGTTCACAGTTGTTCTAGGAAGATCATTGGCAACTTTTAGTCTATCAGAACAAGTTCTGCTTGAGTATGAAATTTTAAACACATAAACTTAACACCTAGAGATCACTATAGGATTATATAAAACAGGGAATTTAAAAATAAATGCTATCTTGGTCAGTGACAGAAGCCCTTGGTTGTTGCGGGCTGCGAAATGGCATAAGCAGTATAGACAAAGCATGATGGGGCAATAGATCACAGTAATAACATTTGCAATAAACAATAACAGAACAAAGCAGACATCTATAAAAATCCCATGAGGAATTTGGCTTATCCATAATTTTTCTTTACATTTGAGAAACTGTGTCAGGAAAGGCCATTACAGCCAATAGCACCAATTAATTTCTGCAACTTTTAATGACGTCTTTCTGGGTAAAAACCTCAGATAATATGCCAGGCTCATGATTGATAGAAGCCTGTGTTTGATTTGTACCAGACTGTTGATTTTTTTAGTATTTTTAAAGAGTCCCAGTGCAGCCAATCAAGCAATCAACATGAAATACTCAGATCTTCTCTTGTAAAGTACAAGAAAACGAAGACAATGGGGCTTTCTTCACAGTGTTGACAGAGTATTGCTGATTTTATTTCAGTAGCTCTCCAGATGATGGATTACATGAATTTTTATTCCAGAAGAAAGTGATAGCCAAAAAGAAATCTTTGATTGTTGTGCCATTCTGGATATTATTTTACTCTTAAAAGGACTCTAGAAATGCAGAGGGGATAAAAAGAATTTATTCTGAGAGGTGAAACATAAGAAGAAACTGATTTCATGTTTGGTTTTCTTGTCTTCAGCTAACCAACAGGTTTCAGGCATATGATAAAATCCAGACTGGGGTTTTCTCATAGGTAAATATCTGGAGAATTTAGAAAATGCAAACACAATTCCATGTTTGGTTTTTGTTTTCTTGCTGGTTTTTTTTTTGTTGTTGTTTTGGGGTGGGTTTTCTTTGTTTTCATTTGGGGTTGTTTTGCTGTTTTTTTAGGGGGGGTTGTTTGGGTTTTTTTTGTGTGGTTTTTTTTTCTGTTTGTTTTTGGTTTTGTTTGGTAGTTTTTTTTGTCTTGTCTTGTCTTGTTTTGTTTTGTTTTGTTTTGTCTTATAGAGGAGTTTAACAACATCATTCAGAAATGAGTAGAGCCTGAAAACAGGTAGCTAGCTCTTTGTTGCTGTATAGTGAGCTTCTTACACCCATCAGAATAAATCCTTCTGTCCACACCTCTGTATTAGCTAAGACATATAGAATTACTGTGATGTCAAAAGAGGGCAAAAGAGAGAAAGAAAGAGAGAAAGAAAGAGAGAAAGAAAGAGAGAAAGAAAGAGAGAAAGAAAGAGAGAAAGAGAGAAAGAAAGAAAGAAAAGAGAGAGATATCTCTCAATGAAACCAGGGAAAATCATGTATTTGTGGTTTCATTCTACAGTGTGGCTGGGCATGCAGGAACAGTGTTCATGCATGTATCTGTGTGTGTGTGTGTGTGTATGGTCTCTGGGGCATGACGCTTGGATATCACATCTTTTAGGAAGTGACAGGGGCTGGTAACTACCTGCTTAGCATGTGAGCACCGTAATCACCTCATTCTGGATAGCTAGCCAGGCCTACAAGTAGCAAAAAGATATGGTGGACAGTCCTGATCCACTCTGATTTATAGCACTGGCATAATTGTGTAAGTCTGGTAAGGGACACTAGGAGAAGCAATCACACAGCTATAGATTTCATATGCTTGTAAGGGTTTGAGAGTGGAAATTAGACTCTTAGTGTCCAAGGCTTCTGATGAAGGCTTGTATACATGTCCTGCAGAACTGCTCAGGCACTTTCTTGAGTCTCTGTGGTGACCTCTCTCTATCTGTTGGTGCCTGCCTCCACATACATTCCTAGTTACTATAGATGAGATGCGTGTGCTGCTGGAGACTACATCACAGGACAATTTCTCTGAGGCTTAGCTCAGCCTAACAATAACTTTTCTAGTTAAGAACTCAGATTCACTTCTGAGATATGTGGTTTTGACATTTTATGATTGTTAACTGTATGTAATAAGCAATGGGAGAATGGACCTCATACATTAAACTACCTTGAATGGTGCCAATAACATTTATTTAATTGATTTATTTGAAATATTTACTGAATGCTAAAAAGTTTTGAAATACTATAACTAAGAAGATATTTACCATATAAATTTGATCTTTTAATAAGCAGCAAATAACAGATCACAGTAATGATCATTGGTGCATTTTATTTCTCAAGATTAACATTGCTATCTTGAGAGGTAATAGTAATTTTATTTCCCTCTCGCTGCAGATTAAGAACCCAAACTGCCAGTGCAAATGGTACTAAGCTGTTTATCTAAGTGCTCTCACCTGGACTGCCAGCAAGGATTGCACCAGTTCACAGAAATGGGCTAATTCTAGCCAATTTATTACATTAGTGGGAAGTTCAGGACTGTAAATCCTATAAAGCTGGTATAACTCATTCCCTCCAAGCTTTGTATATACAGTATTAGAATTACTCCTTTTTTTAAAAGACCTCTCTGTTATACTACACTGATTTTAATCAGTACTCCAAAGCTCTTGCAAAAGAAAATACATCTCCCCAAAATCTAATTTTCTTTTACTCTGCTCATTTAAAAAAAAATAGAAATCTTGTCTGGTAGTTCCTCCCTGTCTTAAAAAAAATTACAGTCACTCCTTCACAAACAAGCAAATATTTCCATATTTCCCTTGGAGAAAATAATTTTCCACGACAGTTTTATAGTTAGTACTTCTCTCATTACAGGAAATCCTTGTTATGTTATCCATTCTAGGGGTCATATCTGCTGTTATTGCCTACCATACAGTTATCATAGAACTATGATTGCACTAGAGGTTAGAGTTTGACACTTATAATATGTGTTCTGCAAGAATCTTCAAGTTCTTCTTATCCCAAGCATTGCACTCTCAATTCCTTAGTGCCATGTCTTTGAAGAATAATTATCTACCATAGAAATATACTATCTTCTCTCGTGTGTATCAGATATGACAAATTCAAAGACCAGGAGTATTAACAAATAATTATGCTTGCTTTTATTGGCAAAGCTACTCAAAAGAATAGTTCAGTAACTGCAGTGCAGATATTAATTACTGTATAATCATTGGGGAAGAGATTTGGGAAAAAATGCTGCTGGATTTTGGACATAAGCATCCTATTTTTCCTCTCCTGACACCTTTTATGAATTACTGTGAATACTCAAACTAAAAAGTGAAATATATCACAGATGATTCAAGTAAACATGTGTTTGTTTTGTGAAAAGACGGGTGTTTCAGATGGGTGTTTCATCCCAGAGCCTAATTCAGTAGATTTATCTGCTACAATTACAGTGCTTTGATCACTCCAGAATAGGTGGTGTAGTGCGGGGTGTAGCTGTCCTTTTCCAATTCACTCTCCTTATCAGGATACATGTCTGTTGATTTGTGGGAAGCTGGCTGTTTTTCGTTCCTGACAAACTCCAGTGATTAAAATGTAGTGGCTTGCTCTTGTTCCCCTGATAAAGGTGACAGCTGCAGAGTTTCCAGTGTTAGTGGATATGGTCCATGCAGATTGCTTTTTAATGAAAGCAATATATTATCTTACCTAGAGACCCTGCAGCCTTACCTTGTTAATGTATTCTGGCTTGGCACCACATTCATCTATAAATTAGTTGTATTAAACATGCTTCTTACTATTTACCCCGTCTCTAAAGAGTTTTGGTTGGTTTTTTTTTTCAGTTTATTTTGTTTGTAACTTTGCTTCATACCTTCTCCAGTAGTATCATCATAAACACAATGAATAGTGTTGTAGATTTTTCATAAAAATATCTAGCATTAAATAATACAGTCACAGACACCTCCGTACTTGACGACTTGATAATCCTTCACATTTAGCCATTAAAATATGCACTAAAGGATGTGGAGTCAACAACACTTGATTATACAAGTCATATCTGCAAAGGTTTTCCCCTTCACTGCAATTTTTAGATCAAAATGATAGAAGGAACTTACAAAATAGAACAAAAACCAAGATTAAGCTAAACAAAACTGTGCTTCAATTCTGTTGCCATGTCTCTTTCAAACTGTCTGAAATAAGGCAGATTGAAAATTCCAGTTGCACTGTTTCCTTTAACAAAATCTTGTAGGTCTCTGGAACACTCAAATGCCTATTTCATTATCACCATGAATAGTCTGTTCTTCAGTTATAAGCACTGCATTCACTGTCAATGATTTATATTAGTTCCACCAACCTTCATCTTGAACTAAATTTCAGAAAAGGGCTGGAATATAGCTTAGGGACCAACTTTTGGTTTTTTCCACTAGAAATATTTTTCAAGCAAAAGATAAATATTTTAACTCAAGTTATCTCATAAAATATACATTGAAATATAGACATTTAATTACATTCCTGTTATTTATTCCTAAATTATAATGAGAATTGGGTAAATTGATATAATGCAAAGGTAATTAGTAAATTATCTTCTGAAATATCCTATATCTACCATAGCAATAATAATAAAAAATTAATATTTCAATAAACCACAAATACACATATCTGAACTGCTAACTACTGTGAAATAGTTATATAAATCCTAAAAATTAAATACGCTGTGGTCAGTACAAAGTCTTCTTCAGTGGAGGATATTCTTCATTTTGCACTTGAAATATTGGAATTTAACTCCTGTAGAGTGCCTGTGTGTCTCTGCTCCATTTGTATCTTTGTTAACAATGCATGTACAGTAGGAGAGATAAGTAAGGGATTAGTAAAGGATTAAAGGAAAGCCTTTGGTTTATATACACTCTGAACACTGCCTCCACAGTTAATTTTTTGAATTTTTACATTTTGTCCAAAAGATAACAAAATACCATACCTGTTTATTTCCTGTCTCTAAACCAGCACCATGCTTGTCTTCTCATTTCCTTAGAAAATGCTCTTTGATTGTCTAGATATCTTATGAAAATAAGGAAGCTCTTGATTTTTTCTTGGCAGCAGCTTTGATACTAAAGAATCATGTTAGTTCTTTTTCTGTCTTGCTATACTTTGCCTTTTAAATTTTACAGTCACCTGGACCTGTGAAGTTTTCCTGTTTCAAGGAAATGAATTGTCATTTTTTGGTTAAATACCTAGCATCAACTGAGCTTGTGAACACCGAGATAAAGATGGAGAAGGCAAGCATGTAAACCTGTAAATCCAAGTAAGGCCATCAGGCTTTCTGGTCACTTAACCTGGAAATACCAATTTGCAGCTTGGGTGGGAACTGCAGTTTCTCATGCTCCCTTTTCTCTGGCAAACTTTGTTTCTAAAAATAGATTCACCTTTTCTCCTTGACAAATCTGTGAGATGTATTAAAGGTATAAGCATGCCTTATACAATATTTTACTGAGTATTTTACATTCCCTCCAAAGCTCTTGGAAATCTACAAAAAGGCTCCAGCTTCCTAAATTTTTCCAGATACGTGTATTTGCTCCTGGTCAATAGAGATACTTTCACTGTCAATAGAGATACTTTTACTGTTGCGTTCTTTCTTTTCCTTATAACCAAATAAAGTCCTGTTTCTATCACACTGACATCTGAATCATAGTATAGTGAATACCTGAGGTGATAATCAAAATTTTAATTCTTTAGCTGATAAATTAATATCATGGGTGACTTTGAGTCCCTAGAGAAGCCAGTTTGATTTTTGCTGTTGCAAGAAACAGGATCATTAATTCATAGAGGTACAAATCCCATCAGCACAAATTTAACACTATGTTTATGCCCTCTGTAGTGACCTAAGAAGGCTGCCTGCATGTACTGTGTACTATGTATCATCATTCAACTGCTTGGGAGTTAAGTTGATTGTCTGAATGGATGCCTGTCTTAACAGAATTGATTCTAATAAAATGGTAAATGTTTGATAGAAAATGTTCTTTTAAGCACTGGCTGCCCTTACAACATCGTGGTCTCTGCTTCATGTAATAGTATTGGCATTGCTGTCACTGCATTGCTGTATTTTGTGGAGAGTCCGTAGGAAACCATGTGCTTCACAGGTCTGAAATATATTCATTTCAGTAAATCCCTGCTTTTTGATGGTTGTCATAAATAAAAAACTCAGTAAATGATAGGTGAGAGTTTGTAAAACTATGTATTATGGAATGCAAAATTTTATACCCATGTAGAAAGAGATCAAGTACCAGCATTCTTATTTCACTAGGTGATATTAGGGACTGTAATTAATTTATATTTCTACATCTTGCCTTTGGCATGCATACACAGCCTTGAACACACAGCCTTTAATGTATTCCATCCCCTTTTCTTTCGTCATCTGTGACTTGGGCACAAAGACACGAAAACAGACAAAAACCTTCAAAACTGCTCCAGCCTGCAGCAGTAGCCTGCACAACAGCGAAAGGCAATAGCCAGGCTCTGTACCACTTTCTGTGCTTGGTCCCAGATAAGCTTAGAACAGTAAGGAGGAAATGTGATGCAGCAAAGACAGAGGATATGACTCCACCATCAGGAGAGAGAATGCAAAAGTAGAAAAGCTCAAGAGGGAAAAAGGAATTTTCATTTTGTCCTCATGAATCATTTAGACAACTGTACAGATTCACAAAACATATGCAAGTAAACCCACAGAGTGCTGATTGCAGCTTTTATTTTTTACATATAACCAGCCAACATTATTTTGCAAATTGGTTCCTCCAATATATTTCCCCATAAATAATCTGTTTAAAGCAAACATTAGATACACTCTATGGCTTGTTCTCCACTATCTTTTTTGTATATCGCTGTTGCACAGAGATTTTGATTGACAAAATAACACGCTGATATAAAACAAGCAGAAATACCATCTCATAAATCACAACAGAAATAAAAGAGATTATCAAACAACTAAATAATGAAACTCACAGCAAAACATACCAGTAAATCATACCAACCAGGGTAAATTAGATAACACTGTCCACATACAATTACACTGGTTGGCTCCCACGACAGCCTTTAAATGTGACATGTTATTTGACATGTATGCAATTAGGGCTTAAAATCAATTTTTTTCTATTCCATTTAAAATAAAAAATGTACTATTTCCAAATCAAATGCTGCCTTTTTAGTCAAGATGGACAGGAAGTAGTATCAGGTCAGCAGCATCATCTTAGCAGTATAATGCAAGCCAGTAAAGGATGGATTTCCTGGGTATTGCGAAAGACCAGATCCCAGGTCAATACTGCATACTATTTATGCTCATTTATTATTCAACTTTTTTTTTTTTTTTCATTGAACCTATTATAAAACCAGGGCCCACTGAAAAGCAAAAACTCTAATGCACAATCATACTGATTACATGCTAAGTATCAAACTGGATTTAGCTGTGTCCAGGTAGATATGCATTCTAACAGAATAGCACCATAGCACCTCTAGTGCATGGTCCCATGGGGAAGTGACAGAATAGACACCCTGGTACAGCACTGAGCACAGACGTATTAGGAGGAACATTGCTAATGTGATGCTTCAAGGCTATGAGAGTTACATATCTACTCTGCCACTGTTCTTTCATCAGTGTTTCCTTACCCAACTCAGGGAAGCACTAGAAGCGTTGTCTGGTTTCAGTGAAAGTTTGAGCACTAAGGTCACTAGACACATGTTCAGTGCTACAGCATCACTGGGTGATAAGTGCCACCCTGAGTCCCAGCTTCTATGTTCTTTTTTGCTACACTGACCTGTTGGCATATCAAATGTCTCCAAGGCTTTAGGCTGATAGATGCAGTGACATGAAGTGGCCAAAAGGTCATAGAGTCACACAGATGCAAGCAAATGATCTAGATTTCTGGCTTTTCCTTAATTCTATCTGTTCTTTCTCTCTATCCCTTTTCACTGCCCCCAGGTTCACAGTCTGCTGCATGGCCCTCCTGAAAGCACACCTTTTCTGCTCCATGAGCTGGCTCCCCTCCTTGTGACTCCACTTCTGCCACAACTGCCCAGATGCTCTGTGCCAAAGGACAGGAAGGCAGACAAACAGAGAAAAAGGGACTTGACAGTACCTTGGGCAGATGAGAATATGCACAACCCTAGGACCTGTGAAGGCTCTTGAGCTGCAGTTTCAGCTCTTAAACTCTGTGGAGCTTATGTTCCTTGTGGGGGGCACATAAGGGCTACTCACAAGGTATATCCATGCTGTGTTGTGTGGCACAGCAGGCTAATGCTCCAGGTGGTCCTAAGCAAGTTCAGCTTGATGATACCTTGTGCTGCCTTCCCAGAGATGGACTTGCTGCACTACTGTGGTGAAGATAGATAGCTTTCATCTCAAATTCTTGATTTCTCTCCTGTTGCATGCACTTTATCCTCACTTTTACTTCCCAGCAGTCATTGAAATCTAGTATATTCCTGCTGCCTTCTCACCGTTTTTATCCAAAGCAGGTTGTCCTGACAAATAGTGCTGACAGTTCAAGAATTCCATCTGAATCATTACTGCACACCCCAGATCTTTCTCTCTCCTCTGTGTGTTTGGTAAAGCAGTAAAACCTTTCTGATCCCCAGAAGTTCAAGATGACAAAATTTATCACCAAAAAAAAACCCCTTAAAACATGTACAGATATTTCCCATATACTTAAAAAGTTATACTTCATGAAGATCAGCAGCTTGGGGTTTAACTTTGATCATTCTTGTGAATTTTCCTGTAGAGAAAAAAATTCCTGAGAAATGCATGCTAATTATAGCTTTTAATTAATCAGATTACTACTTTAAAGTTATGAAGAAGAAAATTATGATCTTTATGCATAAAACCTCTAAACAGATATTAAAATAGGATTTTGTAGCTTGGTGCTTTTATCCCTTCTTTCCCCTCACAGTCTATATGTTCTCCAGACACTTACAATTTCTACAAAAATTCTTTTCCAGGTTGTCATGAAAATTGTGGCCCATTTGATCAGTCAGATAGAATGTATTACATTGTACCTGAAGACAGATCACCCCAAGAAGTGAGACATCTGCACAAGGTAGTATCCCATGGAAAGGATAAGCATCACAAGGAAATAAAAATAATTTTTGCTGCCATTCGCTGTCCCTTTCCATTTCTGTCTTGTCTCTGAATTGTAGACTGTTGCATCAGACACTGATTGCCTTTTACAGTAAGGTACATAGTTCTTGCTTAATGAACACAAATGGAATAACTGTGAATTATACATGACAACATTCCCCTCTTTTATTCCTGTAGAGAACATGAAACCTCAGGAAAAAAATAGCTGTTAAAACAAAGTCTTCTGCAGTGACAGCTGTAATCATGATTATACTTTATGACAGGGTCTTACAGTGAGGTTCCCTCTATTATGCTTCTGTTCACTAACCTGTTGGCATTATTGCTGTGTTGCTGAATTAGGCCTGGAGATAAGATGAATCCTAGTGATGAGAGATAAATCAGTTCTTCACTACCTATCCTTTAATTCTACGTGTGATCAAAAAAATGGTGGCTTGTTAGTGGAAACTTGTTCTGTAGTTTTTATCAGCATCATCCAATACACTTGGTATGCAAAGGGAAAGTATTCTGCAGAGTTCTCATTTCATGTTCCTCACAATGGATGCAAACACGTGCCACTCTAAATTACTTTTATGGAAAATCAAACTGGATTCAGGGCATGAACACCCTTTGTGGCTGATTTTCCTGACTATAGAAGAGGCAATTCAATCTCACTGGATAGCTCTTATTTTTGTTTTGAGACCTGCCAATTCCAAAAGCATGCAAGACCAAGCTCTGCCTTAGAAGATGGATCAAAAACATCAGATGTTCACTGGGCATGATGTGGAAGAGCATTTCATCAGACTGCCTGTTGCAGGAAAGGACGATTGGTGCAGGAAGCAGGAAGAGGACATAGCTGCCCACAGGAATACCTCTCCCAGGCTGATAACTTTAACTGTAGCACTTTCCCTTCCCTTCCCTTCCCTTCCCTTCCC
>JANVCC010010369.1:16229608-16291916 GCA_025345505.1 Todiramphus chloris collaris
CCCTTCCCTTCCCTTCCCTTCCCTTCCCTTCCCTTCCCTTCCCTGGCCGTCGGTGAGGGTTGGACGGGTGGAGCCGGCGGGGTTTCCCCCGGTTCCTGACCCATCCTGCACTTCAGAAGGCTCGGAGCGCTTCCCATCCGACGGAGACATCCCCGCAGCCGCGCGGCTGCCGGTACCACCCCGCTGCGCTTCAGCGGAGGACGGGAGGAGGCAGGAGGCGGCCGTGCCCTTGCGCACTGCGGGGCAAGGGCCCCCTCTGCTGCCTTCCTCCAGGAAATGAGTTTACAGAGAAAAGACGTTTTGGGGTTTTTTGGGGGTTTTTTTGGGGTTTTTTTTTTTTTTTTTTGGTTGTTTTTTTGTTTGGTTTGTTTTGGCTTTTTGTTTGTTTTTGGTTTTGTTTTTTGTGTTTTGTTTTTTTTTTTTTCCGACTGGCTCCAGCGGTCTTGGACACGGAGATGTTATTTTAGAGTGAATATTGAAGTCTAGCATCTCTCCCACTGGAGGGATGCCGAAGGGTTTGGAATCTATTCTTTCCAGTAAGGTTGTGTGGGAGGAAAGCAGTGATTAGGTCACTTCACAAGCTTTTTTCTCCACCTGTGCCCATTGCTACCTGGCCATGCCAAAATCTCTTATTATGTCACATGAGATAACTGGTTGTTTTTCTCTCTCTTGCTGTTGCTACCAATTCCCAAAAGGGAAAACATGGTAGGGGACTCAACACCTGTAAGCAGCCCCATATCTCAGAGAGTGCTATGAAAAAGTGGACAGATTTACAGTCCTTATTTACAATTTTAGCAGTAAGACAATGTACCATACAATCAATATACAATCAATTTTCATATCTGGAGGCAGACAAAAGGGCAAAACTCAGCAGTTATCTTCTCAGACCTACAGTGACAAAAACCTGTGTGACGGTTCTGCTTATAAAACACTCCTGGTGGATCGTGTAAAAGATCAGTTAACTTCATGCATGAGAAGGGGCACTGATCTTACTACAGTAAGGAAATTCTGGGCCAGTCTGCCTCCCTTGTTGTGACTGTGACTGTATTTACTTACCAAGTAACACAGTTTCTTACTGAACATCCTTGCCTTGCTATTGCCCTTTGACAAGCTTATCTGCTTCCAGTCTCTGGATGGGCATCTCATTGCTTGTTAGTCAGTCAAGAAAACAAAGAAAATTACATATAAGCTCAGACAAGTTCTTACCGAGTACTGGAAACACATGTACTTCTCACTGTTACCTTTTGATTTTACCAGCCTGGTGGTGCAGATGCAGACAGCCTTTTGCTGTAAGAAGGGTTGGGCTGAGAGATTAACAGGAAACAGAAGTCCATAAAACCAAACAGCAAAAGCAAAGAGAATCTAAAGTCAGATAATATAAAATTCATCATCTTACATATTATCCTCACCTTCCTGATTCCTAATGTCTACTTGAGATGCTTTCTGTCTTTTTCCACGTGTTTAATTTAAGCTTGATGCATTTGTAAAAATGCAGTTAAGTGTAACTGGAGGGACAACCTCATCTGAATAAAGGTAAACTAAACAGGCTTGTGAAGGCCTGCAGTCAGTGCACAAGCAATAGCTGAGCTGACAAGCTGTTGTGAGAGAAGTTTAGTATTGCTGTGTCTTTTTTAGGTAGCAACAAAAGACAAAAAAGTATTTTAGATGAGCTGTAGTAAATTCTTGGTTTATGTGCTAGCATAAAAAACAACCTTAAGAATACCAGGCTTCTGCAACCTGATTCCTCTATAACAAGAAGATGTGCATTGATTATTCTGGCTAGCAGAAGTAATCAAACCAGGACACCACCTATTCCTCTGCCTGGCTAAAAAAGCTGCCTAAGAGGGGACTGGTCTTTTCCAGTGAATGTGTTTGGGGGTTTTTTCTGTCATAGAGAATGAAGATGTTCTGCTCCTACTGAGATCCTTTCTACCTGACATTTTGCAACAGGTTTGGTTCTTCTCTGATAAAGGTAATAAATTTTGGTGGCGTTTGTCCCTGAGAAGACTGCAGCAGAAAAGCAAGTGCATCTCCAGCAGCGGCCAGTGGATATTTCAAAATAAAACTTCTCAAAAGATGTGCCAAAATCTGTTTCAGAGACCTGTATATACTTGTTTCTAGAAGCACTGTCAGCACTCACGTGCACCAGGCGCAGGTATCCATATATGACACACCCCCTCAGTGCCTTGTTGTTCATCATTTCATGGTCCTCTCTGCCAGTTTGTTTCTGTTCCCGCAGTTCTGCTTCGCACTTTCTTTTCTGACACCGTGTTTTGTCAGTGCATAAATAGGATTGTAAAAATATTCTGCTTGGCAGTGGGGCTTGGCAGTTCCAATCAATTAGGACTATTAGTCATGATGGGATGGAGAAGGCAGCCCAGGCCCAGAGTGGATAAATGTTCTCAGGGTGCAAAAATTCTCTTGGCAGGCCAAGCCCCAAGTGATTCAGTCTGCTTAAATTACTCTGTTTTCCAGTGTGCCTGCACTGGTCTAGTGTGGTTTGCCTCATACTTCTGGGGTGACTGGGACTTTGAGAATCATTTCTGCAATGCTGACAAGGCATGTACTTTTTGTCTTGAGGGTGGGAGGTGTTTGGCAGGTCTCTGGTGAACAGTCCCTGTCTATTTGGATGGGCAGCCTGAGAAGTATGATGGGAGAAGAGCTGCACAAGTGCCCAGTCTCCTTTGCCCATGCTGTAGTTTTAATCTGTCTTCATAAAAGTAACGAAGGTGGCACTTCTAACTCAACTTCATCTTCAACTCCGCTCAGTTTCTGCAGTGAATTATGGTCCAGTGCAGTCAAGACATGGAGAAAAACCCCATGGGAAGTACATTAGAACAAAGAAACTCTGATGGTTATCCATTCAACAGCTCACCTTTTTCCTCTGACTAATCACTGTGTAATTCCCAGCACTGATTTTAGGGGCATGTAGTGTGCAGTGCAATACATGGTAAATGAATATTAGGTGTTCCTTAGAATTGTGCTGACAACTACCACACAGGTAAATTGCAATCAAGATAATTTACCTGCATGTTTATTTACATGTCTTCTACAGATTCATCCACAAGGAAAACACATTTTTCCAGCAGCTATCTGCCCACAGCTGGGGCAGCATGCACATGCATTGCAACACCATGTTGAGTAAGTTCATCTCAGCTGTTGTACAGAGTGTGTGAAGAGACCAGGACCAAAAACAATTACATTACTACTGTAGCTATGGATTCCTTGGTCTCACTTGGCAGTAGATGCACCCTGTGAAACACAGGTTCAGTTTCTCTCACATGGGTTGCCTGACCTGATATTGGCTCTAGGACCCATCTTTCAGAATGTTTTCTGGGTACAGGAAACTGGGGTAGTGATTAAGGCAAGGATAGAAGAGCTCAAATTCATCAGCTGGCTCAACACAGGGTGTTGTTTTGAATTTAAGATGAACTGTGGTCAATGAGAAAAAGACAGCATTCTGTGTTCCAACTCTGCAGTCAGTACCTGTGTGCAGCACAGAATGCGTACTGTACACACGGAGCTGTGTGTGTTACACACACGTGGTAATATCTGATCCTCTCTATCACATTTTAAAATGTCTTGGAAAACTGTTCTGCTGGAAAGGGGTCTCTGGTTCCAGCAGCAGACATATTTTTCTGAATTGATAGTTCAGATGCTGTTCTTGTAGGTAGATTTGTCTCAGGCTATAAGGACAGCCAGACATGACTGTATCCTGCTCCATATCTCAATCTGGTAATTTCAGGCAGCTCTGCTACAGTTCTCAATATGTTTCTTAGGGTTTCTATATCCTAACAAGGCTAAGGTCAAAATTATAATCACAGGATCCAGGCAACAGGTTCAGATAATCTTTTAAATTAACCTATATGAGGATTCACTCACTTTGTTGTTAACTACCATCATCTTCTGTTGAAATTCATGACAGACTTATTCACTGGAGTGAGGTTCTTTCCCAGTCTTGCTTCTTGCTCTCAAAATGCATTCTTTAAAGGAACATTTTTTTCTCTCTGGCACTATAAGACCTATTTAATCTACTCTTACTTCTTTCCTCCTTTGTGTCCCTGTACTATGAGTATGCATGATCTTTGTCAGTCCCTGCTTAAACTTTGTTAAATCCTGGATTACTTACTTACCCAACAATACATGGGTGTCATTTGCCTTTTACAGTAACCAAAACTGAAATTATTGATAATCAGTTTCCTTCAGGACACATTGTTAAACTGCTTCACTTTCAAACCAGAGAAACTACACATGGCAGAAAATCCCCTTGAAAATGTAAAAAGGTCAATGGTGCATTTGATGACATGAGTGCTTATGAAACCACATAATTCATCATTTGTTACTACAGAACTTGTTCCTAGGGGGATTAACATTTGCCAATAAATATACCATATGCTGGATTCTGTATGGAGATTTTTTAAGCTACCTTACTAAGTCATTAAGGATCTCCCATGACAACTATGACTAAAATGGGCCAAACCCACCAGGGTTCCCTAGACCAGTGAAGCATGTGGGTTAAAGGATGAAGTCATGTCTCATTCGTGTACCAATTCTTCAGTGAGACATTTACAATTAAATAGTTTGCTTGTGACTTGTCTTTTGGGAAGAACTATTACTCCTCCATGGGGACATGGACTTAACCCTTCCTTTCCTCTAGAAGGAAAGGAAAGGAAAGGAGAAGGAACACAGGGAAAAGTTAAGAAGAATTTAAGGAGCAATTAGTGGCTGTTGTTGTTTAGATTACAACAGAACCAATGAAATAAAAGAAGGGTCATTAGCAGTTTCCTCTTACTATGGAATTTCAACTTATTTTTTAAATCAAAAGACCAAATAAAAGGAATAGAACTAATTTTCAGAAGCAGGTCTCTCCTAGAAGGGGCTTGTGTATTTGACTTTTATACTGTCACAGTCTCTCCTTAGAGAAGTTGCTTGAAACAGCAGAGAGAGAAAATGGGCTTTCCAGTGACTGCATCAGGAAGCTCTGTGAGACAGACACAGGCATGAGCTCACTCAAAGTCCATAGCAGCCTATACCAACCAGATGAGAAAACCTTTTTGCAGATGGTGAGAAAGCATCAAATTGCTTCTTTGGATCTCAGCTGTCTTCCTGACTCCCAGGCCAAAATAGTTAATATCTCTGTTGCCTCCTGTCAACCTCCCCTGTGTTATGCTCTGCCAGTAAATGTAACAATGGCTCTTTAAGGCACTGTCTTTGTGCATGTACAGACTTAGGTGTTCACACAAAACTGTGTTTGCTTTTGATGTAAAAATATTATATACACATATCCAACACTGTATGTGTTGAAAGAAAACCTAAATCCCAGCACTGGACATAAATTCTTTAGAGAGCTAAGAATGACCAGAGATATGAGAAACTCTGAGGATCTCTGGAGACGAAAGACATTACTTAATTGTAAACACTAGGAAAAATTCCTAGTATAGTTGAAAATTAATTACAAAATTCCCAAGGACCTTCATTAGCAGGAGTATTTGGCTGATACAACATAGTACAGATGGCTAAATTTTATCATGATGGATACAATGTAAGTTACTAAATAAAAGAGGAAAAGAAATGATGAACTAAAAATTATAGTATTGTATTTTTTCTAAAGTGGTCAACATGAATGATCAAAATAGATATAATGTTAGGCTTTTGCCTTCTTGAAAAACTTTGTATATTGTTTAAGTTTTTGTTTGCATTGGCAGAGAGATTTCCTGAAACAAACCATGCTACACTATCACAGAGATTTTCTATTAAGATGAAGGCGTGTACTACCTGTAAAAATGCATATGACTTCTTTTCTTTACCCACTATGTAGAATACATGTGAGAACTAGTATAAACTTGGCAAATCTGAGAGGAACAAGAATAAGAGAACAGTATGTGACTGCTTATCTTAAATGTGAAAAACTTTTAATAAAGCCAAACGCAAGAAATTAGCAACCAGGAAATCCCATTGGCCTGGCCAATCCAGGAATGGCATTATTTCTGTCCTGGGTTTGGCTAGGACGGGATTAATTTTCACCAGAAGCTGAGAGGGGACCACAGCCAGCATAGACAACTGAACCAGCCGATAGGATGTTTGGTACCATACTGACATCATACTTGCTATATAAAGGCGGGGCCAGGTAGGGCAGAGCAGTGTATCTCTGGCACAGCAGCATAGCTGAAGGTATGGGTGGTTGTTACACTCTATATCACTCACTTTATATGCTGTTTTATTACTATTACTGTTACTACTGTTGTTTCTTCCCCTTTTGTGTTGTTCTATTAAATTCTCCTTATCTCAGCCTATGGGGTTTTGCCTTTTTCTCCCTATTCTTCCCATTTAGGGGGAGGGAAGGTGCTGAGTCAGCTGCCACAATGGTGCTCAGCTTCCAGCTGGGTCTAAACCAGGACATTCCAATGCTACAAATGAAATGGCTCATAATACTGGCATATAAGACACTTTTTCCAAACTACATTTAAAACCATTGCAATAGCCAAAATGAACCAAGTCAGGAGCCGTGCATGAAAGAACAGAATAAAATAGGCTGATTAACATACATTTTTGTTTTTCCATGCTGTGGAAGTTGCTGTGTCTTTCTTCCTTCCGATACTTTAAATGACTCTTCATGTCATGTGTTTGAATAGATGAAAGTTGTAGTTTACCTGGCAATTTAAAATGAGTGCTGTGTAAATAATCCATTCCTTCTGCAGTCATGGGTAGTACACAGAGAAATTATAGATTTTCTGCATGTGTTTTGGAATACAGAGCACTTGATATCCCACATTATCTTGACAATTACAGAATGATTCTGCTCTGAGATATGTCAGGGATATGATACTGAATGGACTGTAAGAGAAAACCCATGTCTGACGGCCTAACTACTTGGAAATCATCAACTTGCCAGCTTTTTCTTTCCTATCAATAAGACAAAAAGCAGAATTAAGATGTTTAGCTGTATAGGCAGTTGGCAAATCCAACTTCTTGAGATCAGAGGATGTTGATAAGCTGTGGAAGCTGTGAGAAGCCATCCCATCCAAGTAATTATGACAGATCTGAGATCTGCAGGTCTGTTGCCTGGAGCAGTGCCATGATTTTTGGCTGCCAGATTTTTTTTTTCCAGCAGCCATTGTTACAGCTGCTGTAGACTTCTAAATCATAGTTGTGGCTAATGATAGAGGGAAGGCTTGAGTTCATCATCCACAGGCTGATCTCATTGCTTTCCAGTTGTTAGGCCCTGAAGCTCAGGCAGAGATGATTGCTGCTCTCTTTTCAGTATGTTGTAACAAAGGCTAATTACAAGCACTATGGTTATGAAAGACAATGCACTTTTCTCACCAGTATTCTTTCCACCAGAGTTTACAATATTATTAACAGCAAGGTTTGAAATGAGTATCAATGTAGACATGCCCTTTTAAATAACAACAGGCTTCCTCTGTTTTGAAAATGACATTTGAAACAACCATTTATTCTTTCTCAACAAAGTTACACCTCAACAAAGCACATACACATGCTTTTCTATGTTGATCTGGTCAACTTATTCATGTTTGCATAATCTGTTGAACTTACTTTGTTTTAATTGAGGATTTCCTTGGTTTTAAACACCAGAACCCAAAGTTAAGAGAATACAGGATTTAAAATACAATGGTAATGAAAGAAATTCAGGAAACCTGAAATTTGTGCATATAGCTAACTATAATCACAGACTTGTCATGGGTTAGCCTCATATGGCAGCTAAGCCCCACACAGCTTCTTGCTCACTCTCCCTGAATGGGATAAGGGAGAGAGTCAGAAGGGTAGAAGTGAGAAAACTTGTGTGTTGAGATGAAGACAGTTTGATAGATAAAGTACAAACTGTGCATGCAAGCAAAGTAAACCAAGAAATTCATTCATTACTTCCCATCGGCAGGCAAATGTTCAGCCATCTCCAGGAAAGCGGGGCTCCATCATACATCATGGTTACTTAGGAAGACAGCTCTGAATGTCCCCTCTTCTTCCTCCTCATGGTTTTATTGCTGAGCACGATGCCAAAAGGTATGGAGTATCATTTTGTTCATCTGGGGTCATCTGTCCCAGCTGTTTTTTCTACCAGCTTCTTGTGTATCCCCAGTGTACTTTCCAGTGGGGTGATGTGAGAAGCAGAAAAGGCCTTGGCTCTGTGTGATCACTGCTCAGCAACACTGAAGACATCCCTGTGTCATCAACACTATTTTCAGCACAAACCCAAAACATAGCTCCATACCAGCTATTATGAAGGAAATTAACTCTATCCCAGACAAATCCAGCATGATATTGCTTTACCTTAGAATAAAACAAAATGATTGCCAGTGAGTCTGCTTCTATATAGAAATATTTCATTCTCAGCTGATAGACAGTTGCCCTTCTCTCTCATCACACGCACATCCACCCTAAGGAAAACAGAGCAAACCAGTCAAGTCTCCTTATTATGCATATCTATCACAGTTTTGGAAACTCACAAAATCTTGTGCCACCTTTGCCCTGAGCATTGTTTGCGACTTTCAGTGCTATCCTGAAATGTTACACGCTCTGTCTCCCTCTGGTGATCAACGAGGCCACACCGCAGCGAGCATCTGTGCTGCCGTGGTTTGTCTGTGACCATCCTCTGCCACTCACGTTCCACACGCAGGATGTTGTTCATTTACCACTTAAACCCAAGTGATTGCATGTGAACAAAGTCTGCATTCTTCCACACAAATCTTAATTTTTTAACAGCTTGGTCCCTGCAATAATAATTTTGTCAACATTTTGCTGAAATATGTTCCTGTAATACTTTAATGCCAGAAGCTGGAGACCACGTTAAAGAGCTATGCTCCAAAAGCTGGAGCACATTGCATTTCAAGTGGCACAAAAATAGCATCTGAAATACAGAAACTAATACTCTAAAGGCAGTTGCTAGTTGAATGGTGTCACGGTTTAGGGTCAGGGCAGCCCCTCAGACCTATAACAGATGCTTTTGTTACTCCCCCCTCCTTCCCCAGAGGGGAAAGAGAAAGGGAATAAGGGAGAGAGACTGAGCCATTAGAAAAGGAAACTAGAACAGCTTTAATGAAAATGAAATTAATAATTATAAAAATGGAATATATACAAGTATATACAAAACCAGTATTGAACCCAACCCCCCCTGATGGTAATTCCATCACTGTCACCACTGATGCTGTGGAGCAGGCACCGGGGCAGTCCCAGACTGGGCCCCACAGCAGAAGGGAGCTGTGTTCAGGAGCTGGATTCTGGTACCGGGTTCAGGAACACGCAGACCGGATCAAAGGCAGAACGGACAGAGGCCTCCTTGGGTGCTCTGAGGAAGGAACCAAAAGACGAACTGAGCCAAGCCAAGCAAAAGCTGGCAAGGCAGTCCAAGAGGGGAGAAGAGCCCAGAGACCCTTTAGATCCCACAGCTCTAGACTGAATTTGGCATAATTGGGATGGAATCCCTTGTTGGTCAGTTCAGGGTCACCCGTCCTGTCCTCTCCTCCCTGCAGGTGCAGCCTTTCACTTTCTGCACCCCCCAATGTGGTACAGAAGACCCATCAGTGGCCTTGGTCTGCACACCAATCCTTGGTAGGAACTCTGAACATGGGGTGTGATCACTGCCAGAAGCAGACACTGCCTGTGAGAACAGGCTGCTAACTTCAGACAGCGCAGTGAGTTAGAAGAACTGAGCTGAAAAGTGAAATTACTGAACAGAATTAGTTCTGTTCTCACTCAAACCAGGACAGATGGCCATACTACTGACATGATTTTGCTTTAACTGGTTTTCAAATACAGTTTCAAAGCAGACAGTTTGAACTTCTGAAAAGTTCGTATGTAAAATCTTTCCAAATTTATGTTGAATCAAGTTCTAAAAATGTCATTAGGAAAATTTTGGCTCCTAAAAACTCTTTTATGTGAAATATTTCTTAAACATCTCCCTGGGGCCTTGCACAGCATGCTTTCACTGTTTTGAAGTTACCATTACTCTGAACATGCAGCATTTGACTGACATATATTCTGCTACATAAATGTACATGAGGAACATAAAATGCCAGAGAAAACATATTAGTTTAACAGGTAGTTGCCAAGTTATATCTTATACCTATGTGACATCTTAAATTCTTCTGATATATATATACACACATACATTTATATATACATGTACAATAATAAATATCTCTCTATCTCTATTCATACATTTATCCATATAGAGAACAAGGTTAGAAGTGAAAAATCATTTTCTGTTAAAGATGGATTTCTCATGTTTCTGGACCCCTGTGCTCTCTTTGCTTTCAAAATAAATTCATTCTTCTCCAGTATTTGACCTATCTGTCCAAGAGATGTTAACTTCCAAAAGGTGTGGTTACAGAAGCATGAAGTAGCCTTTTGATTGCCAAGCACTTCTCTAAGAGACAGCACTGGAGATCTCAAAGTGCCTTAGCTTCTTTGGTTTTAATCAACACCAAATTCTCTTCCCCTTAGTCTCTGGTGGATATGGCCTGATTCTTGTCCTACAGTCTATTCAGAACAGATAACAGACCTGTTAAACACACACAGATTCTGGCCTAAAAATTGTGTACTGACGTACAGATCTCTCTTTCTATTGAAAAAGACTATTGAAAGGAATCAATAACAGCAACCTAAAGATGTCTACTGTTCTTCATGTGGCAAACGTCTTTACCCAAGGAAAACAGAAATTCAAAAAGAGCAAGCATCATTACTCTGCCAGTAGTGGACTTTTGTAAATAAAACCTCAAAATAAATTGGAACATACTTAAACATATGATCCCCAGATGGATGTTTTGTCTATTTAACACTGCCTAATGAAATACGTGCAATTTTATGTTTGTTGGTAAAGTATAATAAAAAGTAAAGAGGGAGTGTGCCTGGGATTTTATTTTTCTTTTATTGCTACAGCATGAAAAGGGCTTTCTCCCTGTTTCTTTTACTGTGGACCCTGCTGCAACATTTGATTAGCTTGTTCATTTGAAAGCAGTAGAAACTTTCAGTGTGGATACCTACACTGGAATTTCTTTGTGAGTGTTCTTTCTACACAGTGTCTTTTAATGCTCTGAAGAACTCTTTACTGTCAGGTTTCTGAAGACAGCATGATTCCACTGAAAACTGGCAAAATTTATCTGCAGTGCTGTCATTGGGTGTCACTGGATGTCAATTTTCTATCATAGAATTAGTGATGTTTTCTAACACTTCATACTATACAGGGAAAGTAGCTTAAGAAAAGCAGCTTAAGAGAGGATGCTTCAGGAACATACCAGGCAGATGCTTTCAAGCCAGTGAGTCATCCAAGTGACTTGTAGGTGAGAACAGTCAGCACTTAGCACACAGCACTGCTTGTGCTTTGTTTAAAAGCAATGTGTTTAAAGCTACTTCTTGCAAATGCATTCCTATGGGATCCAGAAATTACAGGATGAAGATTTTGAGGATTTATTTTTTTCCTATTAAGATTTTATGAAGTCAAAGTACAACTATGAACTGTAACATCATCTAGTCATGCCCAGGTAAATAAAGGACCTGGACTGACAGATGTAACCAGCACCCTATTGCACATCACCAAACGAGACCTTCTTGAGCAACACCCATGAATCAGCCCCTGACACCAGCAGCAAACATTGAGCAGAGAGTGCTCTGCAGACCAAAGGACCCAAGAGAGCTAGCAGTAGCACTACCTGTAAACAGACTTACCCAATGGCATCTTACAAACATTTTCCTCTGAAAATCATAAAAGGCTCACCAACAGCCTGTTTTACACATGCTCTTTCAGTGCAGCTCTTATTTTCTGCACAGGCCTTGCTTCCATTACTGATAAAGCAGGCTGTTGTGTAGGACATCAGAACTGCTGCCACCTTGTAGGTGTCAGGGCAGTGGAAACAATAGTGGCTCTTGCTCAGCGAGAGGTGGTAGTACTTTTGGCAGCACCTACTGCTGAGGACACATCTTCCCTGTCTTGTTTTCCTCCCAGAACCTGGCAGCAGCAGCGAGTCTGGCTTTCAAGAGCACTTTGCCAGTGCACCCTTTTCATGCCAGGATCTCAACCCTTTATCACAGGAAGAGCAACAGTAACTTTTTCCTGTGCTGCTGAGAGAAGCCACATTTGTGTAGTCTGTATCACTAGGGTGCTTCTTTATGTGTGTCTCCAGCATGGGAAACACAGGATCCATGTTTGGGCAACAGGGAAGGGAACTGAAGGCTAAGTACAGCACCAGGATTACTCACACGATTGTCGCTCTCTCATCCCACACTTTCCCTGCTATTTTGCTTGTGCAGTGTCAGCTTCTCTTCATCAAAAATGGACACGTTTAGCTGCTGCTGGAGGCTCTTCCTTTTCACTAAACCTGAACTGATCATTTTTCCTCAGTGAGTCCTCTTTTCCTGTGCCATTACTTCGGTACAGTGAAACCTGGGGATCCTCCCTTTTCTTATAGCTCAGAAATCAGGCACCTAGTGAAAACTAGCCTTGCACTGAGCAAAAGTGTTTTAGCTGGTTTCTTAATGGGCCAGAAATATACTTTGGAAACTGACATTATTCTGATAGGCATTTTCAAGGAAGCTTAAAATTATGACACCTTTTTGATTCCGTAGTAAACTCACATGTGGATATTATTTGATTAATGATCTCAGATAATAAATGTCTTATCGCAGACCTTTGGCAGAATTGTTGCTTGTCTTGACAGTGCTGTAAAAGCCACGAGTTGTAAAGATCTCATCAGTTTTCTTTCTTAGGATGATTCTGCCGCTATTGAATTACAGACCCATTAAAAGAGAGCAGCCTGAAAGGGAACTCAGTAGGTCATCCAAGTTCAACTGCCTGCTCCATGGCATTTCTGACAGATGCGACTGGCATGGCATTTCTGCCAGTTGCTTTTCCCTACCTGTTCTTAAAGTTCTCCAATTGTGACTCTCTCACATCTTCCCCCAGTTTATTGATTCCAGTGCTGTCATTACCTGTGGAAAGTTTTGTTAATGCATAACCTCCATCTCCTTTCTACAGTCCTGTATTCACTGCTTATTGTTCTACCCATAGCAGACAATGTGCAGCACAACATGAAGGGGCATTCCCATTCTCCTTTTTAGCTATGTACTGCAAGACAGTTATCTTGTCTTTGCCACATGCCTTTTTTTAAGTTTTTGGTAAAAGTAACTCCTTTTCAGTGTTTCCTTATGGCTTTGAACTTGTGCATTTTTTTGTTTCATTGTTTAATATATTTCTAGGTTTGCTGTCAATATGCAGAGCTGAGAAGAAAAATGTAAAGATTGTCATCTTCTACTGCACATCGATACAGATATCGACCTGCATGCATATGCAGACACATATATATATAACCAGTCCACAGCTTTTTGCACTGCAAAACCCTGGAGTTGGTCCCTATTCTGCAGTTTTTCAAGGTTCTATGGCTGTCTGTACACCATCTACATCTAAGTTTAAGTTCACATCTATACAGGGGGCTAAATTCCTTTCAGGCCTCTTCTCTTCCAGACCCACAAGATATAATTTTGTCTTTTCTTGAAACAGTGTTGATGACTGACAAAAGAGATATGTAAACATGAGCTCTGTGTTCTAACAGCATCAGGACTTCTTATCAGTTTCCCAAATATACCCAGAATAATTATTTTCCTTCCTCCTGTACATTGCTTGCCAGTAAGCACACTGGCAAAACACCTAGAAGTTAGAGTGGGAAAGGAAGTGGCTGTGCAGATGTCAAAGAGTAATGTTTTCTCCAGGAAACAGATGGCTTGAGCTAATATTTATAGCTTTCCATATATTCTAGACAAAATCAGTCCGTGTTACAGAATCTGGAGTATCTGGAAAACTGTTTATGCATTATTAAATGTACACAAGGATGGATGGATGGATGGATGGATGGATGGATGGATGGATGGCAGACGGTGTGTAATTACCACCCCTTCTTTATTTGGAAGAGGTTATGTGGCATATTAAGAACCTACCTGATTTCTTCTGTCTGCAGTATCTGATACTTGGGTCAAAGTTACATATATATTGGTTAATATAACAAAAGACGAGTACCCATAGCAGCCAGAATGTCTGGTGGATGCAGAAAAGTGACATGGCAGTGATATTGTGCAGAGGCAGAGGACGAACTCCAGGTAATCCAGTGCTTGGGCTTTTTCACTTGGGCAATTCACACTGAACATAGTTCTGTGTTTGACAGACATTTTGGTTACAGGGCACGCGCTAGACTTCTCACTCACAGTTGTGTTCTTACTTGCAACCTCAAAATGCAATTATAAACAAAAAACCCCAAGGTTATACAAAAGCTAATTATGTAACAGGCTGTGCTTGAGTAGGGCTGATGTAGAGTTTAAAAGATATTTCTGAACTGACAATAGAAAATGCAATATAATTTGAGAAATTATTCTTAGTATTTGAGGAACCATTTCATGATAAGACAGTTAAGCCTTGCAGTTTGATGCCATAAACACAGGGATTACATTTTTCACAGACCTTTCTGTCAAATTTCCAGCAAGTGGGAAATATTTCAAGGGTACTAGGAGCTGAATCATAGTCTACATGAAGACAAAAGTTGTCTCACCATGAGATCCATTCACTAATTCATACCTAGCATATGATGTGCTGATATTTTTACTTTAGTCTGTGTTTCATGGCCATTTTCTGACATTGCTGCAATGGTATGTGATGAAACATGCAACAAATCAGCTCTCAGAGAACATATTTCTGAGACAGTTACCATTTGTTGTAAATAAGTGGATCTTGAAGTACTCTTTTTACTGTTATGCTGTCAATTGTATTTGACCTGAAGCACTGATCTGAAGCCAGCTTGATGTTACAAAAAGGTTTCTGAATGACAGATACAGTGAAATGAATACTAAGTCTAAACTGTTTGTCTGGCTTGTCTCCGTCATCTCCTTCATATAACAACTATGCTGATTAATTTTATTTGTTAATAACTTAGTAGATCGATGTATTTGCCCTCTAGTATGGAGACTGAAAAGCAAACAAATTAAATATTACTAAAATGATGCTCTACTAATTCAGGACAAAGTACAGTCCACCAACTTGCTGATGAAATGAAGTACCATACTTCCAGTTTTGATACTGCATGTATCCATATGCTGCCCATCTCAAACACCTGTAATGAAAAAATGAATCATCCAACCATTAACAAGAAGGCTTCTAGCAAATTATTTTCATTATTCAAAATTGCAGAGCTGGAGACTACATGAAACTGGGAATTCATTACTGCTCTCCAACACCCTATTTATCATCTGTGGTAGAGCACTTCAGACTGAACAGAGAGACATCTTACTCTGACATCTTTGGGGGTGACAGAACTTGAAAAGCCATCCTTTGTATCTCTGGTGTCCACAGATAAAAGTTTTACTAGAACACACATTGGTTCACTAGCAAATGACTTCACTGTTTTTGATCAGAAATTTCTGAGTGGACAGGGGAGGACCTTTTCTGCCAGGGATTGTAATCAAAAGGGGTCTGTGCTCCTGTTAACAGCTTTGGCTAACAGGTATTTTCTGAATATGTTTGCTGGAAAAATCCCTGATCCGTTCTTCTGCCTCTGAGAAATGCTTATGCTTTGTTGGCAGAAGGCCTGATTCAGATTCATGCCAGGAGGGCTCTGCCTGGAGGATTGTAATCCAAACAGAAGGAGGTATGGCACCTGGATTCTAGAACTACTAAGGATACAAATATGCAGAGCACATGCTTCAGCCAGCTGAAGATCACAGAATCGGCATTTCTCTAACAGGCATGACACCAGCGTGCTACTACATTTTGGCTTTGGGACCTGAGGTAGGAATGAAACTACAAATTAGGAACAATAAAATCACAAGTTTATACAATATGAGCTCACCTTCTCCAGAGATAAAACCCTCCAGACCGTACTTTTTATGCTTACATCAAGTTGGCCTCTGTTTTGCACTAACTAGTCCTGAAACTACTTTCTGCATCAATGTGCTCATGAACCATGGAAAGCCATATGAACAGCATGTGTAGCTCTCATATGAAATAACCTAGCCCCTCCCCAGATGTATTCAATTATGCAGTTATATGGGATGGGAGTCTTCAACACAACATCAATTACCTAGCAGATACCTTTAACCACAGAACTTGAACATCTTCTGGCATCCCAAACCTATCTCATTTAGTAATCTCAATCGCCCTATGAAACTTGCAGAATTTGATTCACCATGTGCTGTAGGAGAATGCACTCTGTAGAAGTTGCTACCCTGCAGAGAGCAGGTGATTTTTAAATCCTCAGTCTCCAGAACAGGCAACTAACTTCTTTCTTCCAGGATTTGACAATACTTACACCTTGGTGTGTTTCAAATCCTTTCACCATTCATTTTTATCCCTTGCTTCAGACAGACACTGGAGATATCTATGGCAGACTTTACATATCATCGGTCAATCAAGATCACGCAGCAGGATTCCTACTTCTGCCATTCACATGGCCATAATCAATGCTCTTTACACTCCCAAAAATGCAAATTGCCAATTTAAAATCATCTACAAGCCACAGGATCCCTCCTTCTTGTGGTCTCTTTCAGCACTCTGGCAATTGCAGCACATGTGTCTCCTCTCACTTTGCATTAAGATTTTTCATGCACACACAGACGACAGGAGGCCCAGTTAGAGGTTATTGCTGTTCCTGTCTGACAGATATTTTTGGAGGTTTGGTTGTTTCTTTAAACAACACAGCTCAGGTCAGCTAGAGTGCTAGGTTTATTACTTTAGCTCAAAAATTGAAGTGGTGCCAAGTGACCGATAAGAACTGTGCAAAGAAACTCAGAATTTAATTTCTGTAAGTCCACACTTTTATTACTTCTATTTGTGGGGTTGGGTTTTTTTTTTGCTGATTGCTCAGTTGGCTCTATTTATTCAGTAGTACTCTGTGCTTATCCAAAGCCTGCAGCAGGGTGCCTGGGGCAATCAGTCATCTTGGTTGATAGCATCTGTATGGCCAAATGTGACATCACACCGAAGAGTGACATAAAGACACTTGTGTTGCTTAATTAAAGGCATCCAAATACTAAGTAACTCTTCCAAGGACTCTATTACCTCAGTTTCCCCTGTAGTAAGTAGGGAGAGACTGGAACTCCTGTAAATGACATTATCTATAATAGATAGGAAGAATCACATTCAGGAAGTCCCTCTCTCTTCTCACTGACTAGAAAGAAGACCAATGGTCAAGATTAACAATGCTCAAGATTAACAGGCAAGAGAAACTGCATAGAAAGCAACTCCATTGTACTTAAAGACAAACCTCTTGAGTGTCCACATTAATTACTTACTAGTTCTCCAATTGCAGAAATATAATTTGCCTAATCTCACAATTTTTTATGTCCTTGCCCACTTCAGGGAAGTCAGAACTATTTATTGATATTTAAAGGTCCCTTCCAACTCAAACCATTCTATGATTCTATGATAGTTCTGTGATAAAAACAGTGTCTTTGGCAAAATTCCCACGACTTCCCCATGTTCTTTTAGAACAGTCATAAAACAAATCCTTGTGTACTTGGATTTTTCTTATCAAGCCATAGCAGTCTTCAAATGAAAACAGATCAATATGATCAAAATAAAGCAAATATATACATAAATATTTGATATAAATAATCACATAAAGATTGCCTAGGAGTCTGATTTTGGATTTTGTGCTGTATGACGCATCTGCAGAATGTACTCACAGTTTACCAGAAACAAAGCAAATTCAGTAAGAGATCGCATTTCTTCTGAAAGGTTCAAAGAACATTCAATAAAAAGGTCATGACAGCTTTGTGAGAATATGGAGTAGGTCTTAGCAGATTACTTAGTAATTCGAACAGACCTAAGCACATAGCTAGTGTTTGACAAGTAACAGTAAATAGTAGTTTAAAAATGTATTTAAGCTTTCTTTTAATTTCTACACATTTTAAAGCTGAAAGGGACCGCTAAACATTAAAGAAATTCTTGGTTCGACTGATTCAACTGAAATCCTGGTACTGGACATTGCCTCATTATGAAATGAACATCAAAAAGATCAATAAAACACTTAAAACTTAAAAGATGAGAGAGTGAAGTATGAGAAGTATCTGCACTCAATATGTCTTATTAACACTGTCTTTATTTCCTTTTTACAAAAACATAGAAATAATAACAGACAAAACATACTCAAAAAGAAATCACTGCTTTTGCCTTGGTCTCACTGAGGACCTGAGCAGGCAGAGTCCTGGCTGAAACGTTGACAGTATATGCCATTGACAAAGGGAGAAATATATGACAGTATATCCATGCAAGACACAAAGTACAAAATGTGTTCCGTGGCCCATCAAACATTTTGGAGGTTGCCTATGTCATAACAATTTTCAAATTGTCACTTTTGCTCACCCATGCCTTTACACAGCACAGCTTACAAACAAGTTACATATACACATATATCATAAAAAAGTTTTGTATATGGTCTAACTTCTACAAATTAAGGCATCCTAACAGCTGCTCTTTTGCTGGTGAGGGGGATGTCTCATATTAGTGTTTCAAAAGGATATATCTCAGGTATTTCAAAGTGAGACATCAGGAGATGGTTTAGAAGAAGAATTCTTGCAGCTCTGGCTCTTCAGTATTCTTTTGACTGTTGACTTTCTGGCTTCTTCTATTAATGTCATCATGCCTGGAGAGAAAAAGAAAAAAAAAAAATTACTCATGGTAACACTTAGAAGATAGAGAGATTTGCCCTGTGGTTTTTTACCCTGTTTCATTCCATTTGCAGTTACTGAACTTTAAATTAATCCTTCTCTCTGGGCTTACTTCTCTACACATGTACTACACAAAGTACTTTTTAATACCATGGATTCTTACTTTCTTGTAGCTCCTATTCTTAAAAAGAAAACTGGAAATCAATAGGACAATGAGGAGCTTTTTAAGTTATGGCATCAATTAATATGCTGTCATAATGTTCTGTTAATTATGGACAGAATGTCCAAAGAGTCCTTGTCCTTTATCAAAAAGAACCATAGTGGTAAAAACCTCCACTACAACAAACATTAGACATACAGTGTTTGTTTCTGACTTTACCTGTAAGGGAATAATCTAGTCCCTGGTAATCATCATCAGAGAGAAATAAACACTTTCAGAAGGTGATTCATTGAACTTTTCGTATCTGCTTAACTAGAAATGGTGGCAAAGGCCATAGGAAAAATGGCAAGCAGTAATTCTTTTTCTGACATGGGGCCTGTATCTCTTTCAACATTGTAATTTAGGTAAAATCTCAATTCAAATAATTACGATTTTATTTGATGCACAGACAAGGATAATTTCCATATAATGTGTCTTCATTTCCACACTAGGTGAACTTCAATTGAAAAAAAAAAAACTTAGAAATCTATCTATTGTGTATGAGACTCACGTGATAGCTTGCCAATTAAAGTAGAAAAATTAAACACTAAATATTTGTAACACACTGTTTCTTCACTTCCTTTCAGATGTCCTTGTTCTGAATCCTTGGTATGTTTCCCCTCTTTTCAGTTAACCTTCCAGGTGAAGGATTTTTGATTGAACATCCAGATCACAGCAACTTCTGAAGAAGTTAAAAGGCTGATTTTTATTTATTACTGATGAACAGTAAAACCCCTACCAATACAAATTGACTAGATGGTTTGTTGCTGCAAAGAACAGATACTAGTCAGAGGTTAAAAACCCGCAGCAAACTGTAAGAATATGCATGTAAAATAGTTGCCTTAAAACTCAAATATTTGTGAGCCTGATTCTTGTAGACGAGAATAGCTTTATTCCAGTCTACAATCATCACAGAAATACTAAGCACACCCTCATGCAACAGGCACTGATGCATGATCATAACAATTTGCAACAGAACAACTGTAAATTGTCTGTGACAAGGCCTAAATTACCTTCATACTGATTTCATACTGTGCTAGTTTGAATTATAACTATTTTATTAGACATACAGATAAGCATACTTTTTCCAAAGTATATGTTTGAAGTTGTAATTTATCCAGCACTAGGTGGGATATCTCTTAGGTTAGATCCATTTACTGGTTTAGAAGCATGCCTGGTTTACCATCTGATGGAAATCTGAGGGTAGATTCTCCTGATTGCCCTTTTCATATGAAGGAACTTTTGCTGTTGATAGCTGCAGCTAATACACAGTTTTGTATTGACATGGTGTGTTAGTGCTTACTTTAATGTACTCTGATGATTTAAAGTGTGTGAAAGAACCACTCATTAGCATATGCGTAAGATGGAAAAAAATACAAGCATCTGCCTGGAGTTGAAATACTGAACAAACTACCTAATCCTTCCCAAAAAAAAAAGGAAAAAAATGTTGCAACCCATTCTGCTCACCTGAAATTTACTCTGGGGCCTTAAGAAAAATAAGGTGTGTCAAATTTGAAAAGGACACTAGTAAATTTAACACGATCCTCTCCTATTAAGACGTGACCAATCTGAAAAAGTAAACTACAAAGCCTTGATGTAACTGGGTACTTTGACTGAAAAAATAAACAAAATAAAGAGAAACTGAAGAAAAAGAAGATGGCAACTAATGGACAGGAATATCATCTGACTGAAGGTAGATTTTGTACAAGGACTTCAGATTTCAGAAGATGCTAATAAAATCCTCTATATAAGTGTCTAGATCTAAAATGGGTTTGGGACTGTGTCCAGAAATATAACACCCCAACATAACAACCTATAAAGGTTTAAAACACTGTTTTCCAGAAAGGTTCTTTTTCAAAATAGCTCTGAAATGGTAATTACAGTCTTCTTAGACCATTCTGGGAGAATTAACACAATGTCCAGGGGCTCTGTAGTGCATGTGATGGTAATGTTCTATTATTTAAATTTCACAGGCTAGAATGCAGCATACAGTGGCCTAATGACAGACACCCATTTTGCTATTCAAAAATCACAACACATGTTAAAAGGCATCATGAAGGCTGGGTTAGAAGCTCTGAGAGCTTTCAGTACTGCATTTTGATTTCTGAAAAGCACAATACATCTTCCATTCTTATGCAATTTTTGGAGATCTCATGCTGCACACAATTTGTCCATCTCTTTCCTAATCTGTGGGTATAATAATAGCTTCCTCAGGCTGTGCCACTGGTGCACTCTGCTGCTTGTTTTCTACTCTGTTTTTCCACATGCCCATTGCCACAGGGGCAGCTTCAGACTTGGATCAGCAGTCCCTGGAGAGATCACCACAAGTTCAGGCCCATCCTTCACCCTCCCAGCTGGTGACTCTGCAGCTCTGCAGTGACAGATATTCCTTGCCTCTAGCTGCTTCTGGGGAAATGCCATGCTGACAGGGATTTCTCACACGGGAGCATTTACCCAAGGCAATACTGAATTAAAACAATCAGCTGCATCCAGGTGATGGCTCTAACATAAGGATAAGATTAATAGTTTTGTATTACTCCATGGTGTGGACAGGCAGATGGGTGTCTTGACTGAAACTGCCCACAGATGCTCCCTCAGACTGCTGCTGTGCAATCAGTTCCCTGCACTGGAATTTCCCTCTTTGTTTTCAAGTGAAAATGAAACCTCTTGGAAACCTTACAGTTCTGTTTCTGGTTTCACATACACTGTGACAATTATTTCAGAACAAGACTCCCATTTCCGTTACATAAATTGAGATTTTAAGCATGGGAAGGTCTTGGCATTAGAAAACAAGTGAACAACAACAAAGAACAAGCGAACAAACAAAAAAGTTTGATGTTTATAAAAGAGTAAAGTAATTTAGGCTCCTGAACTGCAGAATGACTAATTTGTAATTTTCCCAGAATTATCTTCAAATATATAATTTTGGTGTGAATAACAATCATTTCCAGGCCTAATGACAGGATTTACATCTCAGTTTAACAGAAAAAATATATCATCGCAAGAATTTGTGATTGTTAAAGAGTTGAATAAAAACAACAGGCAATTTTTACAAAGCATTTACTTATAAAATAAACATATTTTGTCAAAAGTGTTTTTTTTCCCAACATGTTTTTATGGACCTTGAGGGACTAGTCTCTATCTGCCTGAATAGTCCTAATGGAACACATCTAAATTAAGGAGCTTCTACACTGTCAAAGTTATTAGAAATTTTAAAAACAGATTTGACTTCAAAGTCTGAGGGAGAGAAGAAAAACATGTGAAAATAGGAGAGCACTAGACTTAAAGTACAGCATTCTGCCTCATGTTCTCTGTACTCCATTTAGAGACGAACTGTGGTCTTTTTGCTCTCCTCCTGAGAGGAAATTTAATTTCCATTCTCATCTGGTGCTTGACTTTCATTCAACAGAGGGTGAACACTCAGCCAAAGTGTGCTATACTCCCTGGTGGATTTACAAGTACGAATACTTTCTATACTTGCTTGGAACTTAAATTGTGTAGCCAGTTCAATGGTTACATCAGGAGAAATCCATCCTAAGTTTCTGGTTTTTCTAGAATTTTAGATGTTCACCTATTTTCCTCCTTGTGCATCAGTCAATCCCAGTATTTCAGTTAGGAATAACGTTAACAAACACATGCAATTTGAGAAAACAAAGCAACAGCGATGCAACACCATGCATAAGCACATACCAAGCATAGTTACAGAGAAGTTCTTCATTCAGTGCACTAGAAGAAAGACTGGTGTAGCTGAAGTAAGGACCCTAAGGAAGTACAACATCATATCAGTTAAAAACATGCACTGAGCTTACCACATGCACAGCATGAAAGCCTATAAGAACATGCAGTCAAACAGCCACAATAACATTTTAACAGATTTCTTTTTGAGTTAGTAAATGAGGTTGAATCTATTACCTCTTTGAGACGTGTGCTGTGGTCTTTTGTGTTGGTATGAAAATGTACATCTTTCCACAATTTTGATGTTGGCAACAATGTCTCACAGACAATGTGCCATGTGTCAATACTGTCAGAATTACCTCATCCAACTCTTCAAATTTCTTAGAGAACTATGAAAACTGCTCATGACCTTGCAATCTATCAGAACATCTTTGAAAACAGACTGTCTATACCTCTGTCACTATAATATCTGAGTCACTCTTTTGAAAAAAACCCCAACCATTGTGTTGTGAAAATACTTCTATGTTAAATCGTCTGTTTGAACTGACTGTGCATGTCTTTAAAGGCTCAGATCAGTAGTTCATACTGTGATTCTAAGTAAACTTTAATAAATGCAGTCCCACTTCAATTTGGCCTATTAGGTCTCCTTTGAATTTTTCATTTCACTTTACATTCTTCTGTATAGAATTACTGTTCTAGCAATACCCACTAATATGGACTGCTCACTGTTTCCCAGTTCTCTCTTTCCACTGTTTCTTTTCCATACTCATTTTGCCTCCTCTGTGCCTAAAATTTTCCTGTGTTTTCCTCCCATTGCCTTGTCAAACTTTTTACAGTATATAATTCACTATTTCTCCTCCTCCTTCTTGGCCTGCTTTACGTTCCTTTTTTCATCTTGAAATTATTCTTTCGCCTCATGTCTTTCCATCCACCCCTTCCCTCCCACCCTGTCTTTCACAGAGGATTAAATCATCTACTGTTCCTTCTCACTCAGTTCTTTATTGTATCTCCAGATGCTGATACTTATCCTTTCTGCTCCACAAACACACTGTGCTCACAGTATTTCCTACCTCTGTCCCTTTCATTCAATAACTCTTCCTTTCTCCTGGAAGACACCTTTGTTCAAAATATTTTCTCCTCTCTTTTGAACAAGGGAGACAGTCTCTTAAATGGGGACACAGTTCTTTCTGCTGGGATCTTAGAAAGGGCACTCTCTTGACTGCACAGAGGGGATGATCTGGATCCAGTACACTGCTATAGACCAACCGTATGCTCTATCACAAGAACACTGTGCTGTGAGAAGAGGGTGGAAAAAGAAGGCTGTGTACTGACACTTCAACACCTAGGGGATGGCTGTAGCTCCCAGAGAAGCAGGAAGGACCATTTCTGTTATTTTTCCCTCTTTATACTCTACCACTTCCTTTACCCTGTTGGCTTCATTAGTCTTGGCTGTAGGACAGGAAAGGGCTAGTCCTCCAGTTATTTAGTCCTCAGAAATCCCATGGATTCAAGCATGACATTCTCATTGTATGACGTCACTCAGAAAAACATCAGTATCAATTCCAAGTGAATCAAATCTCTGTGGAAAGCTTTCAACACAGAACATATGAACCATGTGCCCTAAGCATACAGACTGTACACAAACAATACCTGCCACTCCTTGGAAAAGACCTTCAAAATTAAAGCAGTGTATGGGCTTTCTACCGGTCAAATACAGTAGAGTATTTGTATGTATCCTTTTGCTATAGAAAGGCAAGAAGAAGCAGCTGTCAAACTCATTCATTACTTAAAAGACACAAGAGGAAAAAAAAGCCATTTCTCCTTTCAGTGCACTCACTGGCTTGTTTCTTCCTTTTGTAAGAGCTGCTGGATTTCCCTTGTTGTCTGCTGTCTTCCTTCCTATTGAGGTAAAAGGCAGCGTCGATGAGGTTTTGATCAGGTTTGCTGTCTGACAGTTGTTGTTGTTATTTTGGTTGCCACTCAGTGTCTCCATTATGGACCGAAAGGTTCCAAAAGGTCTTTTCATCTGGTCACCTGCTGGCTCTGCAGAGCCAAGTGGAGCTCGCATGAGTCCTTTGCCCCGGTCTTTATCTTTTTCCTCATTTAGTTCTGACTCTGCTAGCTCCACCTGCACCACAGGCTCCTCAAAAGTTACTCGGAGTTTCAAATTTTGGGACGTTCTCCGCTTTGAAGATGGAGACTTCAGTGCACTCTTAGGACTGGTGGCAACCTTTTGAGCAGTGGCACTGTCTGTGCTGGATGGAGAGCTGTCTCCACAGAACTGGCTCTGAGGTACAGTACCAGACTGATAAGGGACGTCATTATCCAGATCACTGCTCTCTGAAGTCGGGGAAGGACTGTGGCCATCCACAGACTTAGAGACCCTGATACCAAAAGGGAAGCGGCGTCCTGCAGCAGAGGTGTGTTTCTTAATCATCAGATGCAAACTCTCTGTGCTCTCGACACTTTCCACTATGGGCTGAGGCCTTGGTTTGTCAGTTCTTTTCACAGAGCTGTTCTTGTGGTCCTCAGAATTAGCTGAGTCTGTGTCAGATTCGCTGAGTGACCTTTGCATCAGTTGCCTCAGTCTGGCTAACTTCAGCTCCCTTTTCTCTGGCAAAATCTTCTTCACATTCTTGGAGGATGCATGAGCATCCTGAAATTCCAAAGTCAGCTTTTCCTGCATACAGACATTTTCAGAGATTTCCTTCCCCAACAACTGGCGTAAGATTTTATCAGAGTCCTCATCTTTTATCTTGGCTCGGGTGCGACTAGAAGTTCCCAAGCTGCCAAGAATCTGAATCCCATCTTGGGTGTTCAATTTACTTTTTGGTGGAGACAATTCATCTGCTTCAGATGGTTTCCACTGGGGTTTGCCAGAAGCAGGAGATGATGGCAAGCTTAAAGAAAAAAGAGGAGGAAATACCACAGCCAAATTAGTACACATATAAAATGTGAAACTGCCGTTTCCATTTTACGTGTCTGTCTCTGCTTATTGTTACTTATCCTCTTCATTGCTACTTACATGGAATTGTTGCTATGGTGTCACAGTGAAAATCACACAGAGAAGGATGCAACCCTGCTTTCACTCCTAATGAGGACCTGAAACTCTTTCTCTTACAAAGAAAACTCCTTAACATCAAAACTTGGAATGGTTATTTCAATGTTGAAGATAACTTTCTGAGGAAAACTTTAGGGAAACTACTGTTTCCTATTTGTGGAATTGGACATGTCTTAAAAGGCTAAAAATCCCTGCAAAACCAAATGCCTACTGTACAAATCACAACACAATACAAAAGTATCTTATTCTAAATACTGCAAAAGTACCAGTTCTCTGCATAGCAAGGATTTCATAAACACATCATCTGGTATTAATAATAGCCATATAAGACCTCATAAGAATCAGGGCTATTTGCACTCAAATAATTTTCAGATATGAAATACTGAAAAGCACGAGAAAGGTGACATTAATTTATTTCAATACTACTAGAATAATAAATTAAATTTGGAACTTCAAATGTTACATAGTGAGGAAACTGCAATCTCAAGTGAGTCTGACTTGCTGGGAATGTAACTTACAGAGACCATTTCTTTCCCAGTGATATATGCCAGAGCTCCATGTTCTTCTTTTAAACCACTTTGCCTCTAAGGAAAGGCAAGGTGAAAAAGTTAATGTTAGTGTGAATTAATAAATTTTCTATCTTTTTTTCCACAAGCAACTGTGAAAACTGTTCTCCCAGTGTATACCCTATACTAGACACGTCATTTTCAATTAATTTTGCACTATTTTGCCTGTAGCGAACCTAAACAGATACTGAAGAATATGCATGTATCTACAATAGACTTTCCTAGTAAAAGGTATAGGTTTTCTTTTTCTCCTTGGATGATGATAATATCCACAAGTGAGTTCTAACTGGAAAGGAAAAGTAGTAGCCAACTACAAAATAAGATATTAAATAATAATCATTTTCAGACTTGCTCACTTAACTAAAAAGATGTTGAAACGTACCCTTTTACAGAATAATGAATGATGAGAGATCTCCTCTCAGCTGATCGTATCTGGTACTGAAAGTAAAACAGTCCTGGTGCTCACCAGTACTCAGATGTGAGACCACTTGGAAAGACCAGTCAGCAAAAATCACAGAAACCAAATGAGCTGGAAGATAGCGTTTGGTCCCATTGTCCCTGTTGAGCTGTCAGACAGGGAAGACGAAGACCATGATTCTAAAAAAAAGGACAAAACAGCACTTTCCAGTGTGGTTGTCTACTTCAGCAGGAGTCTGGAGTTTACAGACTTTTCTGAGCTGAAGTTCATTTACAAAAACGCATCTCTAATCCCAATATCTTTTTGTCTACTTCTGTAACTATTCGAACTTGTCTGAAAAACACTGACACATGAAAATCAGGGATATGGAGCATTTGTCCAGAAAAGTGCTTGAGATTCTCTGATAATGGAAAAAAAGGTCACTGATCTTACAAGTTTGCATTTGATGACCAAAGGCTCTGACCATCAATGCCTGCAGAAGCTTCAATGCTGTCTTTATACTTTAACATACATATAGCTCCTTACCACCTCTGAAACAAGGAGAAGGACTATATATGTTTTCTAGAGAGGAAAATGAATTAGAAGTCATGACAAACTGAGTCCCATTTGTAATTCCTTTCCAAGTCTTCTTCAGATTGCTATCAGAAAGAAGTTGTGTGCTTGCTTGACCTCCACATATCACACTGGAAGTCTATGGCAGAAGTCAGAAAGACACGTTAGCTGACACCAGATCTAATCCTCTGCCTTTACTTTCCTCCTCTTTAGTGTTACTCAGTTTGTGTCTATTTGTGGGACTTCTGACAAGATATGTAAATAATAAAAATAATATCTGAAGTTCTGACTTTGTATACAAGCTACTGCAGGCAAAAGATTTAAGGAGTGTAAGGATTACTAATGTGAAAGCAGGTTTTGTTAGTAACTGGCTTTATGAATTACTGCTGGCAGTAACATACAGTGAACCACCACAAGGTCAAACTTTACAACTTTCCTAGGGGTTTCTAGGATGCTGTGCTATTCATCTAACACAAAATATATTCTATTTCACTGTAAATCTGATTTTTACTCTGCTAGGAAACAGGGACTATTAATTTCACAGTCAAAATTTCCAATATTTATACAACATTACACACTGTCAAATTCTAGAAACTCAGCTTCAAGTCCATGAGGTGAAAATCCACATTTACTTTATAGAGCACATCTACTATTTTGACAGGTCACAACTTCTCCTGATAACAGATGTACCATGAAACTGTAAATCCAGGCCTGTAGCACAATTCCCGTCACCTTACCTTGGGGACATGGGCAGCGACTTGCCCTCTGACCGCTGTACTTCTAAAAGCTGCTGGAGTTGGTTCTGTAAGGTCACACGTTCCACTGTCTGCCTGCAAAAAAATGCAAGATTGTTTATCTTGAATTGTAAAACTGTCAGCATTAGTAATCTATGGGATAACTGATATAGCCATTCAAATTTGTATTCAAGTTAGAAGAAGTCAGAGACTTGTGGTCGATGGGACAGAGTCTAGCTGGAGGTCTGTATCTAGTGGAGTCCCTCAAGGGTTGGTACTGGGACTATTCAATACATTCATCAGTGACCTTGGTGAGGGAACAGAGTGCACTGTCAGCAAGTTTGATGGCACCACAAGACTGGGAGGAGTGGCTGTCACAACAGCAGGCTGTGCAGCCATTCAGTGAGACCTGGACAGGCTGGAGAGTTGGGTGGGGAGAAGTCGAATGAAATACGAGGGCAAGCACAGAGTCTTGCATCTGGGTAAGAACAACCCCATGTACTTGTATAAGATGGGGACTGACCTGTTGGAGAGTAGCATAGGGGACAGGGACCTGGGGGTCCTGGTGGACAGCAGGATGACCATGAGCCAGCAATGTGCCCTCGTGGCCAAGAAGGCCAATGGCATCCTGGGGTGGATTAGAAGGGGTGTTGTTAGTTGGTCAAGAGAGGTTCTCCTCCCCCTCTACTCTGCCGTGGTGATGCCACATCTGGAATATCGTGTCCAGTTCTGGGCCCCTCAGTTCAAGAAGGACAGGGAACTGCTCGAAAGCCTCCAGCGCAAAGCCACAAAGATGATGAAGGGAGTGGAACATCTTTCTTATGAAGAATGGCTTAGGGAGCTGGGTATCTTTAGGTTGGAGAAGAGGGGACTGAGGGGTGACCTCATTAATGTTTATATATTTGTGAAGGGCGAGTGTGAGGAACCAGGCTCTTCTCAGTGACATTCAATGACAGGACAAGGGGCAATGGGTGCAAGCTGGAACATAGGAGGTTCCATGTAAATATAAGGAGAAACTTTTTCACTGTGAGGGTGACAAGACACTGGAACAGCCTGCTCAGGGAAGTTGTGGAGTCTCCTTCTCTGGAGACATTCAAAACCCACCTGGACACGTTCCTGTGTGACTCAATCTAGGTGACCCTGCTCTGGCGGGGGGGGGGTTGGACTAGATGAACTTTTGAGGTCCCTTCCAACCCCTAACATTCTGTGATTATGTGTGAAAAAGTTCGTCTCCCTCTCCCTGATCACACCCAATTTAGACCTTCCATTCTAACATCAAAATGCCCCTTTAGTTTGTCAACCACCACAGATAACATTCAGGCTTGTTTAGTGACTTGTAAGTTCCAGGGCCTCTAAACACAGCACAGACAGAATTATTGGGAAACTACTAGAAAACAAGAGACTTAAAGCTGAAACTGTACCTATGCCAGTTTTCACTTGGAATACAATTGGTACATTTGGTTTAATTCCCTGGTCCTGATCAAATGACCATGTGAAAATGACTTTTTATCTGCTTCTCCCAGGCTCTGCTTCTATGGCTGTAGAAGTAATATGTTTTTAGTACTTTTATTCTTGTTGGATCTGCAGAACTAATACAGTTCTGCACCAGTGAGCTGGACACTTTCCTAGCTTACATGCCATGAGCAGAAGAGTTAGCTGAGTTCCAAATACAGTCTTTATAACTGGTTAAAGCCACAAAGAATCCATGTGACTTTTTAGACAAGGGGCTGTACTTGCAAGGCTGGCAGAAAACAAACATTTTACTTTTAAATTGTAATGGATCTGAAAAGTGCTACAGAAACTAAGGTGGGATCTTGGCGTGCTGCCTTACTGTCACATTTTACAATACAACCATTCTTTATGTAGATCCTTTCTTCCTTGAATTTTCCACCTTCCTTCCTCTTGCCTACACTCTTCCTTAGATTATATTAAAATCATTCCTACCATCTGTCAACATTGGCTTTTACTACAACTTCCCAGATACTGTCTTCTAAGAGCCAGAGAAATTTTCATTTGAGATTAGATTGTGATGTACTTTATCTGTTTTATTTGGCTTTTGTGCTTCCTTCAACTTCTATTCTAAGTATCTGTATAGTGTACCTAACAGCTTCTTATGCTTTTAGATTTAATGGAAATCTCTGACACCTCTTCTGCTGAGTTAATATTCTCAGTCCAATTGAACATTTTATTGTGCTAAAAGAATTAAATTTTCCTTCATTTTCACTGTTTATCTAGTTAGTAAATAGCTCTCAGAAATGCACACATAATCCCTAAAGATACATAATACACACATACATATCTAAGACAACATTGAAAAAAAGGAATCCCAACTTCTTGGAATAGCAATATTGCTAAGTATTAAAACCAGACAGATTTAGGAGACAAGAATATGGTATCTTCAGGGATAAGTGGGTCTACTTACTTTATCACATTTAATGCCAAAATTCTGAGGGTTGTAGCTTAGACAGTATTTCTGTTAAGTACCATGAAAGAACTCTTCTGTGTCTACTCAGACAGCTGTGGACCCCAGCTACCTCCTAACAAAATCAGGTTGCTTAGTAACAGAATAGGGTGAGGCACTGGGCTCTACTGAAGTATTGTTCATAGTACGTTGCCTTACTTCCCTGTTTTGTTTCAAATAAACCAACAATAGGCACTCTACAAAGCAGAAAATAAACCAGCTTAACTAAGTAAAGAAGAGATGAACATTGAAAAGATTATACTGGATTACTTACAATACATCCCTAAAACATTAACTACCACAAAAAAAACCCAAACAAATAAGACAAACCAACAACTGGCACACACAATAATTTTTACCTCAGCTATTTTTAGCGCTATTCCTATGAATCACACAGAGTGAGAGAATTGTCACAGTTGGAAGAGACCTCAAAGATCATCCAACTGTCAACAAAAAAAAACCAAAACCCCAACCTAACTCCCAAAAAAACACACAGAAAACCCACCTCACCATTCCATTACATCATGTCCTGAAGTGCCTCATCTACATGCTTTTTGAATACCTCCAGAGTTGGTGACTCTACCACCTCCCTGGGCAGCCTGTTCCAGCGCCTGACTACTCTTTTAGTAAAGAAATTCTTCCTAATATCCAACCTAAACCTCTTCTGGTACAACTTCAGGCCATTTCCTCTAGTCTTGTTGTTATTTACTTGAGAGAAGAGGCCACACTCACCTAACTCCTCTTTCAGAGAGTTGTAGAGAGAGATAAGGTCTCTCCTCAGCCTCCTCTTCTCCAAGATAAACAATCCCAATTTCCTCAGCCTCCCCTCACAGCCCTTGTTCTCCAGACCCTGCATCAGCTTGGTTGCCCTTCTCTGAACTTGCTCCATGAAGCTTCAGGAAAATCATGGATTTTGTTCACAAAACACAGAAAAGTCGTGGCAACAGAGGCTATCAAACCACCTTCTCATCCTCCTCTTTTGACTCATAGTTTTCTTTCATCTTCACCTTCCCAGAGATTTTTGGCTTGATATATATCATACGGATCAAGAAGTGTCTCATTTGTTAATTGCTTTTCATACCTGGGTCCATGAATGTAAGACAGTGCATTCCCTTGGGAATGCAGGTAGAAGAGTCTGTCATCAAGCAGCACTGTAAAAGAAGTCTAGGGAAGCATTCTTTTCATGTCATCATTCTTTCTCACTTGGTCTCTTCAGTCATGAAAGCCCAAGCAATACAAGTCATTTCTGCTAGTGCCATCAGTACTAGAAAGCATGTATTTGTGCAGGCAGGAATTTTCTACACTGATAATTTTTTTAAGCAGCTAAACTCAGTGAAGGAATAAGATTGTAAGACCTATGGAGACCTCAGGAAATAAAATTAAAGCCAGTACTTTATTTAGACTCTGTGATAAACTTTTGTGACTGTCCTAAACGTTTTATGTAGTTCAAATCCTACTGCATTGACCAAACATCTATAATTAGCACAAGATGCAAACCAAGTCTTTTACTCTGAAGCCTTAAACAGTTTTTGTGGGCCACTTTCCTTTTTACCTACGGAAAGCATTGCTTGGTTCCTTCCCTTTTTTGAGGTAAATCATAGAATAAAAGGTTGGAAGGAACCTCAAGGATCTCTGTTAAGCCTCTTGTGAAGAATCCATGGAACAGTTGTTGTTACTGTTTATTTTGTTCTTTCAAATATAAAGGCTTTTCTCTCTGAATGGAGACTCAATGCAAAGGGTTTTACTATACTCCTCCATACCTGTCATCTGAGCTGCTTTGAATTGAAGAAAGATGTGAAAACTCTGGCAAAATGCGAAGTTAGTGTTTTGGTTTTGTGCCATCTTTTAAGGAAAGACTCCAAAAAGTGTGATGGATTGGTATAATTCTTTCTAGAGCTGCTCTGTGTTGCCTTGATGACTGGAAGAGCTCATACGAAGAGAATGAAAGATGGTACTTCCTTCTTTGGTTTATGACCTTTGAACATAGGTCTTGCTAGGAGCTGGTCTAAGAGTTTCTGTGATGCTGTTCTTGCACAGTATCAACCATTGCAGTCTTCCTGTGTCTGAGCATGTACCATTTCATCACAGAGAGGCTCTTATCCCTGACTAATAAGGAACCCAGAATACAAGAAGATGGCACAATCAGCTCATGCTTACAGCAACTGGAGGAAGGCTGGGAAGCACATAATAGCTTTCTGTGTTGATACTGGCCATTCAGATAACCCATCATGATACTATAACAAATCCTCTGTCTCTAGAACAATGTCCATTAACACTAGCAGAAGTAGGTGTAGAGGTAAGCCAACTCAGCTATTCCTGTGTAATGGCAGTTTGAAGTAACTTAGACTGTAAACTAGACTTTCATCTGTTGCCATCTGATGCTTTAAGGATCTTCAGAGGTGCTGTAGAAAATTAATCTTCCTACTACCCTGGAGGTAAAGCCCCTTGAGAAGCTGTTCCAGGCATATACTTCATACCATCCTTGGATACTTATGCAGGACAGGGCTGCAAAACAGGGCAAGAGTCTTCTTCCATCATCCCTTCTGGCTTTTGAGCATGGGCCTCTGAACACGGTCCATTGCTTCTATGAGAGCCACTCATGGCCTGAAGGTTGCAGCCCAAATAGACATGCAGAAGATGTTCTTTCAAGCAGAAAATGTATTTCACTTCCTTAGAAAAATGCATCGGGGCTGCACAAGAGACTCACATCTCTTTGTAGAAGAGGAAGAAAAGGCTGCTGCTGCACTTACTGCATCTAAATCTGAAGTCTGAAAAAACAGGCTGCTGAAGGGAAGCATATTTAACTCCAGCTAAGACAAGTAAAGGAACCCATCAGAAGCCAGATAAGAGTCATTTAAATTACTTCCTATGCATGCCGTCTGTGAGACTACAGGGTGAAGACTTGGAAAACTGTTAATGCTTTTGTCAGGAAAGTCAGAACTAGACTATTTCTGTAGGGGTAAACATGATGCTGACAGAGATAACAAGTCTTTCTTTTCCATATGAGAGGTAACGTATCAGTTACCGGGTGAGCACTGAAGAGAACAGGGAGAATCTGTTGTTGCCATTTCTACTTCCCAGTTCTGATAAGTTAAGGGGAAAATAAATTTCGTTACATATTGAAATGAGTCAGATTGCTAATGCAGGCTACTCAGGAAATACCCTATGTTCTGTTTTTTCTTTTATATCAGCTGATTTATATATTTTAGCATTTCTCAGCAAATAAACCAATTACAAGTCACCTAGTACTTTCAGATGTACAGTAAACAGTGTCAGACTGTAAAATTATGAAAACTGTGAAAATTATAATAATCCTTAGGTCACTGTTTGTATTTATGAGAGTATAAATATAAAAGAAGAGTGAAGGCATCACAAAGAGAAAATCCCTTTATAATATAAAATTTAAAGGTACAAACATAAAAATAAGCATACTTCAAATGAAGGAAGATATTCTGTAACGACAGAGAGGACTGCTACTACACACCTCTTTTGCTATACAAACACAGAATTGCTACCTGATTGTATCAAAAAAGTGAATTAACAATACATATATATTTTTACTCTTATTTTCAGGACATCCAGTTTGAAACTATAAATTGTGTCACTGTAAGGGATTGGAACCAGCTGGCAGCCAGGCACCTACTCAGCTGGTCTCTCACTGCCCCTATCCCTCAGTGGGATGAGGACAGAATCTAGGAGGAACAGAGGCAAAAAAAGCTTGCTGGTCAAGGTAAGACAGGGAGATCACTTACTAATTACTGTCTGGGGCAAAAGAGACTCAACTTGGGGAATTTAACTTAATTTGTTGCCAAATAGCATAAATATTCCATTATTGATTTCAGTATTGAGAAACAAAAAAATGACAGACATTTAAATTGCCTGTCCTCTCCTTTACCAGGCTCAACTTCACACTCAGGTTCACCTGTACTCCAAGCTCCTCTTTTCTCCCATTCTCAGGCTTCACTCCAGACACCTCGCTTCCCCTCTTGTGATTGCTGAAGTTACATCCAGTCTTTTCAGTGAGGCAAAGAACAGCACAGGTCAGGGTTTGTATGTAGCAGTTTCTCTCTGATGTTCCTTCCTTCTCAATTTTTCCTGTGCTCTCGTGTGGGTCCTTTACAGGCTGCAGTCCATTTTGGTGTGGGCTTATCTATGCACTGCAGTCCTTTCAAGGGGTGCACCTGTTCTAGCATGGGTAGTCTATGGGTCAGAGTCCCTTTGGGGGAGCGCCTGATCCACCCTGGTGCACCTTCTGCTCCTCTGACCTTGCTGTTCCCTCTGTCACTTTTCTGTTTTCTCTGCCTCTCTGGCATTTTCTGCTCTTTCTCAAATATGTTTTCACCGAATTGCCACCAACTTGTTTGATGGGTTTAGCTGTGTCCTGCAGTGGGTCTGTTGCAGAGCCGGCTGGACCAAGTTGTGTCTAGCAAAAGGCAGCCCCTCACCTGTTCTTACAGAGGCCACCCTTTCAGCTCCCCTGATAAGGATCTTGTAATTTATACCCAGTTCAATTACCCATGTGCTGCTTGCATAAAATAATATGGTCTCCTCTAAACATGGGATTGTTAGAAGCCATTTTCATAGACTGTCGTAGCTGACAAGTTCTTGATCACGTATCTAAGTTGAAATAATTTTAGGACAGTGCTGATTGTTTCTAAGAGAACATCTTATCTCATGAGACCAGTGACATGCTAAGTCACAGTAACTTCACCTACAATAAGAGCTAGCAATTGCATAAATTCATGCTTCAAAATAATAGTCTCATTACAGAATGTTTATTACAAAACTTACCAAAATATTAAAAAAAGACCCTATGAATTAAAAACAGAATATAAGCCATTCCCTGAGTAGTCACTGTGGACTTTGGTGACCTTCCAAGTCCAGAAACCCCCCCTCCAACTACTATGTCCAGTATTTGTCCCAACATCAACAACCAGCACTGTAACTGGGAAGAGCCACTCACCGTATATAAAACCATTCTATGCAAATGGAAATTATGATCAGCAATGGTGTGATCCCAAAGTATGCAAAGGGAAAAGGGACCAGATTGCTTCATATATACCCTTTTCCACTCCCAATACCTTAATCTATATTCACAGCAAGCTGCCACAAAGAGAACTGCTGAAAAAGTGAGCTGTTAATGGTGAAGGGGCAAATGCTTGAGAGCAGAAAGGAGTGGAGAAATAAGGTAGAAATATGACTTGAAAATATCATATATAAGAAGCAGAAAGAAGACAAGGAGACTATTTTTTAAGGAATGATTCTTCTGCTATCAAAGACACACTTACTCCTTCAGCTGTTTAGTTAGCTTGACAACCTGAGAGGCCAATGACATACATGTCTCCACAACGACTAAGTAGCGGGAACACATGGTGTGCCCATGTCGCTCAGCACTTTGTGAGGGTTTCTCTCCCACGTGGTTTTGCATGGTGACATTTGCTCCATATTCGACCAATGTCTGTAAAAACACAAAAGGAAACACTGACACTTGTAAGTGTAAGTCTCTGATGTGACTTCTGGTAAAGCACAAGAAGGGCTGGATGCAAAGCACTCCTGAATAAAATGCTTGAAAATGTTGGTTTAAGACAATTATTTTTAAAAATCAGTAACTGACAAGTCTGTATGTAGCTGGAACTCAAAACCACAATAATAAAACCTACCACTCAGGTGCAAGTCAGAAGAGTGAGCTGTGGTTCAGAATGATAAAAAGAATATATTCTTCCTTCTTCTTCCCTTGCAGTTCTACTCAATTAATTTGTTTTCTGTTTTTTGTTTGTACAGCACGGCATGTCTTTTAACATTCCTACAGTGAATGGGACCACCAAATGAAAACAGAAGACTTCCATTTAGGCACCTACTGATTCTCTCCTGAGTCACAGTAATACTTTTTTCCAGATGTACCTGAACATGTTGCTGAACATTGTGTTAACTTTGAACATGATAGATTTAGAAAAGAAGACACAGGAAAGTGTTAAATCAAAGGACACCTGTGCTTATCTAGCATCAGGGTCCAGGGCAGTGCAAACACACTGCTAACCAATTTATAGAGAGTGGTGATGAACTGTAATAACCTACCAAGTCTTGTATGTGCTGATCTTAGGATCTCTGCACTGCAAGACATTGCAACATGCCCTTAAAATCTTATTTTAGGCACGTCTTTGTTACAATATTTGCTGATTCCTCTTGTGGTTTAACTCTCAATTTCCTACCACAGCAGAATCCCTGAGTTTAAAACACTCAATGTGGCAATCTCAATATCCTGATTCCTTACCCAAGTGTTGTTTGGATATGAAAGGTATGGCAGATACTTTCCAACAACTCCTTTAGGTCACACAGGCACAATTTTTTTTTTGTTGAAAGAAATCTGTACAATGACTTTTTTTCAATCTTATTGGGTTTTTTTAATATATGTTTGTGAGGGTTTGTTTTTTTAATGATGAAAGAAATACCATTGCTTTGCACTTGCTTGGTTACTCCCTATTTTCTTTTAAAGAGGTACTCAAATATGTGTCAGCTTTTAGTCTTTAAGAAAATAATGGCTTATACTCCGATGTATACCCCTATGTTACTTACAGCACAAGTGGCTTGTTGGAGAACTGTCCAGGTTGTGAGAGTGACATCTGAGTTACCTCTGAGACTTGAATCAATATTGTTGTAAAGGCAAAAGGAGTTTTGTCAGGCTGAACGCATGGTACCCAATAACTGAAGCAAGAACCACACCTTCACTCTTATTGATCTGTTTGTGATAATTAAAGTTATGTACTATTTGCTTTACTAGAGATCCTAGAACAGGACCTAAATATACTCAGAAATGTTCAGATACATGCTGCTCATAGCACTTTGTAAAAAAATTCTGAACAAAATAATCATACTTAAAAAAAAAATAGGATAATTAACATTACACATATACATGCAGAAGAGGAATTGTGTGGCTGAGCTCTTGGTTGACTTATTCAAGTAGAGCTGGTATGCCACTGAGTATGGGAGCAGTCTGGTTGACTCAGAACAGCAGGCACAGAGACCTCCACGTCTACTGAGAGAAAAGGCTAGCTGTGAGCTGTCTGGTCTGATAAATCTATACACAATGGAAAATTACAAACTGTCTTGTGCTGCATCTCATGTCAGTAAATTTGGTTTGATTTGCCAACAAAGAAAATAAAGAAGGGAGAATTATGAACCTGCAGAAAGCAATCTTATAGTTTGGAACATGATAAGAACGTTGCCTGCTCATAAACACAGAGAATGAGAGGTCTGGGGAATCACTGACAGCTTGTGACCCTTCATGTTTTCTACTGCTACTTATAATCTCCCTGCGTTCTTTATCGCTTCTTTCTTTTTACCAGATCACTCACTGTACATTGTTTTAAATTTGACTGCAACTCACTGGGCAGAGGGATTATTTTATTTCGTAGCACGACAAAACATCAACTACATTTGAGACTGAGGTGTTAATGATGTGTTATTACAAACATTGTATATTTTTGTTGTTAATAGATATTTTCATGACTTATTTCTCATGGCTTTACATAAAACACTTGTTGACTTGTATATTTGTCTACAAAAAAATAATCCTGAGAATTCTAAGCCATTTATAAAGTTCATTCTCCATGGGAAAAGTAGGGATAATCTCTTTTTCATTTACTTTTACCCAATGAAATGGCCTGCAGATGTCACCACTCTGTTCAGAATCATCTACTCGAATTTCTCTTTCAAATGCATTGCACATCTTGATGAGGCACTGTTGAGTTAGCAACCCTAAGCACACACCCTTCCACAGAAGTGCTGCCCACTAGTAAATCAAAAACATCTCTTCTATCCACTTTTTTCCAAGTCATCATAACAACTGTCTACAATACAATAATAAGACCACTAGATTAAGCATGGATCTGAGGGTTTGTTTATTTTACTCTTATAAGAGCTTGTACAGCGTCCATTCCTGACATCTTTAGAAGACAAGCATGTCCCATCAATGACAGAATGCAGAGATGGTCATGTCCTCCAAATCTATTTAACTATGTTCTTTTCAAGTCTATTTATTCAGATCAGCTGTCACCTGTTTTTTTATTGTGTGAGACTCTCAGAGTGGCTTTTATGGAGTTATGTCTTCCGAGTCCAGATATATAAATAGACTGCTACAATAATAATAATCAGCGGCTATGCATATGTAGATTCAAAGTAACAATATGCACCAATATATTTATCACTCTAAAGGGGTTAGCTAATGAGAATTGACTAGCTGTATTTCTTGTAGGGTTAAACTAATATGTCTGTATTTGCAGTGGCCTAAGATGCAGTTCGTGCGGTAACAGGATTAATGTGTTTACTAATACATATCTGAGTGGTTAGGCTCTGAGAACTACTACTCATTCTTAGACATGTTTTCCTCCCCTACTTGATTTGATCACTTTGATTTCCATTTCTCACCTTTCTGCCATGTGGTTATTTATTCTTTTGTCTACTCTTCTCCAATGACCGATTTGTTTCTCAAATACCTTTCTGCAGTCTCCTGGAATAATTTTATTATTATTTATTCTCCAAACAGCTTTGACTCAGAGTGCCAACAACACCAAATACTGAAATGTTCTCCTGTGACAAAATGGTTCTAGTAACTCTGAGGGACAGAGGGTACATCTGCAATTCAATGCAAAGCTGAGATGCTTCACCCAGCTATCCAGTACAACCCTACAGCTTTTTTGGTATGTCTGCATTGAACACTGGTACTGTACAGAGGTATCCAAATTGGTTTATTTAGATCTGTCTCCCAGGAGTACTGTAAATGCTTAAACCTTCTGAACAGGACAAGTTATCCTGTTCAACAGCTCTGCACGACAGAACTATATTGCTGTCAGTAGCCAAGCCAATCCAGTGAGAATTCGTAAGAAATCACCACCACGCTGCTTTGTTTAGCATAGTTACATTCAAAGATTACAAGTCTGGAAAGGACGGTTTACTCAGGGTGGAAATCCTTCAACCTATGTGTTAGACTTCCCCTAAGCCACAGAGCTACAACTACTCATTGGAAAAATAAACAGAAGGAAAATATCAGAACAGTAAGAGGAGTTTACATTATCTACACTGGCTGCCCTTTTGTAGCATAAACCCATAAACATTATCTGCTTATGTATAAGCAGTATAATAATTCTTTGTTACTTTAGGCTAACGATAGCATAATTGAGAACAGAATCCAATCTTTTTGGTATTTCAGTCTGAGTCCTACTGGTTTACAGTTCTTGCTTCTAGTATATTTTATTGTATCAATAATTATTCCAACTTGTAAGATCTCCTATAATGATTTTAATGACCATTATCATTCAAGTTTGATGTAAAGAGGTTTCTGATACAGCTATCACTCTACCTGTATGCATCCTAGATAGCCATGTTGAGCAGCTATGTGAACAGCAGTATTTCCATCCTGGTCAACTTCATCCAGCGAAATCCCTTGTTCTTGCATAAACTGAAGAAGCCACAGAAGAATCTTCTCCTGAGGGGAGAATGAAAGAGATGTCACAAAAGATAAGAAATAAGAAATACTGAGGGAATACTAGTTCTGTCATCTGTAACTAATACTGTCAAAAAATTTCTTGTTTATAGTCTCTCTTAAGTTTATAGGACTTAGTGTATCATGAGCCTGCCTCTGACTTTTCCCCCCTCCCCCTAAGGAAATAAGCTGAAATACTTATTTGCTTTATAAAAAGACCTAATAGGAAAAATATGAGTACTGTAACACATTATGAGAAATTGCACATTAAAAAGCATGCATACTTGTATGTTGGAGAGGAGACCTGAAGCAGAACACCCTGAGTGTCAACCTGAAAGTCAGCTGGTGAAACTTGGTGAAATTTCACAAGCCTCTGGAAAATTAAAATAGCAGTATGCGCAGATGACAGAGCTTAGAGTTAGGTTCTTGAAATGTATCATCATGCACCAGCTCTGGATTGCTGTGCAAGAGGAGAACCAACAGAAGTAAAACCAGGAAATCAGTCTATTCTGAGCTCTCAGTGTATTGACTAATGGATTATTTGCATGTGCCTGAATTTTGGGAAGGATGGGGAGATATGGACTGCAAAATTTGCAGGTTCAAGTCTGGAGGTCAAAACTGATGTGCCAATAGCACTTTTTAACATTGCTTTTTGTGTATGTTTGCTGGTTGAGAAGTTTATATATGTGTGATTAGTGCACAGATTGTTGGAGAGGGTCCAGGAGGGCCACAAAGATGATCAGAGGGCTGGAGCACCTCTCCTGTGAGGACAGGCTGAGGGAGTCAGGTCTGTTCAGCCTGGAGAAGAGAAGGCTCTGGGACACTTTCTGGCAGCCTTCCAGTACCTGAAGGGGGCCCACAGGAAAGCTGGGGAGGGACTTTTATAGGGACATATGGTGACAGGACAAGGGGCAATGGTTTTAAACTAAAGCAGAGTAGATTTAGATTAGACGTTAGGAAGAAGTTCTTTACTACTAGTGTGGTGAGACACTGTAATGGGTTGCCCAGAGAAGTTGTGGATGCCTCATCCTTCGAAGTGTTGAAGACCAGGGTGGAAGAGACTCTGAGCAACCTGGCCTAGTGGGAGGTGTCCCTGTCCATGGCAGGGGGTTAGAACTAGATGATCTTTAAGGTCCCTTCCAACTTAAGCCATTCTATGATTCTTTTATTTCTTATTTTCCCTGTCAGGTTTATTTTGAAAATTCTTCTCTCTAGGAACCTTCATATCTCTCCAGACCAAATTTCATTGTGCCTGGGTGAATGTGATACATATTGAAAATCCAGAATACATAAAATATTTGCATAAAAAAGTGAGGTCCTTTAAAGGGTAGCTGACTACAGTTGTACTCCCACTTTTTGAATTTGAATAGCTGAAAACTTTTCTACCTTATGACTTTTTTATTTAAACATTTTTCATTATCTTCCATTGATATCTGTCATGTGTTAAACTGGCTAGATGGTCTAATTCAAAAGGGCTTTGTAGTGTTGGTGAAGCAAACACCAATGCACAAACTTAACCTGCAGCACTTAGTAGCTTCAGTGATACTAAGAACATAATTGCCCTTCAGTTAGATATGCCAGTCTGTAGGAGTGAAATGTATCGAAACAGTAGTGAAAGCATGCCTAGGACTGAGCAGTAATCCGGTAGGAAAGAGAAATAATAAAAATGAGGAAAGGAAATTATGGCCAGGAACCTTGAGTATAAACCTCTTTTTTTTTTTTTTTTTTTTTTTTTTTTTTAAATAAAGGTATTACAGAAATTTTAATGTCAAGGAAAAGGAGATGGATCCTCAGACTCTTTTAGAAAAAACACAATAAAATGGACAGAATCCAAACAATTATGCCCATTCAAACACCTGGATCTCTGCTTACTATTTCAGAGGGCTAGTCTGTCTGGAACTTATCTTCTTCATATTTCCACTTCAGCAGCAGTTTTGTTTTTATTACAGGGTGAAGGGATAGGTATTTTTACTTCTCCTTGGCCAAATGCCCAATACAGCTGACAGCCAGCACAAACTGATGACTTCAGATCACATATCCCTTTTAAAATACTTTTGAGCAATTTCTCAAGATGCCTGTGGTGTGGGCCAGCCATGAAGAAAGATTACACTACTCCTAAGAACTGCCCTTATGTTTTAATAACTAAAAGAAAAATACTTTAGCAAAACTCTTCTGTAGAATTGAATACATCTATAGCTTTGAAATCATATCTTTCTTTGGAACATAACAGGGACCAGAATGTTAAGCGTGTTCTGTAGTTTTCTGATCATAATCAGTGTGGAGCAAATGATGCTTTCTAGTCATTTATCTTATCAACACAAAAATATATTGCCTGGATGGCTAAATGCAATCATCTGTACTTAGGACTGTCTTCACATCTGCACTGTGATTGCAGGAACAAAGTCAGAGGCCTACTCAAACAGTTTGTGTTTCTTTCAAATGACTATGTTTTTTAATAAAGGTATCCTTGGTAGGTAAAAAGAGAACAACTGTTTTCTTCACTTACATCTAAGGAAAATGAAAACATCATACGTCAAAATAGATCATATATCACTTTAGTAACTTAGATTATATATTTGGAAGAAAAATATTTTTAAGAATAGGTTTAGAGTCATCAAATCAATTTATTCAGACAAAATTAAGAGTAATAAGAAAATTCATGAGATTAAGATAATGGAAAATAATCACATATTTGGTATGTAACAGGAAATGATAAATACTGATGAATTATTCAGTATATGTGATAAGACCTACAATGGTCCAATGGTCTTATGTTGTAGCAGTGGTTAACTTCGCTCTGACATATTCTAGACCTACAGTAATTCCAACCTCCCTTAAAAAAAGATTCTGGGAAAACGGTATATACGTAATTTCTGTTTTGGGACAGGCTGCAGATTTTGACTCCATCACCCAGCTTTTGGAGCAGGAAGAATAACTAACAAAGATCATTTAAATCATTAGAAAGACTACAAATGACAGGATTGTTGTGGTGAAGAGAACTGACTCTACAGATAATCTTAGCCCCATCACTCAAAATTAAATAAACTGTCCTTCCCAGTACCTCTTCAGAAAAGAGGAGTAGGAGTGAGCGAAAACAACACATTATCCTTGCAAAATTTACATTAGACAGCAAGGCAAATATGCTGAGGTGTAAAAAAGGTGTGTTGTTACACATTTGTGTATCTGAATGTCACATACTCCTCCCCACTGCACTCTCCAGCACTGCATCGCTGCCAAATAGTGCACAGAATCCCTTCTAGGTCCTCAGTCATGCTGTAGCTCTGGTCCCCCAAAATCCCCCTAAACTCTCTGGAGCTCAGAGGCAACAAACAAATTCCCCACCTTCTGCCTCTTGCCTGTTCAGTCCATGCTACCACAGCATCTGTGGTGGAAAGATATTATAGCCCTGTGAAGGTCTTAGTCAGGACCTACTATGTGCACCTAGGACTGCATCACCATCTCCCTCCTGCCACATGGTGACTGTGTCAGATAGCTGGTACGTAATCTCCCATGTACACATGATTTATGGCCAGCATAAAGAAGCCTGCCAACAACAATGGATGCTTCTTGCATAATCCTATGCCTAAAGAAGCCCTTGCTAGGAGGTATGCTGACCAGACTACAAACTGACTTTAAGCTCTTCTCCTGTTCATCAGATGAGCTTATGCAGTCCCTCTCTCATTGGAAAAATGCAATATTGTTGAGATGTCTTTGGAATCAGTCCATGACTGTGGTTTGATGACATTTAACATAGGAGCTTTGCTACAAACTCCATTTTGCTGCCCATTTTAAATGGTATTTATTGAAGAAAAATATGGTGTGTATGTCTAATGCCTGGGGAAACAATGGATGGACTGCCTTTTCCAGAGAATGATTCAATAATAGGTCTTCCTTGTAAAAATATTACTCTTGTAATTCTGCCAAGACCAGTGTTTACATGGATTATCTCTCGTGTAAGTAATGGTAAAATAAATTAAAGCTTTGGGGATAGTGCCAACTACACATTTGGATTTATCAAGAGTTTTTTTCTTCTAAACACAGTTGGGTAAGATAGTCTGGCATCCCTTCAGGCTTAACATTCCCTCATGTTTGCAAGATGTTTATGGATTATAAAGGAAAAAATATAATTGACATTACATATGAACTTTCTTTGGCATTCAGCTAAGACATTTTGGCAGCAATTTATATATCACCTTTTTAAATTTCACGGGTGGCTGATTGTAGTTGGTGTTTCTTAAGTGGGAGAGCTTCCATCCTGTTCTGAAAAGAATCTAGACAAAGTGTACCAGATCTGTTCCTGGCAGCAGACAGTATAGTTCACAAAAAAACCCCAAATATCTTCACAGATGAGTACAAAATAAGTCTAATCAATTGAAGATATGAATGTAATTTCACATGGAACTTTCTCTTCCAAACTTTTTCTTCCCAGTAGCAAACATACCTTTCTTGAATCCAGTTCTGATCTGGCTCCTAGCCACACTATATGGATCCTAGACACCCTATGCTAGGTTTACTGGCCAAACTTGCTACAGAAAGCAGGACACAATCAATCAGTATATCCAGCAGGGCTGTAACTTGCACCAGTAAGAGCTGCATAGTAGGTGAGTGGAGAAAAGGCAAAGAAGGTCTTTTCACAGCAGGAAAACAAGGGTGATTGTGTATCTATAGAAACAGCAGGAGAAAGACTTCCAGCTCCATAGCCTTCCAAACCTGCCCTCTGCCTTTCCTTCCCCCTCTAGTGAATTCACGCCTGGACAGAATCAGTTAACAGCAGAAATATGCCATTGTAATTGTATGGTATTGAATGAGGCACCCACACTTGTACCGAAAAGAAAAAGATCATTTTCTTAGTGGTTACATTTTGCTTGTTCTCTCTTAAAAAGTAAGAGAAAACATGCATTATCATAAAAATGGTGAGTTTTCTGCATTTATGTCTGTTGAAGAAACGGCCTGATAAAGTAGCCCATCTGCCAAAGAGATTAGAGAAGAATAACTGATCACTATTCCTTGTTCAGTAGATCCTGGAGAAGGTGCTTTGAAGAGGGGTTATTTCAAGGTCTACTTAGGAAAAACTGACTTTGTGGGAAGAGAATGTGGTGTAAGTGGTATATGTTTCCCCAGACATTAGCAAAGCACTGAAAGGCTGTACTTCTGTGGTTTCTCATCATTAGATTTATAGATAAGTTAGGTGTGGAACAGGATTGCTTTACAACATATTTTTATATGCAATTCTCAGTAAAACTGGCTAGAGCTAGACAGATGATGTTCAAGTTTCACCACACTTCTCTGACAATATACTGAATTCCTAAATTGTCACAATTTGACAAAGTTTTTTGAGATTAGTCTCTCCGGAAAAGGAATGGGAACTATCCCAAAATGTTTGATGATGTTCTGATGTGTCGATCATGACAGGTAATTTCCCTAAATGTTCTTAGGATTCATCGTCTGGCCTAATATGCCAGATAATCTTTTCCTATCCATTAATTAAAGGTTAAAATCAAACAAAACAAACCAACCAAATAAACAAAACCAACCAACCAAATAAATAAACAAAATCAACCCCCCCCCCCCAAAAAAAACCAAACCAAAACAAAAAACCAAAAAAAAGACCTCGGAAGGAAACTACTGAAAAAAATACACAGATTAAGTGGCAAAAGATTTTTCTCTATTTCCTTATTTGAAATACTTAAGAGCATGTAAGTAATCTATTTGAAAAAGTAAATGAAAATCATACCTGTCCATAGCAACCTGCATAATGAATAAGACTTGGGTGATCTTTTGAGCAACTTAATTCTGCAATAGCTTCTGTTTCGCTCACCATCCATCGAACACACTCCAGCTGACCATTCTAAATGAATTTAAAAAAAAAACTTAATTTCATCTGTTTCAGTTCTAAACACATCTACTAAACAGAGAAACGCGTATCAGAATCATTAAAATGTTACAAAATATCCATTTGTTTGAAAATGTGTTCTTTCATCTGCTCTTATGTAATGCACTTGTTTATCTTGCTGTCCCGGATGAATTATAATTTAGCTATTGATTATAGTGAAAGTGGTAATGTGAAAGTGGCAGTCAAATAATATTACATACATGATTTGGTCCCTATTCTTAGATTGTTTAGGGCAAGACCATAGTTATGTTTCCATCTTGTATAGCAAGGCCCAATGTCTAAATGAGATCATTTGCTGGAGCAGAGTGAAATGTCTGCCTGCAAATTTAAGTCTTCATTCATCACTAATTAAAAGCATGTTATCTAAGTTTTCTTATGTATGTAGCATCTGAACACCTGATCCTCACAGATTAGAACCTATCTGTAATAGCTACTGTACAAACACAAACTGCTATGCACAGTCCTGGTAGGCTGCAAATTACTATGAAGTGGAATATAAATGCTATGAAAACAGAACGTTTTCTTCAGAGCATGTTTGTGGCCCAGTGTGAAGGCAAGAGTTTTATCAGATTCTCTCACTGCAGGTCCTTTTCAGTGATGGTACCTTGGTAAATGCAGTTTGGCATAACCTACACTCTGACCTGCTCTTCCTTCATATTTCAACTCTCCTGTTCATAAAGGGTATTATATTCTTTATAGATGAAAGAAGTATTTCAGTTGCTCAGACAAACCTCACAGATGTTAACATTCATAATAGAAAAAGCTATTTGTGGGCATAAAATGGAAAAAAGCTATAATGAGAACGAAAGAAATATCCATTCCAATTTTCATTTATATTTTTATAGAAACGAGGAGAAGAATGTAATAAATATTAACACCTTTAAAATTATACAGGAGAAAAATTGTAATAAATTTAGCTTGATATTTGTCTTAGTCCTTCCATATGTAAAGTATGTAGCTAAAAAAAAATGCAAACCAGTTTACTTTCCTTACTTTCCTCTATTTCTCTCAATTTTAGCAATGAAGTAAAACAATGAAACTACTTGTATGTTTTTTATTACACTAGAAAAATCCTCCTCCTCATATTTAGGTTAAAATATTAGTAAGCGTGACCAACTAGGAATTTTTTGTTTGTTTTCCTTTGTATCATAACTTAGTAAAGTATTTTTGCATTTTTAAAATTAAGGTAAAGTATTAATAAATTTAAGTACTTTCTAAATAAAATATTTTTTTAGTTAAAATGAACTATCAATATAACAGTGTCACTGGCTATAACATACTGCTCCATTTTCACTCTCTAGCTCATAGCTCACGGTCAGAAAGAGGTGTTGAATCAAAAGAATTAATTTTAATTCATTCATTCCTTACTAAATCACTAAATATCACTAAAATGTTGAAATTCTCTTCCATGGATACATGCATTCCTGCACAGAAGTTTTCTTCCATTCTGACAGTCACCATGCTTGTGGAACATAGGTGCATGCCCCACATGCTATAACATTATGTGAGCTACAGTGGTAGAAAGTAAGAGCAAGAAGGATAAAGTCTATTCTCTAAGTGTGAAAACCACTTTGGGAGTAAGGATCAAGACCTAATAAGTGTAGTTATGTCAGATTACTTTAAGGCTCGCACAGAACCTTGCAATGGTCTAGGACAAGTCCAGCCATTCAGGTCAACATTGGGAATGGTTGGGCCTGAGCATCCTCACTTAAATGAAGAACTACATTATATTTACACAATTTTCTGCGAAAGTCAAATCATACTTAAGTATTATAGAAACTAAATGAACCAGTTATTAAAAAAAACATTTCTGGAGAAAAAGACAAAAGATTTTACTGGCTTATAAACACATTATATACCTGGATTGAAAAAAAACAAGAAAGAAAGTTTCCAACTAGAGTTGTAAGACTTTAAGTTGGCAGATTGTACCTATTCAATTTGGACATGGGCCAAGGTATTGAAGCTAAATACTTTACTTTTATACATTAGTATATCATTAGTACAGTTAGATAACAGGTTCATGTCATACTCATATGGCTTGCACCAGAAAAACAAAAAAAACCCAACACTGAAACTTGCACCAGGGCCCTAGGCCATTGAAATGATATCTTAAAGATGCTAACCTGCAGGCTGGAATCCACCAATCCTCTGCCTGTTTCTAAAGCTTTCCTAAGAAGCAAATAACAATAAAACCCCAGAAGAAGCAGATACTTGTATTATTTTCACCACATTCCTTGCTTCTTCTTAAGGTACTTAGTAGCTAAAAGGAATGGCCTTCAACCATTCAATCTCGCTAATGAACCAGAATCAGTGTGGTTAAATTATCAGCCTTTCTGTACATGACATTTTATTTTAGTGTGGCAACACCAACAATTTTCACATTTTCTTACAAAATAGGTTTTTCTGTAAGCATTGATATTAATTTTTGCAGTTTCTAACTGATTGTTCTGCAACATGTACATTTTAACTTTGATGCAATTATTCTAGACAACCGAGAAGTTTCACCTTCAGATGTGTATAAGAGGGTTTTTATGCTTTGTAAACACATTCTTACACTTGTCCTACAAGATTATATACCTGTCTTTGTAAAAAAAAAAAAAACAAAACAAGAAACTGTTGTCTTCTAAAGAAACAGCTGAGTATGAGTTAAATGAAAGTTCCTTAAAAGTTCCTTATAGAGTCAGTTACTTGATTTAAAAATGATTGCAATGTACAACAATGTATAAAATTTCAATTTTATACAGCTGATATTATATCCTGCATAGTAACCCATTTTTATTTGCTTATGTGTTATCAGCCAACAGTTGTTTTTGCTCTCACTTAACAAAATGCTTGACAAATAACATCCAGCTGGATGTATTACTGCCATAGAGAGAAACTAAATTACCTTCATGTCACATTACAGTAGAGAAAGAGACTAAGTTACCTTTATTGCTAATCCAGCTGGAGTTAGCTGCTCAATGTTTCGTTCATTCAAACAGTCCTCACCCATCAAAGAAGTGAGATGCTGCAGACATTCTGCATGTCCCTTTGATGCTGCTACATGCAACAGATTGTTGTCACATTCATCATGGATCTTATCCAGATTATCTGCTGCTAAATGCGGCTGTCAAAAAAAAAAAGCACTGTGTTAGTTACAGCTAAGGATAAAAAGACACATAGAACATAAAGCCCAAGACACAAACAAAATACAAAGATGTTTTCTCACAGGCATGTTCTTTTATAACTCAAACCCAGGAGCTTTGCACTATACAGAACCTGCCTACTATTAGCAAAAGGATAGAGATGGGTTGCCCACTGGCTTAATTCACTGTGTCGTTTCTCTCCTTCTCATGCAATTGTCATACAATTGTGCAACATCTTGATTAGCCTTAAATCTTTGTCCTAGTTTGAACAATGAAGCAGATGCAAAAACACTCAAATATTCATAGTTTCTGTTTATTTGGCATTTGGTTTCTCTATTTATTTATTTTTTTTTTTTTTTAATTTTATTTTTTTGCATTACATTGATGAGTAATTGAACAGAAAATATCCATGACTCCCAAAAAAAGCTCCTGATTAATTTTTGCTCATCACAGCAGTGGCAGCTTGTGTTAACGTAACATGCAATTAAAACACATAACAGCTGACATCTATTTGATAGCTTATTTCCATTAAAAAAATTGCTAGAATATGTACCCAAAGTACTACACAACCATGACCTAATACATGATTTCTTCCCAAATCTAATTTGGAGACAAAACAATTGGTTTGAGAAACTCCAGGAGGAAAATGGAAGATGGGAAGAGTTAAGAAGTAGAAATAAGTTCCTAGAGTTGTGCAGACTTGCCGGAGTACTGTTCGATAAGTCTACTTCATTCAGAGGTTTTAACCTGTTTGGAAAAAATACACATTTTCTTTCCATCTATCTACCTATGATGACCTCTTTTTTTCTTCCCAATTCCTATTTCAGGGCGAATTTAGTTTGCTAAACTCTGTTTAGTCTTTGAGCCTTTATTCTTGCTGCTATGTTAAGAGCATGCCTTAATGCTTGAGCTAGACTGGTAAACAGAGAAGCTAAACAAAAATCTAACAAAAACAGTCATTATACATCCACTGTGCCTCCACCAGCCATTCTGAGTGGAGATCACATGCTCTGCATCATTGTGTTAACTTGCATCTAGTTACTTTGGAAACCATCATTGATACTGCCTGATTACAGTCCTAGAATTTACTAGAAAACTTCATATGGGTCAGAGGCCAATGAGGCTTTAGGGAAAGCTCATGCCTGAGAATGCTGCTGCAACAAGACAGTATAAACAGTCCTGAATAATAATCAGCATAAAACAGAAGCCCCTCTGTTCCCATCATCAGCCTCTAAATAACAACTGCAGTAAACCGGCAATAACTGAACAAAGCAACCAGCAAATGTTGTGAAAGGCAAAACTCAATTAATTAAGATTTAAACTCAATATTTAAGTGCACTCAATAGTTAAAATGCTTGTATTTTATGTGATTTCAGTGTACTGCATAAAGTAGCAATCTTGGCCACATTTCCTTAAATCTACTATCTTGGTTTTGCTATATATTTGATTTAAAGATTAAAACTATCCATTTGGGAGCCCATACGCTCAATTTCTAAGGAGCATACTGAATAAAAAGGGCAGCAGTTCAAAATATGCACTTCATCAGCTCTACTGACAATAAACCACATCAGAGATTGCCCTCATTCTATGTGTTTCATAAAAAAGATGATACTTACAAGTAAAGATATTTGGCCTTCCTTTACAATGTTTAAGATGCTCTTAATTTTTTTCGCCTCTTCACTCCTCTCTTCTGGGCCCCCTGCACTGCTCCAGTTCATACTTAGTTCCTCTAGTTGCTTGCTTTCTGCCACTGTCGTCTGCAGGTGGAAAGTCCTCAGATGGCAGTTTGGCATAGTCTTCTCAGTTTTGTGAGCATGAGGATCAACAAATGTCCTGCTGAGGAAGCTTTTGCCCTGAGCTTCAGATTCATGGACTGAGCTACATTTAACTAAAGGCTGGGAAAGCTCTAATTCTTCTGTTAAATGCTTGTGCTGATCAAGGACAATGGGCTGTGTTTTTCTTAGCTGAGAGCCTTTCACAGGAGACAGCACACAGAACTGTGTCCCACTGGCAGGCGAGCTCTCTGTGTTGCCCCCAGAGCAGGTCTTTCCACTAAGACCATTCACTGTTGAACACACACCCGTAAGTTTTTTCTCAGGAGCTACCTTTGTAAAAGGAACAAGTTGCTGGTTTGATTTAATGTAAGGCACATCCAAAATTTCATCCATATCCAGGTCATAGTGCTCCAGCTCCCCAAGCAGAACAGTAGGGTCAATGGTTTTGGTTTTAAGGCTCTCTCCTTCTCCTGGATTCTGGTCATCATTTGGAGCTGCAGATTGAGAATCACTATCTTTCTGGTATTCTCCCTTCTGGTTCTTCTGGTCATCACTTTCATTGTTCTCAGAGTTTTCGGGCTGGTGCTTCAATGGAGAAACTCTCTTCACTGGTCTGAATTTATTGCATGCATCTGCAATTCCTGTTGGTTTCTGTGCATTTCCGATAAGAGTTGAGATTCCGCAGTTCCAGCTGCTGCTGGAAACTAGAGAAGTAGAGGAATGTGATTTAGAAGAGATTACTACCAGACATGTGACATGGTATCACATACTTTAAAGATATACCTAGCCAAACTGGAATTTGTCCAGTTATATCTCTAAAGAATTACATGATAAAATGCCACATTCATGCCTAAGCAGATTTAATGGCATCTCTATCAAAACAGTTGAAGAACATGACACTACAGAAAAGAAACTTTCTTCAAACAGGACGTATACTGCCATCAATGACAAATAAGGTAGTTTTAATCAAGTAACGGACATCACTACGATCCTGGTGGTGTCTACAATGGTCCTGTCCAACAACGCTAGTTTGCACTCTGCTTTTTTTATTGCATGGAGATTCATCACAAAAGTAGGACAGTTTTCTGGGATGTCAACAGAAGGGTTAGTCAAAACTTTTTAATGGAGTTAACAACAGTAATAACTATTTTTTAAAGCCTGTTATCTCTGGAAGATCTATTTTTCATACAAGAACTGAAAATTCAGACGAACAGTGACTCAGAGCTGGGACGGTTCAGCCTGGAGAAAAGAAGGGTCAGGAGAAATATTATCCTTGTGTATAATTACATGATAGGATGCAACAAAGAAGAAGGAGAGAGGCTGTTCTCCATGATTCCCACTGACAAGACAAGAGGCAATGGCAACAAAGTGAAACACATGATACTGCATGAGAATGCAATAAAACACTTCTTTACTGTGACGTTGGTCAAATACTCTCACAGGTTGCCCAGAGACATTGTGGAGACTCCATCTGTGGAGATGCTCAAAATCCAGCTGGACACAGACCTAGGCCTCTAGCTGACCCTGCCTCAGGCTGACCTGATCTCAAGTGGTCCCTGACAAACTGATTTGAAAATTAAGCCTATTTATTCAGGTATGAGGTTTCCTTTTCCAGAGTGTCGGACTTCTCTGTCAAACTTTCCATCCCTTACATATATATATATATATATAAAAAAAAAACCTGTGTATATACACACAGATATATATAGCTCTGGACCTTCCAGACTGATGTCTCAGTGCACTGCAGGATATGGAGTTTGACCAGTGAATATGATCTTCAGAGAAGAAAGGGAGCTCAAGGCATCCAAACTCTTAAGCCTGCTGAACTTGAACTCAATCCTACTGAACTTGCACTCTGTCACACAGTCCCAGACAGTGGTATTTATGCTCTCCATAATCAGTGGAACTCTGCAATGAGTATTTTTATTTTGTTATTGTCAGTTGAGGGACAGCACTAAAACCACTAAAGCCTTTAGGCAGTTTCTATGCCCCTTTCAATGTACACCATGAGTTAATGCATTCTGAAAGTCAAGAATACTGTTTAAACAAAACAGATTTATTATATGTGCTAACTGCCTATCCGTGGGATCTAATTTGTGGTCAAAACACACAATTTGCCATGAATGCTTTCCTAAGGAAACAGATATATACACTTTCAGTGTAACATTAGTGTCCGAAGTGAAAAATTAGTATGGCTTAGTAGTTACGGATGTCTGAAAATTACCTTAGTACTTTTGGAAGCGCTTAAGAATACATTTCAGAGAAAGAAATAAAAATAATAATAATCAAAAGGCATGCAACTTAGAGGGCCAATACAAAGAATGCACTGTACTGACTTATTTATGTATTGTATAAGATTCTAGGTTCAAAGGCCTACACTTTTATGTTGGTTTTATTTACATGTGAAATTTTTTCCAAGTGATACAGGGAAATGGATACCATATGTTTCCCAGCTGTTTTCTTCTGACAGGAACTATTAAGCACTCAGTATGGAAATGAATTCTGTCTGAGTTTTATGAAAACACTGCTTTCAACACAGGGGTCTAGACAGAGGAAAAGGCATCAACATTTTGTTTGTCGTCACTTTATTCAAGCTTACATTTATTTTGTTGCCTAGCTTTCTCCACTTTCTAACCTTAATAACATGCATTTACATAAACCTCTGGTGACAAAATTGTAAAATTGGACACTGCAAAGAAGCAATGGCCTTTGCTACAAACCTGTCTTGGAGCACTGTAAAGTCATGTATTCCTCTTTTCTTTCACTACAATTAGAGTGGAGTAAGGTATTTCAGGTTTTTTTATTCTTTTTCTTCCCAACATCTGTTTACAAATACTGCTTTTCCAGAAAACAAACTGGAACACTAAGAAAAGTTAGCAATATTTTTACTGACTTACAAACATATTCTTCACTTAAGTGGCATGTCCAGTTTACATACTGGATTTAACAGAGGTTTGGAATATATCATTTAAACTGCATAGCAGTAGGGAAGAAAGCAAAAACAGAATGACAGACACAATCTTTCTTTGTTTTATTTTCTACCTGGGTGCTGTACAGGCTGCATCAGTGCACAGAAACCATTACAGCATGGTTTCTCCCTATGGAACACTGAATCCAGAGGTCAAAGTGGACCACGGCAGGGTTTGAATATCTTCCGTTCTGTTTTCAGATGCTTGTTCCCTGAAGAAGCAAGTGCTGCCTACATTCTCCAAAGCACTAGCACAGCAGGAGTTATGTGAGTAGTCTCCAACTGCTGCTCCAGGGGAAAAGCCTCTTGCTCATCTCTTCATATTTATGAACTCAGGAAGGGGCCATTAAAAGTCTGGGTCAAATAAATACTGTTTGATTCTTTTATAAACAGTAAAGGATGGCCTGAGTTTAAGGCAGGGAACTAGAATATGGAGCAGCTAGCTTGATTCCAGAATATGACAATTTTAGTGTAATCTTGGGTAAGCCGCATCTCTTCTGTGCACCAGTATCTCAAATGTAAAAAGTATGATGACAAAATTTATTTTCCTACTATATTGTCAAAATTATTTCTTTAACTTTTATTAATCAATATGAGAGATTTGGATGATCCTGTTGTGTTGCTGAAGTAAAAAGGGAGAGGAACACAAAAACTGGGGAAACTTCATTCACATCAGTATAGAAGTGTCCTGATGCCTGATACACCTGAGGTATCAACGCATTTCCCTGGCACTAAAGAAAACAGTATCTGATTAAAACCTGCAAGGGTCAAATTTCCAAAAGCAGTTCATCACCTTATAAGGTGCTCTATGATCTTCTCAAGGAAGAGAAAATGCAAAATGTGAATAAGGAAACCTATGGGCTTATTTAGTTTCACTTATTTATTTACTTACTTTTATTTATTTAGAGATGTCCTAGAACTACTGGGACCAATAATCAGAGAAGGGGACAATTAGGAAGCAACTTCTCTTTCAATGTAATCACTTAATCAGATTTTATTTTTGGAATCAAATTCTTCCTTGAAGTTTCTAAAAAAGATCTTTGGACATGTTTCCAATTAGAAGCATCTGTTGACTTCAGACCATTTTTCAACATCATCTCTGTATCTAGGGCAGGGAGAGGTGAGGGGGGGAGTTTTATCTGGTATATGAGCATCTATAGAATTATAGAATTATGTATGAGTTTTGTCTAACCATCAAGAAAGGCAATCTCATGCAAAGATGAAACTTTACCCTTGTGACACACAGTTTCTGTGATACTCACAATCAAATGCCAAACATCAGAATACCTTTAAATTGTCCTGAGTATAAAGAAAATAACAAAGAACTTTGCTTTTACTTCATCCCTTTAAGGAAACTGCATGCAAGAGCCTGTCTCACATTCTTTATGTGGTGATGGCTTAATGATGTTTACAGCACTGGTGACACAAATAGGTAGTTGCAAAAGGCTGTGTATCACACGCATTACAAAATGAACTCAACATTGCTACCAGTCTGCCCAGGTGGCCAAGAAAGTCAGTGGCATCCTGGACTGTATCAAAAACAGTGTGTCCAGTAGGAGCAGGGAAGTGATTGTGCCGCTGTACTTGGCACTGGTTAGGCCACACCTCAAGTACTGTGGTCAGTTTTGGGCACTGAAGTGCAAGAAAGACATGGAGGTGCTGGAGTGGGTCCAGAGAAGGGCAACAAAACCAGTGAGAAGATATTTTATGAGAAGAAGCTGAGGGAACTGGGATTGTGTAGTTTTGAGAAAAGGAGTCTGAGAGGAGACCTTATTGCTCTCTACAGCTACCTGAAAGGAGGTTGCAGTGAGGTGAGTGTTGGTCCATTCTCTGTCATGACTAGCAATAGGATGAGAGGAAATGGGATTAAGTTGTGCCAGGGGAGGTTCAGATTGGGTATCAGGAAAAATTTCTGTACTGAAAGAGTGGTGAGGCAGTGGAACTGGATGCCCAGGGAGGTGGTGGAGTCACCACCCCTGGAGGTGTTCAAAAAACATGCAGACGTGGCACTTCAGGACATGGTTTTGTGGTCACGATAATGTTGGGTAGATGTTTGGACTTCATGATCTAAGAGGTCTTTTTCAACCTTAATTATTCTATGATTCTATACTGCAGCGTGGTATTTGTAGATGTTGCTGTGGCAGACCTTCACAAACCCAGAATGACTCACGTTGAAAGAGCACAGAGGAAATGGTAAAAGTCCTGAAAGTTTCTGTCACCAACAACACTGACTCATTTAGGTTTATTCTTTGACCAATATTCTGTAGTCACAAGTGCTGCCATGGAACAGCTGGGATGTACAACAGGCAGCAGTGCAGGCAAGCAGGAAAATGGATGTAAAGACCTCAGTAATTTGCTGATCAGCTGGCAACGGATTTCAAGTTGCTTTGCTAGGTCACTTGACAGCTACACCCAGGTTTATCAGGAATTAAAAAGATCATCACTTCACTACTGTTCTTCCATAGGTGGCAACCAGTCAGCTCCATTACCATGTTACATCCCTCTGTTAAACCCTTGAGCCTTTTTAGCTTGCTATTTCTGTTTCTTCTCAGGATAGAGAGCAATATATTACAGTTTACTGCAATAAACCACTGTCCAGAAGAAAAAAAATGGATGACTTTCCTTATGCAAACAGTTGTCAACAATGCCGTTAATGCTTCCACCTAATGACCTGATCTGCATCCAGACTATGCTAAGTCTAAATTCTCTGTACTTAAAACTTTTTCTATGAACTCCATGCCTGTGCAGTCACAGTAAAACTGTAAATAATGGAGAAAAATACACTGTTTGGGCTCTGAAACTGAGAGTCATGGACTATGGTAAGACTATTTGCTGACTTTATCAGGCCTAATAGATCTTTCAGTGGTCTATGAACCTCTGAGGTTGAATCAAATTTCTCGCTGAGAAAGGTGGGAGCATTAGGTGGGAGCATTGTTACTTCTCCAAAGTAACTTGGTTGCAATGTTCTTTTTTGCAGCATTCATTTGGAGACTAGGTTCTTGAGCAATCTGGATTAACTGGAGACACTCTGAGAACAGGGAGATGGACAAGATGGCCTTCAAAGGTACCTCCTTACTTAATGTTACGCTATGAAGACAAAACCACCTTGAAAGAACACTGCCTGCATGCAGGCAGTAGCAAGACTGGAAACAAAGTGCAAAACTGGTAGACAAGAGAGGACACTGTTTGGCTGCTTTTGTCAGCATGTACTTGGAAATTCCCAGTACACAGTACTGGGAAGTACTCTCTACCCTTGATGACGACACAGTAAGAAGCTTCTTTACCATTTAGGATTCAACTGTTTACCCTCAAAAAAGGGTAAAGAGAAGGACCTTGGGAATTACAGAGCAGTCAGCCTCACCTCTGCGCCTGGGAAGATCATGGAACAGATTCTCCTCAAAGCTGTGTGAAGGCATATAGATGACAGAGAGGTGAATAGAGACAGACCACAAGATTTTACTGAGGGTAAATCACGCCTTCTATGATGGAGTGACTGCATGAGTGGATAAGGGAAGAGCAACTGATGTCACCTATCTCCACTTCTGTAATACCTTTGACATGGTCTCCCCCAGCATTCTTGCCCCTAATTTGGACAGATAGGTTTGATGGATGGACTATTTGATACAAAAGGACCTGTCCGGATGGTCATGTCCAAAGAGCAGTCAACATCTCAATGTCCAAATGGAGATTAGTAATGAGTGGTGTTCCTCAGGGATTTGCATTGGGACCGGTACTGTACAAGATCTATATTAAAGACAATGGCATAGAAGGACTGAGTGCACCCTCAGAAGATTTGCAGATGACACCAAGCTGAGTAGTGCAGTTGGTTCACTTGAAGGAAGAGATGCCATCCAGAGGGACCTCGACCAGACTTGAGGACTAGGCCTATGTGAACCTCATAAATTCAACAAGGCCCAGTGCAAGGTCTAGCACCCTTACAATGAGGGTGGTGAGACACTGGAACAGGTTGTCCAGAGAAGCTGTGGATGCCCCATCCCTGGAGCTGTTCGAAGGTCAAGCTGGATAGGGATTTGAGCAACCTGATCTAGTGAAAGATGTCCCTGCCCAAGAAAGGGTGGCTAGACTATATGAAAGCTGAAGGGAAGGTCCCCTGAAATCCAGACCATTCTAGGATTCTACGATTCTATACATGGGAACAAACTCTGTTAGGTTGATTCTGCTGCTACCAAAGGATTAATGTATTTAAATTACTTTACTTTATATGAAACTCTTCCTCCTTCCTTTAAAAATTCACTTACTGAGGAGTTTACTTCACTTCCCATCATCATCATTAAGGAAGCCTGGGATTAGCATGGACAACTGCCCACTACCTATTAATTTTATTTTTCTTTTAAATGCAGTATTTCACCATATTGGTCATGTCCTATATAATCATTTGGGAGTCTGCACTAAGTATATATAAAGTTTCACATTTGGAGTTTTACTGTCCTCTGAAAGAAATGCCTTAGTTTCTTCCTTGTGATATCACTTCAGCAGAGACTCTTGAGTCAATTAAGACTTGTACTTATTCCAGGTCCATTTACAGCACTGTGATTCTGACTTAATATACAGACACTGAGGTTATACTTTTAGAAAATTCTTCATTGTTGTTAACACCGATTTATCTCCAACACTGACAGCGATATTGGGGCTCCAAGAGAGGGAGGAAGGGATGTTCCTTGCATATCATCAGATAATCAAAACCAGTTCTGAATATCTCTTATAATTAATTACACTAAAATAATATTTAACAATTTTAACTGCAGGTGGCGCTGTTTTACAGTTTTAATATATTGATAACTTCCAGGGGTACATTTTAGAGTTCTTTAACGTAAGCTCTATAAAAAAGGAATGTGAATTAAAGAGCAACTCCACACAGGTAAGAACAGAGAGGACTTCATATTTAAGTGGAATTTGAAGCCACTCTAAAGAAGAAAGAAAGGGTAAACAGGACGAATAATACTTTATCCTTTTAAATAACAATGCACCTTTCCCAAATAATTCAAACATTAATATGAGCATCAGTGAATGAACAATATTTCTTATCTTTGCTTCAGGAAGAACAAAATGAGAGCTGTCATTTCTAAAATAGAGAATATAGAAGAGGCAAAGAAAATTTCAAAATTAATAAACTTAGTTTACTCTTATCCAGACTTATCTAAGGATGTAAAGGAGAGGTTGCAAGTAAAGGTCTACTGAAAAATCAAAAAAGGTGATTCTCGCACAAAATGCATAAAACAGGAAGGAGGATGTGAGAACAAGGCAGGAAAACAGCTTATATATAGCTATCGTAAGTGTCACTGCATACTAATTACATTTTTTCCAAGAAAATTCCCCAGTATTCTACCACGGAATTATCAATCAGTATTTTATTGTTTCAGACATAATTACCTGGGAGACATTTGTAACACAACTGACTGTGAAATTAATGCCATATAACACTGCCTACAAATCAAATTTTACTTTAACTTCTCTTACAGCTAAAAAACTACCAAGAGCTTCAGACAGAAATTGTATGCAATTTTATACTCACTGATTTGTTTCTTTCTCTCACATAGGAAACTAAACTTCTGAATAATTTTATGAATTACATTTCTTTTGGAATTAATAAAGTGTTGCAGAATAATACTAAAAACTAACTGAAGATTAAAAACTAACTTTCTTTTATCAACCTGTGAAGGAAGATCTAGAGTAGGATGTTGTCCTCATTTGAAACATACATTTAATGACAACCAAAAGTCATCAAAGGTGACAGAATATACTTCAACAATGACACGGCTCAGCGAAGCTTGTTACACAGATGTCTTGAATCATTTGCTCAAGTGGCCTTAGAAATTCTGCCCAGATAGAAAGCAATGCGTTTCATGCTTAATAACAAAAGCTTAATAAAGGACTGGTTTCTGTTTCAATTCATCATTCTACATTAGACAATGCTGGAAATCAATGGGCTGGCTAGCTAACACTTCCATTTCAGAAAAATGAGCTAGCTGATCCATTTTTAAACTACACTCTTTCATTTTCTGTCTTTGAAGAAGAACAATGCCCATCTTGGTGGTTATTATGCTAGCTACAAAGATCATTCTCTTGAAGCATGATGGCTGAGAAGGCAATTATGCTCAAAGACACTCTACTGTGGGTAAAGCAGTATTTGCCCTATACCTTTTCTCCAATCTCATATATCTTTTACCTTGTGATCTGGGGGTTTTGACACATATACTCCAAGGATCCCTTAGAATTTTCCTAAGTAAGAATTCCCTAAATCCAAGGAATGACAGAAAGGAGTCAGGACTGAGACTATACTGACTGCATGACTTTAATGCACATCTTGCAAAAGGGTGAGGTAGGAATGACAGGACCTTCCCACCAGTACAGATCACTGGCAAGTGATGTTCAATAAAGGGAGATGACAGTGGGAATTTAAGGAGGAAAAGCTACACATGAGGAAATCTTTTCTTAGACTTTCTAATCTCTTCTAGTCCAAAAGAATAATGAATTTGAGCAAAAGATACAGGAAGGCAGAAATAGTTTAAAAAAAAAACACAAACAAATTTGTTGAAAGTTCTATGTGAAATTCTTGAGAAATACACCGGTAAACACTGATATGTTTGCCTAAAATTAAATTAGTGTAATTTGAAAACAAGGTAAACAAACACTTTCTTATGTTGCTAACATATTATTAAATGTTTACATGAAATGGGGAAAGAAAATGAGATTTACAGAGTTATTTACTAAACAACTCTGCAAAAAAATGAATAGCAAGACTTCCATAATATCTGTCATATAATTAAACATATAATTCCACAAATATAAATTATCTGGTTTAAATCTGTTCTAGCAATCCTGTTGGCGAAAATGGTTGTCTTCATATTTATATATTTTTTAAGTATAAAGGTGATTCTTATTTTCTCTATAATTTTTTCTTAACCATCTTAGTGAACCGAATATTTTTTTCTGAGACAAAGCTGAGAGACAATTTTTTTTTAGATTATTAAGGTCCCAGCATATTTAATCCTATGGCTAACATGCTTAACTTCTAGTTATTTTTAAAAACTAATTCTAGGGTAGTTCTCTTTCCCACATTCTTCTTGGTTTTAAAGAAGAAATGCAACCTCTAACTAAGCAGGAGTCCGTATGAGGTAGAAAGCTGGATAAGGTCTTTGTAAAACACCAGAGTTTTTCTATGTATAACTACTTAAATTGTAAATGGAATAGAGACATAAAATAGTATGAATGTCATGCATACTAAAGATTATACTAAAGATATAATCTATCTTCATAAAAAATAGCACACAGGAACAATAATTTGGTGAACATTTTTTTAATGGTCTACAATATGAGGAAAACAAAAGACTGTATCAAAAGCAACAATGAAAAATCAACACATGGAGCCTTATGCAATGTTTACTGATGCAGCTCCACTGATATTTCAAGATGCTTCAGATATTGAAGTCTGTACAGATATAAAGTGATACCTTCCTGTTCAGCACTGTATGTTTACTCATTGACTATGTAGAGTGAAAATAAGACAGATTTAATACTATTTCCAATTCACCAAAACTTTGAAGTGGTAAGTAGAGAGAAAAAAAAATATTTTAGTACTGTTTCCAGTTTGCCAATACTATTATCAGTGCTAAAAACCTCTTTTCTGACTCAAGACTCTTAAAGATATGAGTCAACTTCCACTGGTAGACTCCTAGTCCTCCTATGTCTTCCAGCAATGCCTGTAGTTGCTTCTGCCAACCACTTTTCAAGGCAATAGATGAGTGCAGGTGTAATTAAAAGCATCATGGAAAAATGTCCTACTGCAGAGGAGACCATGAAACAACAGAGCTACACAGTAAGATGTCAATATCCCACAGCATTACAGAAGAGCTCATAACCAGGGCTTCATCCTTGCTATTGGTCTGCATTTTGCTTTAAGACTACTATCTGAATTTTAAAAGGAATATAATCTTCTTCCTGAAAACAGATACCAACGCTGCCACTGTGGATGAGCAGTCCTCATGAACAGACTACTTAGTACAGTATGTCTTAGGGGCTGTTCTTGCTCTGGGTCACCTTGCTCTTGGAGCAGCGGAGTGAATGAGTGGCTTTAACTCTTTTATTTGACAAGATGAGATAATGCCCTGCTGCCATATGATCAGCTGCTAATACTGATAGGAAGAGAGAGGGAGGGAAATGGCAGTAGGGAGAAAATGGGGGGAAGGTGGACAGGAAAGAGATTGGGGGGGGGGGGGGGGGGTAATGGGTGGAGAATGAAGGGACAACAATAAGGGGCAATAATTGGTGGGGAGGAGAATGCTGAGAAGAAAATAGAGAATACTGTGGGGGAAAAATAGGGGAAAGATTCATGGAGAGGAATGGTGGTACAGACTGGGTAAGGAAGAATGTGGTGGAAGAAAAGGTAAGCTCTCCTAAAATGGGGAGAAAGAATGGTGTAGTTAACACTGGGGTGAATGGGTAAGAAGAATGGTGGTGAGGAATGTTAGAGAGAACAGGTGAGAAAACAGTGGGAAGAATGGTAGATAATGGTGGAGAAAATGGAGAAAGAAGAATGGAAGGAAGAAAGGAGGGAAGGATGGTGGGAGGAATGAGAGGATAAATTCTAGGGAGAATAGTAGGGGAAAATGAGGAGTAGAAGGGGGAAGAAAAGAGGGAGAAAGAGGGGAGGAGGAAGGAAGGAAGGAAGGAAGGAAGGAAGGAAGGAAGGAAGGAAGGAAGGAAGGAAGGAAGGAAGGAAGGATCG
>JANVCC010010369.1:16292016-16316075 GCA_025345505.1 Todiramphus chloris collaris
GGAAGGAAGGAAGGAAGGAAGGAAGGAAGGAAGGAAGGAAGGAAGAATGGTGGGGAGAAATGGGGTGAGAATGGGAGAAGGGGGAGGTGTAGGGAAATTCAGGGCAAGTATGGTAAGAAAGAGGGAAAAAGAAGAATGGAAATGAGAAGGGACAAAAAGGGAAGAAGGATGAAGAAAAGGATGAGGAAGAGGGTTAGAAGGAGCAGGAAGGTATGAAGAGAGAAGGGATGGGGATGAGGTAAGGCTAGGACAGAAGGCTGTAATGCGGGAAGATGGGGGGAACATGGAGGTGAGGATGGGGGAAGTCAGGGGGCAGTCTGGGGTAGAATGAATTAGGACAAATTGAGGTGGGTGAATCAGGGCTCCTCTCTCTTTCCAGTTCTTCCCTGCCTTTGCTTGTAGCAGGTCATACTGTGTACACAACCACTGCTGTGCCCTGTGTGAGCAGTAATGCGGCAAGAAGGTATGGTAAGGAGAGCTTTGCTCCATTTATTGCCAAGGGCAGTGGTTGGCATACAGTTGTGATCACCTGGCTTTTAAGGACTATGGTTGAAGAAGTAGCCCTAAGAAAGTTTTGACTTAGTTACACAACTTGGAAATTTACAACTCACTGAAAGGAAATACAGAAGAAAAGTTGCCAAAGTATAGCACAGTTCTTAAAGCCTTAAATCATCCCACAAGTTCCAGGTCACAGAATCACAGAATGGTTGGGGTTAGAAGGGTCCTCTGGAGATCATCAAGTCAAACCTCACTGCCAAAGCAGGTTCACCTAGACCAGGGTGCATAGGAATGTGTCCAGACACATTCTGAATAACTCCAGAGAAGGAAACTCTGAATATCTCCAGAGAAGGAAACTCCACAACCTCTTTGGGCAGCCTGTTCCAGCACTCAATCATCATCACAGTAAAGAATTTTTTTTGCTGATGTTGAGGTGGAACTTCCTGTGTTCCAATTTGTGCCTGTTGCTGGGCACCACTGAAAAGAGACGGGCCCCATCCTCTTGACACCCACCCTTCAGATACTTATAAACATAGATTAAGATCTCCTCTCAGTCTTCTTTTCCAGGTTAAACAGCCCCAGGGCTCTCAGCCTTCCCTCATAAGAGAGATGTTCCCAGTCCCCTCAGCATCTTTTCAGCCCTTTCTGTTGATTTCTGCCTCCCGTTTCTGTTACAGAAGTATTTGATGAAACAACATTAATGAAAGTTCAATTAAAACATCAGAAAGCACAATAAACTTTTCCTAGCTCAACAAAAATACTCCTCTCACCAATTCATTTCTCCTCCATCAGGAACAGAAAAACAAAAGTGGATTAATCTGATTTACAGAGTGAAAAACAACACTGAATGCAGTTTTTGTCAGAGGGGCAGGGGGAAGGTCTCCAGATGGTTCTCATCTATATGCCATGATTCTTCATTTAGTTTACACCATTAAACTAAAATACTCGGCTTTAATCTTAACTATTACAGTATGCCTTAGAGTAGATTCTATCATGTAGCATCCTTGATACAGTTTCAGACTCTGGCAAAACATCATCCCTCAAACTGGTCATGGCCATATGGGTAGTAAATGTATCCAACATTTTTTCATTGGCGCCTACATTATTACGTCTTGTCACCAATGGTTTCTCGGCTTTTCAAGTAAATTGTTGCATATACTGTGGTTTGGAGCTGCTGAGATGAAGCCCTACATTTATCTGTATACAGCCAAATCCTTTTTTGGAACTTTTTTTCCTTCTAACATCTGTTGAAACAAAAAAGCACGTTTCCAGAAAGCTGTACAAAAATGAGAGAAAACAAAACAACAGAACACTGCCAAGAAGCTATTGTTGCCAAGTTGCACATGATAAGAAGCAGCCTAGAAAATCATGGGTGGACAGAAGTGGGTATCATACCTGATCTGTCTTCATTTTGTGAATCACATCTTCTACATAATTCTGGGATGGTCTTGAGAGAAGTTACTGAATACTGTAAAAAAGGAAAAAATTTATATGAAGTAATTAATTTAAACCAATGAAAAGTATAAAAGGTCTTGATGTCATGGGTACAGCCTAAATCTACCAGCCTAAGGGTACTTCTGTCATTCTGATGGTCTTCTCAGGTTGCATGAAGAAAGCAGACGGCATCTGCTTTTGTGTCCCACCTTCATGGATATCAAACATAGTTTCAAAGCTAAAGCAAATTGAATTTCTCAGATTTCTCCTTCCTGCAGATCATCTTTAAGTCACAAATATATCTTACATATTTATCCTTTCCATGGGATGCAAGACACATCAAACATGAGAACAAATCTAGGCTGCACAGTAAACATTGAGGTCTCACTCTGCTCCCCTGGGCATCTACTACGGTGACTATACTGCAAGATACCTCATGCTTAAAAATTGGAATTCAAGCTTTCACTAACCAATATGTAAATGTGATACAATGTATTTGCACCATAGAGGTCCGATCTCAGAGAAGGATGCATGTATACATTCATATCACATGAGAGGCTCATTTCTCTGACCTACCCTTTATTAAAGCAAACTTACATTATTACTTGAATACGACAGGATATGTCTGATATTAATCAGTATGTTATTCTCTGAAATCAGCATTAAAAAAGCAAAAAAACCAAAAAAACCAGGGATGACATATGTATCTTACTAAACAGAAATATTTTTCTTATAAACTTGTGGAATACCCTTGGTAAGATACATGATCCAGTGTTGTAAAGCTACACATTCTGACATACAGAAATTAACTTAATAGCAAGCCTTTCTTAAGCAAATGCTTAAATGTTACAGGAATCTTCACTTAAACAAATGAAAATCATTACGTCTGTGAGAGATCAATGGCTTTGCTCATATAAAAAAACCCTCCTAAAACCAGTATTTTGGAAACTAAAACAGAAAAAAGCATTTAGGATTAGCACAACTGAAATATTTTAAAGAATATATAAACACCATATGTTTTCAAAGAAACGTATTTTTAGCTGGTGTGCTATTGACCAATGAAGCAAACCAGCTACAAAACCACAAGCTTTCACACAGAAAAGAAATGGTCATACATGGTCCTCTTTTTTGCTGACAGTTTGTCATTCAAAGTTTGATGTGCTTCTAATACACAGCTGGCAATCTACTTTAAAATAAAGTCGACCTCATGTCACCAATTGCAGAAGTAATTTACTTCTCTGGTACAAGTTTAAGATGGTTGCTCAATTGATTGTAGTTACCTTATTAAGTCTCAGAAATCTCCCATGCCTTACTTATTCCCTTGCTGACCTGATTCATGGATGTATTGAGAAACCTCAACTACAACAAGAATCTCTCATAAGTATTCCCAGGATCAACACTGAACTTTTTAATTAGAATGTGTAGCAGCAGTCCACAGAACTACCCAATGACTCCAATTCCCATTAAACAAGCGGCTGTCTATATGGCTGTGACTGCTCCAGGATGTGACAGCCTAAAGCAACAAAGAGCAGAGGAACAGAGACAGGGAGAAAGATGCTAGTAAATACAAATTAATACAAGTTAAACACACACATGCACAAACACCACGTGCTGTGCTTCACTCTAGTTATTAACGATTGAGCTGTTAAATGATACATCTTGTTATTTCAGCACAAAGACTCACAAGGCAATGTTGAACTGGTCTAGTAAGATTCTTAAGAGTATCCAAGGAACATGTCTCTAAGGAATACAGTAGCTTCATAAGACCAGCTGGTAAAGTTTAAACTATTACACAGTTTGTAATTCAATTAGAATGAAGTTTTTGATATTCCATTGCTACGTTTTTTGTCAGGCAACCTCAAAAACAGAACACCAGTTTTCTTTCTGTCTTTTTTCTTTCCTATTCTTTCCTGGAAGAACAGATTTTCTTTTTGTTTCACCATTGCACTAGAATGTATTTGGTTACCACATCCCACCACCAAAAATTTATCAAATTATATAAATTCGATCATATTGCTTTGATTTCATTAACAGATTTCCTCCCACTCACCTCTGCCCTCAAAATGTCTTCCATGCATTTATACTTCTGCCTTCTGTATTTTGTGGTCAAGGAGGGGAGAACTGGTTTTGGTCCATGAAGCAACTAAAATTACTCTTTAAAATTACTTCACTTTAGTGGACCTTCCCCAACCATAAGCATAACCCATTGTCACCTCTTTCCTCTAGAACTACCTTCTCTCATGCTCTAGCTTCAGCTCTGACCATCAGTAATGTTTGTTAGCTTTTCTTCAACCAAAAATTTCAAGGTTACTAGTGGTATCATAGAGGGACAGCAAAAGAGGTTGAGATTGCAGCTCTTCCCTCAAACAGAATTTTAGACTTAATGCTTATTCAATAGCATTTAAAATTCATTATTTGTCATTTTTCCTTCAACAATTTTAAATTGGTTTACATACAAAATCAAATACGATTTCTTATATTTCACCATTAGAGTAACTAAGTCAACCAGAGTTGAAGGCCATACCCAAAGGCTTAAGTGATAATGTGAGAGCTAAGTACATCATGTAGCATGCTTCGTTGGTCAATGCTTACTATGATCTTTGGTATTTAATCAAAGTGTGTTGTGGTTAACAGTGAAATCCAGCAACAAAATAAAGGCCTTATTCCCAGAATAATCCATGTAATGGCATTTTTTATTGCTGTTTGAGGTTTTGGTACTTTTTCTCCCTTCAAGGCATGCCTATATCCTACCCGAAGCAGTGAATTTCAGCAAAGCAAACCCCTTAAGAACTCTGTAAGACGTAAGAACAGTACTAACAGCAAACAGGAGACAAAAAAGGCAGTAACAACTATTTCATGTAAATGCAAGATATTCCCAACTTTCTTCAAAGAAATATTATTTCAGGGGAAAATGGAACCTCCCTTATCATAGAAAACATTTGTTCATTATGTGAAATTGCACTACAGAATTTGAATGAAAATGTTACACGTTTCATTTCATGTGGTTTTCCATTTTTAATGCAATGAATTTTAAACACAACACAAGAGAACAAAACCTTTTATCTCTAGTAAGACTGTTCTGTGCACTTGCATTAACACTTGTAGACTCACTTGTGTCTGAGAAGTATCAGAAATAAATACTGGATCAAAATAAGCATTGAAAAGTATATACAAATTAGTATTTAAAAAAAAAAAAAAGAAAAAAAGTTATTTTTTTAAATTCTGTTGTGAAGTATACCTTTAATGTCTCCTGAAATAGTCAAAGGGCAAAGCTGGACACATAGTGTGACTCTCAGACCATGTAATCAGAACTGTGACACTCCCCAAACGCTAACAAACATGTCTTGGTTCAACTGAAGTCAGTATCAAAACTCAAAAAATTCTCCTCCAATGGATCGACACCAGTAACTGTGTCCTACTCTTAAATGCACAGCTCCTTGTTTTCATTTAGGTAGAAAAACCAGACAACTTCCTTCATTATAGCTAATTTGTTTCCAGGTGTTATTATTACTGTAAGCCATTTAACAATCTTATTTCAACTTATTTGCTATTGTGGAAAATAAACTGTTTCATTAATATTCAAATCCCATTAAATTAATACTTTATATTACATTTTCTTAATAATTTATAACTGTGCAACACCACCCTTTTTCCTAGAAATCTATTTGGGACTAGCAAGCTACATCAAGAACAAGTAAAGTAACAATACTTGACCTGAGGCTGCAGGAAGATTTTTTTCAATAGTAGTATCAATTTCAGCAGATCCAGATTAAACAAAAAAAACAAAACAAAAAACAAAACAAAAAAAAAAAAAAAAAAACAAAAAAACCAAAAAGAAGTACATATTATTCTGGTATGGTGCATGTGAAAAATAACACCTCCCCAAAATAAACAGACTACTTAACTTCTGTGATCAACATCTCTGGAGTACTGCTTGGATTATCCATGCTATGTATTTTAATGGCATCCTACATAGACATTTCATATGTTATTTTTCTCTTTACAGGAGACCTTCATAGGGACTAGCACCATTAAAAGTACAAAATATCTGTTTCAATCTAATACTTCCTATAAAGATTTTAGTTGCCATCTGCATTTTGTTCCATTCTGAAAAGGGAGAGATTAAAAAAAAAAAAGGGGGGACTATCAATGAGTTCATCAGCTGGATGGGTAATAACACACTCCAGTTGGAGACTGCGCCTGCACAGCTATGTATGACCCTCCAAGCTGAGCATGAAGTCCTGCTTGCTGGGTAGGTAACTCTGGCTGTGTGTCACCTATACACCTGTCTGAGCTGGAGGGGTGACCCAGCTCTCTCCATGTCCACGTAAGGGTGGCAGCAGGCTCAGGAGGTACCCTGTGCCAAGAAGGCTAGGAGATAGCAATACTGTTGACCATACAAAGCTTGTATCGTCACTGCAAGGCAAGGATTGACATGAAGAAATTTTCCAACCTGTTTCAAAATACCTGTCAATTCAACAGCTGATTAATTATGTTTGAATTCACTTATTACTGTCACATTTCACAACTGCTCAAATTAGACCCAGTCCTGGACAAGCACCACTGAGCCAGGCTTTTAGTCATACAGAGCTATTTGAATGATCAGAGCAATAAACTATACAGTCAACTCCAAATAGTTTACAAATACCTAGCATTCAGGAGCTCTGGTTATGACTAGGTAATTTGGTATTATTTCTGTAAACCAGAAATAAAATAGTTTCAATTACACAACTTGTCAGTGCAGTAGAAATTCTGTATTTTAATTAAAGGATAGGAAACTTTCAGGTAACCACAACAATAGCATACAGCTTAAAAGCAGGAATAAATTTATGGGCAAAATCCGTAATATTAACTGGAAAAAGGAGAAAGTTTAAAATACACTTTTAATAGTGTATCTATCATTTAATGCAACTTAAAGTTTCTATTTTTTTTCTTCCGCTCTGTGAGTAATTATTCATGAAGAAATAAAACTTTCAGCTTGGTTGGTTAGTGTCATTGAAGACAAAATTTTCTTTTTTTAAATTTAAAAAAGAGTCTCAGAAACCTATTCTACTGCCTAAACTAAAATCAAATCACTAAATCACACAGAATCACAGAATGGTTGGGGTTGGTATGACCTCTGGAGATCATCTAGTCCAACTTCCCTGACAAAGTGGTTCACAAAGAAGGTTGCACAGGTGCATGTCTAGAAACATTTTGAATATCTCCAGAGAAGGAGACTCCAGAATGTCTCTGGGCAGCCTGTTCCAGGGCTCTGTCACTCTCACAGTAAAGAAGTTTTTCCTCATGTTGAGGTGGAACTTCATGTGTTTCAGTTTGTGCCTGTTGTCCTTTCTATTGCTGGGCACAGCTGAAAAGAGACTGGCCCCATCCTCTTGACACCCACTCTTCAGATACTTATAAACATTATTAAGATTCCCTCTCAAATTTTCTCCAGGCTAAACAGCCCCAGGGCTCTCAGCCTTTCCTCATAAGAGAGATGTTCCAGGCCCTTCATCATCTTTGTAGCTCTCTGTTGGACTCTCTCTAGTATTCCCTGTCCATCTTGAACTGGGGACACCAGAACTGAACACAATAGTCCAGATGTAGTCTCTCCAGTGCGGAGCAGAGCGGGGAGAAGCACCACCCTTGACCTGGTGGTCACACTCAATGCATCTCTGGATACCACTGGCCTTCTTGGTCACAAGAGCACACTGTTGGCTCATGGTTAACTTGATGTTCATCAAGACTCCAAGTTTCTTCTCCATGGAGCTGCTTTCCAGTAGGTTAACCCCTGACCTGTACTGGTGCATGGGATTATTCTTCCCCAGGTGTGGAATTCTAGACTTGCTCTTGTTGAATTTCATGAAGTTCCCCTTTGCCAATCTCTCCAGGATGTCCAGGTCTTGCTGAATGGTGGGAGAGCCTTCTGGTGTGTCAGCCACTCCTCCCAGCTTTGTATCATCAGCAAACTTGCTGAGAGTACACTTTGTCCCTTCATCCAGGTCATTGATGAACATGTTGAACAAGACTGGACCCAGTACTGACCCCTGAGAAACACCACTAGTTCCAGGCCTCCAGCTAGACTTTGCCACTGATCACAACCCTTTGAGCTCTATTGTTTAGCCAGTTCTCAATCCATATCACAGTCCACTCATCTGACCACACTTCCTGAGCTTCCTTCCACCTGCAGATGTTATGGGAGACCGTCAAAAACCTTGCTGAAGTCAAGGCAGACAACATCCATTGCTGTCTCCTCATCTACCCAGCCAGTCACAGTCATAAAAGGCTATCAGATGAGTTAAGCATGATTTCCCCTGGGTGAATCCATGCTGGCCACTCCTGCAATCTTTCTTGTCCTTCATGTGCTTAGAGATTACCTCCAGAATAAGCTGTTCCATCACCTTTCCAGGGATGGAGGTGAGGCTGATGGAAAGGACACAGGAAATTCCAGACCAGTCCAGGCTTTTGATACTATCTCCCGCAACATCCTCATGGGTAAGCGCAGGAAGTGTGGGTTAGAAGAGTGGACAGTGAGATGGGTTGAGAACTGGATGAATAATAGAGCTCGGAGGGTTGTGATCAGTGGTGCAGAGTCCAGGTGGCAACCTGTTTAGTAGTGGTGTTCCCCAGGGGTCAGTACTGAGTCCAGCCCTATTCAACATCTTCATCAATGTCCTGGATGAAGGGACAGTGTACCCTCAGTAAGTTTGCTGACAATACTAAGCTGGGAGAAGTGGCTGATACACCAGAAGGCTGTGCTGCCATCCAGTGAGATCTGAACTGACTGGAGAGACGGGCAAAGGGGAACCTAATGAAGTTCAACGAGGGCAAGTGTAGAGTCCTACACCTGGGGAGGAACAACACCACGTATTGGTACATGTTAGGGGTAGACCCACTGGAAAGCAGTTCCATGGATATGGACCTTGGTGTTCTGGTGGACAGTAAGTTCTCCATGGAACAGCAATGTGCCCTTGTGGCCAGGAAGGCCAATGGTATCCTGAGGTGCATAAAGAAAAGTGTGGCCAGCAGGCTGAGGGAGGTTCTCCTCCCCCTCTACTCTGCATTAGTGAGACCACATTTGGAGTATTATGTTCAGTTCTGGTCTCCCCAGTTCAAGAGGGACAGGGAAATACTAGAGAGAGTCCAATGGAGAGCTACAAAGATGATGAAGGGACTGGAACATCTCTCTTATGAGGAAAGGCTGAGAGCCCTGGGGCTGTTTAGCCTGGAAAAGAGATTTGAGAGCGGACCTTCTTAATGTTCACAAATATGTGAATGCTGGGTATCAAGTAGAAGGGGCTAGTCTCTCTTCAGCTGTGCCCTGTGATGGGATGAGAGGTAATGGTCACAAGCTGGAACACATGAAGTTCCACCTCAACATGAGGAAAAACTTCTTTACTGCAAGAGTGACGAAGCACTGGAACAGGCTGCCCAGAGAGGTTGTGGAGTTTCCTTCTCCACAGACTTTCAAGACCCACCTGTGGCCTGCCCTAGGTGTTCCTGCATTGGCAGGGGTGTTGGACTCAATGATCTCCAGAGCTCCCTTCCAACCCCTACCATTCTATGATTCTCCTTCTTGCCCTTTTTGAAGACTGGAGTGACATTGGCTTCCCTCCAATACTCGGGCACCTTTGCTGTTCTCCATCTTTCAGGAATGACAGGGAGTGACTTAGCAATAATATCAGCCAGCTGTCTCAGCACTCATGGGTGGATCTGATTAGGACCCATGCATTTGAGGGTGTCCTGCTTGCCTAAATGATCTCTAAACCAATCCTCATGGGCCAGTGCAGAGTATTCCTTTCTCCTGACTTTCCCTCTTACCTCCCAGGACTGGGATTCCTGAGGGCTGGTCTTATCAGTAAAGACAGAAGAAAGAAGGCATTCAATAACTCCGCTTTCTCCATATCCTCTCTCCTAAAAAGTACAATCAGCCATGACAGCATTCCAGCCATGTGAGCCATCCCACCAGGTCTCTGTAGTTGCAATGAGATCATGACCATACCCATATCTCTAGTTTTTCCTGTCATTTTCCATGCTGTGTGTGTTGGTGGACAAGTATTTCAGAGAGTTAATCAAGTCAGAAGATATTCCTGGAGAAGTGCAAGGAGAACCACCATGGTCATACTCAGCCTTGAGGTGTTTGGTCTTCCGGCTCTCATCTTGTAAGGCAGCTGAGGAACATTTGTCACTGCTCTGGTTGGCCCTGCATGTTCCCCAGCTGGATCCAATAGCCTGAGCATTATCACTTTGGACACCACCTCCCAAGTCCTTCAGTTTAAAGCTTTCCTGATCAAGCTGGCCAGTCTACTGCCAAAGATTCCCTTTCCTTTTTGACATAAGTGAGGGTGAAACATGATGCAGAGTCCTGCTTTTTTAGAGTCCAAGGCACCTTTTTTTGACAGTGGTATCTGATGAAGGAATACGGGTTTGAAATCACCTCTCTGCCTCAGCTCCTCTGATGCTGTGTAGCCTCATGACTGTTCCTTGCAATTAAGCCACCTGGTGTACCAACAGACCATCTGCCTGTGCACACTTTCTGAAGCTACGGACCATTACATCGGTAGAAGGGTCCAGGCACTTGCTACAAGCCACGGCATGCACTGAGGCATCCTTCCTGCCCAGGTCTGACTGAGCGGACATGTCACATTTCTCAGGGGTTATCTCCACAGCAGCACTGGTGTCAATTCTCAGGCAAGTGCCCACCACTTTGGCAGCAGCCTGGAGCCCTTCCCAGCGCTGTGGAGCTACCAGCTGGACACGGGCCCTCCCCACCGCGCCCCACTGGCTGTGCTCATGGGTGCCGGTGTTCCGTGGGGTCGCTGCTGCTGCCTCCCTCACTCTGCGTGGGCCACGGGAACCCAGTGGGTCTCTCCACTTGCCCTTGGGCTGCCCTGGCACCAGGAGCCCCCTGCCTGCCTCCGCCCAGCATGCAGACACAGAGCTGACCCCGTCTGCTGCTCTGTTCTTCACACACTGAGGTAAATACACCATACCAGGTGGATCTGAGATAGTACCTTCTTAGTCTGCAAAACGAGCACTGCATTTGCATTCCAGAGTCCTGAGGGAATTGGCAGATGCAGTTGCTAACCGTCATATTTGAAAAGGCATGGCAGTCTGGTCAAGTCTCCAGTGAATGGAAAAAAGTGAGTATCACATCCATTTTTAACAAGGTTAAGAAGGAGGACCCTGGGAACTACCAACCAGCCAGCCTCTCTTCAGTGCTCAGTAAGATCATGGAACAGATTTTCCTGGAAATTATGTTGAAACATATGGATGGTAGGTGATTAGAGACAGACAACATGGTTTCACAAAGGGCAAATCATGCCTGATTAAACTAGTGGTCTATGACAGAGTGACAAGAACTACAGATGTCATCTACCTCAACTTCTGTAAGGCCTTTCACACTGTCCTACATGACATACAGGTTTGATGGATGGATGGTTAGATGGATAAAGAATTGTCCATGTCCAACAAGTTACAGTCAACAGCTCAGTCTTGAAGGGGAAACCAGTAATGAGTGGTGTCCCTCAAGTGTGAATACTGGAACCAATACTATTTCATATCTTCATCAATGACATAGACAGTGGGATTGAGTACGCCCTCAAACTTTTCACTTGACACCAAGCTGAGCTGTGGAGTTGATTCACTTGAGGGAAGGGAGGCCATCCAGTAGCACCCTAAGAGGCTTGAGGAGTGGGCCCATACAAACCTCATGAAGTTCAATAAAGCCAAGGTACTGCACTTAAGTCAGGACAACCAACAGTATCAATACAGACTGGGGGATTGAGAGCAGCCCTGAAGAGAAGGACTTGGAGTGCTGGTGGATGAAAAACTGGACATAAGCTGGCAACATGCACCTGCAGACCAGAAAGCCAACTACATCCTGGGCTGCACAAAAAGAATTATGGCCATCAGAGTGAGGGAGGTGATTCTCCCCCTCCACTCTACTCTTAGGAGACTCCAGAGACTCCACCTGGAGCATTGCATCTGGCTCTGGGGTCCCCAGTAAGAGAAAGATGTGGACTGTTGAGTGGGTCCAGAGGAAGGCCATGAAAAGTGTCAGAGGGCTGGCACACCTCTTCTATGAAGAAAGGCTGAGAGAGTTGGGCTTGTTAATCCTGGAGAAGAGAAACCTGCAGAGAGACCTTCTTTCAATATATAAAGGGGGCTTATAAGAAAAATAGAGAAAGACTGTTTACCAGGGCCTGTAGTGACAGGGCAAGATGCAACTGAAAAAGGGTCAATTTAGATTCAATAGAAGGAAGAAATTTTTCACAATGAGGCTGGTGAGACACTCAAACAGGATACCCTGAGAAGTGGTATATGCCCATCACTCACGATTGTATTGGGTTTATGTGGCAAACTAGTGGGGGGAGGTGGTGGTGCAGAGATAGCTTCTGTGCAAACACACCAGGGGCTGCCCCATGTGAGAGAGAACCACTTCTAGCTGGCTCCAAGGTAGACCCCCTGTTGGCCAAAGCTGAACCTATCAGTGAAGATGGTATCACTTCTGAGATAACGTATTTATGAAAGGGTAAATAACACTGCACAACAGCAGCTGGGAGAAAGAAGTGAGAAAATGTGAGCGAAAACTCTGTGGACACCAAAGACAGTGAAGAAAGAGCCCAAGTTGAAGACCATGGCGGAAAAGATATCCACCCTGCAGCCCATAGACACCAGAGCAGGTAGATGTGTCCTGAAGGAACCTGCAGCCTGTGGACAGACTGTGCTGGTTCAGGCTCCTGGCAGGAACTGTGGCCTGTGGAGAGGAGCCCACACAGGATTAGATTTTCTGGCAGGACCTATGAAACCATGGTGGAGCAATCTGTTCCTGATGGACTACACCCTATGGAAAGAATCCATGCTGGAGCATGAAGAACTACAGCCCGTGGGGAGGACTCATGCTGGAAAAGTTCATGGAAGACTGTCTCCTGTGGGTAGGACACCATGCTCAAGCAGGGGAAGAGTATGAGGAGGAAGAATCAGCAGAGACAACATAAGATGACCTAAACACAATGCCTATGCCGACTTGTCCCTTGTTATTGGAGTGGGGAGAGAGAGAATTCAGGAATGAATTTGATCCTGGGAAGAAGGGAGGGGGGCAAGGTGCTTCTAGATTTGTTATTGGCCATAACATAAGTTAACACCTCAAAGTCTAGTCTTTTTTGCCTGTGATGGTAATTGGTGAGTGATCCTCCTGTCCTTGACTCATGAGCTTTTTATTGCATTTTTCTCCTCATCTTCTTGATGGAGTGGAAGTGACAGAGTATTTTGGCAGGTAGCTGGTGGCCAGCCAAGATCAACCCACCACAACAGAGCTTTGAGCAACCTGATATAGTGAAGGATGTCCCTGCCCATGGCACTGGGGTTGAAAGTAGATAACCTTTGAAGGTCCTTTCCAATCAAAACTATTCTATCGGCTTATAATATTGGAGAAATGCACAGGTTCATCCTCTTATGTACAAATGCAATGTAAATAAAAAAAAAACAAAACCAAACACAGAAAAACACCACCGCCAAAAAAAATAAAAAAAAAAAAAAAAACAAACCCCAACAAAACTACTTACATATCTATTTGCCTTTTAAAATACATTTCTGTCTATATTTTGTGTCTATTACATTTTGATCATTTTGGATGAAATGGTCTACAAGGGTCTGGACTATACACAGTGGCTTTCTAACTCAGGTACATTTATAAGTGCATGAGCTTAACAGACTTCTTGCTGCTATGATTTTTAGTCAGTACTTTTCTGCACTGGATTAGAACCAGAGTGCTAACAGGAACAATACAAATGCTAACACTGATGCTGTGCAGCTGTTCTTCCCATGGCAGGCCAATGATAAAAAGTGAAGGTCAGGTATCTTTAAACTGTATATAGTGAGATATGAGTAGAGCACTAGAATAGCCATGAACTCTCCTGTTAATCTGGATTCTGGCAACAAATCTTTTGCTCTTACCTGCTAAAGCAGGGAGTAAACTTGCGAATTCTGTAATTTGTGCCATTTTTATATTCAAGGTTCAGTGACCAATGAAAGTACAGCCTATTAAAACAGGCAGCCTGAGCTGTTCAGTGGAAAAGTGCGTAACTTAACCCACCAGTATGCTGCAACAGCCACTATGGGAGAGACATGGAGAGGTTACATCTATTACGTTTTACGGTTTTACAAAACTGAGTATAGAAACAGATACCAGGACATGATGCAGCATATAACAGTAATAAAAAGAAAGTTACCCAAAATAAGGTATTCGCTCGGGATGGACTCATTGTCTCGCAATATTTTGGGCATTTGCCATATTCCCCTTTAATAAAAATGCAACATTACAATAGGTTGTTAAAAAAAAAAATCCTCTCCAAAAGCAATCTGACTGTGAATAAAGCATCTGGAATGTTTTAAAATGAATCAAGTCCCAAATGCTAAAAGGAAAACCGGGCTCTTTTAAAAAAAAAAAAAAGAAATAAAACTATAAAATTATGAAAACTGTGGCAGGAGATGGTGGCACACTTTCTTTGATCTGAAAAATGAAACAATAGATTTTCTTGTAAAAAATGTATCACACAAAAAGCAAAAACACTGGCAGTAGGAACGTTTTTAAGAATAATAGAAGACACTGCATCAGTGCTTCCTACAATATAGATGAACAGTATTTTTCCTTCCAGTTACAGCAGCAGTCGTTTTAGTTGTGACACTAAGGATCTGTGCTCTCTGTGAATCCCTGTAAGTCTCTCTGCCTTCTTCTGTACTCTACCATGTCACAGGTAACTACATCACACCTATCCTTCTGTATTTGGAGAGGCCTACTAGTGGAAAGAGTAGAGTAACAACTTACATGAAAAAGGAGCAATTCATAGGTGAGAGAAACAGGAATTTTCATACCACTGAAATACATTCAATTGAAAAAAAGGTAAACTTAACCATTTTGGTGTCTAAGGCTAGCACTGGACTGCTTATGACTCATTCAAGACAATAGAGTAGACAGGCAACTCAGAGAAAAAACTTTATTAATTTGGTTTCTAAGTAATTTTTTTTCTGGCTGAAGGGGGGGAAGCAAGTTTTTCATCCAAGCTTATTTAGAGTTTTCCCTTACAAAATGCCTTATTTTATTCTAGATTCAACTTATTTAAACATTGCTATATATGAGGTAAAAAGGAGTGTGACTTTTCTAACAACAGTGTTTTTAGTTTTATCAGGATTGAGATATCGAAGATTGCCTCAACTTGAAGAAATAAAGTAAGACTTGTACTTACCGATATATCATCACTAAAATCTATTTCATCCAAATCAAGGTATTCAGGGGCTTCCATTATTCTTCTATGGACATTTTGGGTGAGTCAGCAGAGTAGTAAAGACCTAATTAAGAAAAGAGAAATGGATTGTCTACTAAAGAGTCAAAACCACACAGAAATGGTTTAATATAGTTGCTAGATTAGTGAAGGCATTTAACTTGTAAAGTCTTTCACAACTTAATGCTAACAGATAAATATGATTTGCCATCACTGCATATCACAAAGAAACCATTTCAGTTTCTAGGAATAATAGCTAAGTGGTACTTCAACTGGAAGTCAAAAATACTTGATTCAGCATCACTCTATCCTCCTCAGAAGTTCAATATAGGTGTACATACCTAAGTTGTTAAGCACCTTCATGACCCTGCAACCATGGCTGTCTTAATGACGTTATCTTCTCTTAAGGATGCTATTACTTTACTGGCCTGTACGTAGCAACTTCTGTTACTATAGTTTTCCTCTGCTCAAGAATGGAGAAAAGAACTGCGAATTATACTGTGCATGGAAAACAGAATCCTATCACACCTTATCTCCACTTAACAAGAAGACTAACACACAATGGAGTCAGTGCTTTACAGATGGATGATTTATCTCTCCTCAGCCTGCAAGTGCACTTCCCCCAAAACAGTAACCAAGGCAGAACCAGAATTATATCAATGTGCACGGATTATTAGGGGCCTTAACCATTTCTTCACAGAAAGGGAAAATGCAAGGAAAATTCTCTTGCAAAGCAAGAATTTTGTCTAGAAAAGTCAATATGTAATTCTGAATAAACTGGGGCTTAAACAATCAGAAGACAATAAAATCTTCATTACTTTCTTAATCCTAAACAGAATGAAGGTCTGCATTGTCACTACAGACAAGTACAACAGAAGTGAAAAAGGAAGCTATTTTAAAGGCAGCTGAAAAAGCATAAGGCATTTTTAAATAATGTGAGGCAGTGCATAAGTGTTAAGTATTATTACAGAAGCAAATTAAATCCTTCTATTACTTCTACATAACAAAAGGAAATGCCTGAAGGAAAAAAAAATAATAGAAGCCCAGTTTATTCTCATAGCAACTGCCAAGAAATATGTTTATGAATAATGAAGTCAGCTGTATGGGTCTAAATAAAATCATTGTTTGAAACATTCATATGCAGTTGGGAATGTCCCAGGATAAGGGGTTTGAAGAAAATGGTTTTCTGTAGGTGTTATTGGCAAACAAAACCTGTCATTAATCTCCTTCATAACACATCACCTACACAGAAAGCTATCTTAAGACACTTGTTCTTGAAAAGTTTTTAGAAGAAGAACCAAGAGGCAGATGTAGAATTTCATGCTAAAAGAGCTGGAAAATTAATTTTTAATTTCTCATGAAGTTACTGAAAGTAAAGTACTATTCAATATCATTTTATCTTTGAGTGAAAAAGCAAAAAAAAAAAAGGCAGCATGTAAGAACAATCACAGCTACCTATTGTCTCTCACTGTGTCTGTTACACTTGAGTGTACTGTTGGGAAAGAAGATAGCTATGAAAAGGTAAAAAAAAAGTATAAAGCCCTCAGTCTAATTCAATATGAGGAAACAGAAGTTGCTATAATGTGAAACTAATCAGAAGCTTTTCATTTTGCTCAATTCCAAAATGCTAAGCTTATTCTTAGAAGGAACCACTAAATTTTTTAAGGTTTATGCTTTAACATGTTGCATTTGGGTGACATCACAGCTTACTTGTGGCAAAGTGCAGTCACCGCATCACGTTTGTTTGTCAGGGTTTTTGTAGCAAGGCAACTACTGGGGTGGCTTCTCTGAGAAGCTGCTAGAAGCTTTCCCTATATCTGATAGAGCCAATGCCAGCCCACTCCAAGATGGACCTGTCACTGGCCAAGGCTGAGTCCATCAGTGATGGTGGTAGCACCTCTGTGATAACGTACTTAAGAAATGGAGCAAAACCTGCATGGCAAAAGCATCTGAGAGACAGAAGTGAGAAAACGTAAGAGAAACAGCCCTGCAAACACCCAGGTCAGTGAAGAAGTAGGGGGAGGAGGTGCTCCAGGTGCCAGAGCAGAAATTCCCCTGCAGCCCATGGTGAAGACCATGGTGAGGCAGGCTATGCTCCTGCAGCCCATGGAGGTTAACGGTGGAGCAGACATTCACCTGCAGCCTGCAGAGGATCCCATGCCAGGGCAGGTGGGTATGCCCAAAGGAGGCTGAGACCCTGTGGTAAGCCTGCACAGGAGCAGGCCCCTGGCAGGACCTGTAGCTCTGTGGAGAGAGGAGCCCACATTGAAGCAGGCTTGCTGGCAGGACTTGTGACCCCTTGGAGGACCAGCACTGGAATGGTCTGCTCCTGAAGGACCACATGCCATGGAAAGGACACATGGAAAGGAAGAGTGTGAGGAGGAAGGAGTGGCAGAGATGACATGTGAATGAACTGACTGCAATCTCCATTCCCAGTCCCCCTGTACTGCTCAGGGAGGAGGATGTAGAGAAGTCAGAAACAAAGGGGTGAAGTTGAACCCGGGGAGGGATGGGCGGGTAGAAAGCATTCCTGTTTTTGTGTTTGTTTCTCACTATCCTACTGTATTTTTAATTTGCAAGAAATTAATTTTCCCCAAGTTAAGTCTGTCTTGCCTGCGACAGTAATTGGCAAGCAACATCCCTGTTTTGATCTCATACCATGAATTTTTTTATCTCATTTTCTCCTCTTCTCCTGCTCAGGAGGTGGAATGAGAGCATCACTGGGTGGGCATCTGAATACCAGCCAAGGTCAACCCATCACAGTGTCCCTCCACAGAGGTAAAAACTAGCTGTCAGTTTATCACTGTGACTATCAGTAGCAGATCAAACTAAATTTTGGAAGCAAGATAAATGCCAACTGTATATGTACCATCTTACCAAAATTACAGCATCTTAGAATCTACCCAGTGCTGTTGCAGAAGGTAATAAATATATGAAGTAAGAATGAGAATTAGAATATAGAAGTTTAAAGGTTAAAGATGTATATGGACTGTATCACATTACAAACAGACTAAAACCAACCCAAAACTTCACTGAGTTTCATTCTTTTATTGGAGTTAAGCAGATTAAAAAATCTCCCATCGAATATGTTTAAAAATCAAAGGAAGAGATAAATAAAGTTATTCTAAACATGCCACATAGTAAGCTAGAATCAAAAAGTGACCTAAGGTTTTCATTTTACAATTAAAACTGATTTATTCATGTAAAAAAAAAAAATAAATAAAAAACCCCACATTAAAAAAACTCTATAGCTTTAATGAAAGAATTACTACTCCTGGTTACCGCATGACTCAAGATTTTAGAACAAAAAGATCTCAAACTTATTTTTCAGTTCTAAGTTGCAAGAAGCCACTGAGGCAAAAAAATACTGCATCCATCCATGGCTGACAAAAGGAGTGCATTTCACCCAGAGATGTACAAAACTCATCATGCCAGTCAACAGTCTTGCAACATTACTTCGTCTTTTGTCTTCTCAAAAAATAAGGACTATGAAACACACAAAAGCTGAAGAGAAAGTTGGTAACCAAAACAAACACATTTTCTCTATGGAAAATTCATCTTTCTGAAGATAATGTTCAGTTATACGTAAACAAAGGACAAGAGATGGAAATCCATTCTGTTCACTACAAGATTTTTTATTTTTTTTTCTTGATGAGGTAAAACTGTACAGCAACTCAGGGCAAATGCTATGACCAAATAGGATTTCCCATGACTATACTTGGAGTCTTTATTCAAGAGGTGCACTTTTTTTGATACAATTTAGCAGAGTAGAACTACACCATGTATAATGAAAACCATATGTTGAGGATAGTACTCAAGAACCGTGACTATTTTGAGACCTTTGAAATGGCTGAATCCAGCATATCACTAGAAGTATAAACAATCTGAATAGCATTTGCAAGCAGATCAAAAGTACAACTGGTCAAATTCAAGGCAAAAATAATTGGAACGAAAAAAGCAACTGCCAGCAATGGATGATATGAGATGAATAATGTGTTTCCAGCAGCAACACCAAAGTAATATAGATGACTGTCTCTAGCCTGCCAGCAGAAATGTCTGATGCTTAACTGATCAATTTTCTGAACTGTATTTTGGAAGCTAGTCATTAAACAGTCCACAAAATTTTAACCCAAAAAAAGGACATTTCTTTTCTGGCAATCTGGCTTGCAGAGAGACACATACATACACATACACTTTTTATACAGGTAAAAGAATTCCTGTCTCTCAAAATTCACAGCTACAAGACCACAAATGCATCAACATCATCCAGATGTACTCAGGAAAAAGTGTTATATATAGTTTCATGAAATGGTTCCACGAGGAGAAATCATCCAGCTAAAAATTACCACACAGAAATGTGGTAATAGTAGTATTGGTATAATAACATATTGCATATGTTGCATTGCAACAGATACTGAACAGTGATTAGGTTGTAAAATAAAATTAAAAAAAAATCACCCTTCTCCTTTTCAAACACAGCAACAATCCTCATTGTTTTTTCAAAACATAGATTTCCTCTGTCATTATCCTCCTTAGCTAAAACTAGTCTGAACTCAAATCTTGTTACTGACAAATACTCAATAAGATCAAGTGAATAAGGAAAAAAGGGGCAAAGCAATTCCCTGTAAAATAATAGTTTTAAATCAAACCAAAACAAAAAAGTATTACATACAGGAAAGAAATACATCAATTTCTGCAAATTATGCTTACATTGTTCACTTATTTCTTTTTTAAGGGAGATCAGGCCTTGAATTTGGCCCACCATACAGTCTCAAAAAACAGTCACACCAACAATCCCTGGTGTGCCTTTTGAGGATGAAGAAAGCTTCATGTGGGAACAGCAGGAATGCTTTAAGAGCCAGTCCTGCCCCTGAGTTTTTATTGTGAAGCCAGTGGCCGTCACCTTATCCATACTAATGCACATCAAACAAGAACAAGGCCATGCGGGTGAGCGTTTGCTGACTGTCACTTAACCGAGTCAATGAAGTGACTGCTATGGCAGGCAGAAAGTAAGCAAGTATCAGGTTCAGTTTCTTGTTCTGTTTGCTCAATGCAAAACTGTGGACTAAGAAAGCATAACTGATTTTTAGTGACCCCTGTGCAACAAAGTTGTAGCTAATTCGGTAGCTTCAAAAGGAATCTGATCTGGTACCTCAGCCAAAACCAGTCTCAGTGCTGCATGTGAAAAACTAAATCCTAGAGGGAGCACAAGGAAAATGTTCTTATTGAGCCAAAACGAAACAACTAATTGAGAATGCATCATCTTAATTATCTATGGATACATATATAACAAGAACAAGTAACAATAAAAGGATCTGCTGTGAATTAAATGTCTAGTTCAATTGTAACTCTTAAGAAATCCTGCTAAAGGCCACATAGAATTTTATTTTCCAGAACTACCATACCAAAATATTTGGGGATTTACGTAAACTTTGAATCAAATATAAAGTAAATCAGATGTAAATATTTCTATAGAGGTTGGCAAAAGGCTGTTTCCTTAAGCACAGTTAATATTAAAGATTTAGGCTTTAAATGCCACAATGCCATGACAGTTGCTTTTTAATTAGGGGATAAGGTTACATTTTACAATTATAGGTCTAAGATAACAAAATAAACATATTGCTCTTTCCTAGGCATCAGAGGCTATGGTAGATCAAGATGAACAAGATTCACGGGTAGAAAGACTTTACATCTTTAATTTAAGCATACAATATGTGTTTCAAGTAATGCCTGAAATCTGGTAAGCATCTGAATTTTATTCTCTAACATTAAGAACTACCAAGAGCATAAAACCACTTTCAAACAAATATGAACAGTGTAATGTTACGTTATGTTTAATCTATTTAGCATGCAGTGAAAAGCCCTGCACCCAATTGACATCTACAGTTCAAGAAGGCACATCATCTGTCAGCAGTAAGAAATACCTAGAACTTTTAATTCCGTTCCTCCATCTTCACATTCCACTGTAACAGTGAAGTTCTAACAAAAATTAATTTGTCCTGGTTACCTTATTTACTACACAGTATAAGAAAAGCACTATAGTATGTTCAGAAGCAATGCCATAATTAGGGTGTATGAGAGCTGGACTGTTGAACAAAGGCAAGGAAGTTTGGCCACTGGGTCCTACCTAGCAAAGCTAATCTGGTCTAACACCACCACCTCTCCAGCTATCACACCTCTTACTGCTTCTTATGCTCCACAGAGCCTAGCTGTGTGTTGTCTCGTATTGAAGACTACATGTTCTTTGAGACAGGTATTGTGCAGTCATTCTACATTTATCTGGCTTTTTGCATAGCCTATATCCCTGTCTATTAACAGCTCTGTGGTACAAGAGAAATCCAATTAAATCATAAACATGATATATGAATACACTGCAATGGTCTCTGGAAGATGTCATATTTGAAGCTTTGTAGGAGATCTCCTGGACAACTGAAAATCTTTATTCACCAAATGCAGACAGTGCCTTCACAGCTGATAAATGCAGAACACAAGGAGAGAGCATCAAACTCATAGAAAGCTTGCAGTTAACATCTTCTTAGTCTAGAACAGACTATAATATTTCAGTTGGAAGGGACCTACAATAATCATCTAGTCATGAGCAATACTTTAAACTTGATACTATACATACATGCATTCTTAGAAGACCCTACCTTCTCATTCATATTTACATTCTCTTCATTATCTCTAAGGGGGAAATTACTTGGATATAATCAGTACATATTCAAGTACATGACTTCAAGAACGTAATGAGCAATGCTACAGCTCAAATGGAGGTTCATTTGCTTTTCAAGAATACCATTTTAGCTTCATGCATTCAAGTAAAATGACAACCTGACATATGGTTAGACTATATTAACACTTCTAAGTCATGTAAATGCTTTTGATATAATATGGTCTGAAGACCATTGTGGAAGCAATTTTTGTTTCTGGGGCTCCTAAAGTGTTTTTCGTAATTACACAAAATAACTTTTTTTCCTGCTACTTGTCAGGCATAGCGTCTGGATTGTTACTGACTGAGCACCTCTCCTGCACTAGTTTATTTACTTTTTTTTTTTCTTTCTATGTAAGCAAACAAAAATACATCATGCAAAGAAAATTGTCTGTCCAGTCAAATTTGAAATACAAAAATATAAAGAGAAGGCTCAACAGGAGCAGGGAGGAATTTTAAAGAGTAAACATGAATTTTAATTAACAATTTCTCCTAAAAAAAAATAGTTAAAAGTGAGGCTGGAAAAGTAGGATTTATTTCAGTGAAGGAATGAATTCCAAGACCAGGATTACCTTATCCCTTATCACATTTTTCATAAGTAGTCCTGAGTTTAAAAGTTCACAGCAGCAATTCATAAGACTATGATACTCCTAAAGCAAGTCAAAATAAAAGCACTGCTTTTAATCACCACACAACTATCATCAATGCATAGGCTACACTGATAGGACAGGAAGAAGGAATGCAGCAAAGCACAACAATTTTCCAAGACCAAAAGATGTTTTTCTTAAAACTTTACTTCAGAAAAACTCTGCTCTCCAGACAAGCAGAAACAATCCACCCACTATGCATGTTCAGCACTGCTTCTATCAAGGAACAAATGTGTTTGTGTCTGGACAAACACAATCAAACTCCTTCTAGTCATCTGCCTAGACCTCAAGATCACATATTCATCTATACTGCTTGAATTAAAGCAGTCCTATGGAGTCTTAAGGGAGATGAGTGGGCAATGTGCACTTGCAGCCCCGAAGACCAATCGCATCCTGGTCTGAATCAAAAGAAGTAGGACCAGCAGGTTGAGGGAGGTAATTCTGCCCCTCTACTGCTCTTTGGTGAGACCCCACCTGGAGTAGTGCATCCAGTTCTGGAGATACGGACTTGTGGGAGCTGGTCCAGTGGAGGGCCATGTAAAAGATCAGAAGGCTGGAGCACCTCTTCTATGAGGAAAGGATGACAGCATTGAGGTTGTTCAGCCTGGACAAGAGAAGGCTTCAGGGAGACCTTATTGTGGCATTTCAATACTTAAAGGGGGCTTATAGGAAAAATGGGGACAGAATTTTTAGTAGGGCCTGTAGTGACAGGACAAAGGAAAATGCTTTTAAACTAAAAGAGGGTACATTTAGATTAGCTATAAGGATGACATTTTTTACAATGAGGGTGGTAAAACACTGCAACAGGTTGCCCAGAGAGGTGGTAGGTGTCCCATCTCTAGAAATATTCAAGATCAGACTGGATGGGCCTCCAAGCAACTTTATCTAGTTGAAGAAGTCCCTGTTCATTGCAGGACAGTTGGACTAAATGACCTTTAAATGTCCCTTCCAAATCAAAATATTCTATGATTTCAAAGAAGTCAAATGGAGATAGGTAATAGTGTATGGTTCACCTACTCTACCTTCTATCCACCATGAACTGCATGGAAAATTAATCACAACTTGAGGCATTTTAACGTAATTTTTAACAATTACCATGACTGACACAATGCAGTCTGTAAGTAATATATATGTCAGGATGCAGAGAGTGAAGATAAAGTATGCTTATTAAGACACTGCTCCTCATGCCTGTTGGGGTTTTCTTAGCACGTTGAATAGTATTTCACATAACATACTGCAAAAGAAAAGTGCTACTCCAGCATTGACATCTGAGCTCCAGAAAACTACCAGTAAGCTTTGTCATAAACATCTGTGTGACTAAGTATTTACCCACCTTAAAGCAAGGAGTGTCTATTTGGCTGTTAGAACATAATGCCTTCTTGCTTTTCTAAATACTACTCTATTTAGTGCTGTCATGAATAACCATTACATTTAATCATAAAAGAGAGTGATTCTATTTCAAAAGAAGAGAAGAGAAGAGAAGAGAAGAGAAGAGAAGAGAAGAGA
>JANVCC010010369.1:16319291-16344676 GCA_025345505.1 Todiramphus chloris collaris
ATTTATAGACATTAATGAGGTCTCCCCTCAGTCTCCTCTTCTCCAGGTTGAAGAGACCCAGCTCTCTCAGACTCTCCTCATAAGGGAGATGCTCCACTCCCTTAATAATCTTGGTGGCCCTGCGTTGGACTCTCTCCAGTAGCTCTCTGTCCTTCTTGAACTGGGGTGCCCAGAACTGGACACAGTATTCCAGGTGGGGCCTCACCAGTGCAGAGTAGAGGGGGAGGAGAACCTCCCTCGACCTGCTGACCACACTCTTCTGAATGCATCCCAGGATGCCATTGGCCTTCTTGGCTGCGAGGGTGCATTGCTGGCTCATGGTCATCTTCTTGTCCACCAGGACCCCTAGGTGTTTTTCCCCAGAGCTGCTCTCCAGCAGATCAGCCCCCAATCTGCACTGATCCATGGGGTTGTTCTTCCCCAGATGCAGCACTTTACACTTGCTCTTGTTAAACTGCATTAAATTTCTCCCTACCCAGCTCTCCAGCCTGTCCAGGTCACGCTGGGTGGCAGTGCAGCCTTCTGGAGTGTCAGCCACTCCTCCCAGTTTTGTCTCATCAGCAAACTTGCTGAGGGTACACTCTATCCCTTCGTCCAGGTCATTGATGAATATATTGAACAGTATTGGACCCAGCACTGACCCACGGGGGACACCACTAGCCACAGGCCTCCAGCTGGACTCTGCTCCACTGACCACAACGCTCTGGGCTCTGTCCTTCAGCCAGTTCCCAATCCACCTCACTGCACAATCACCCAATCTGCACTTCTTAAGCTTGGCTGTGAGGATACCACGGGAGACAGTATCGAAAGCCTTGCTCAAGACAAGAAATGCCACATCCACTGCTCTCCCCTCATCTATCCAACTACTTGTGTCATCATAAAAGGCTATCAGATCTTCTCTCTTAATCATCTTTGTGTCTCCATTCTGGACTTCCTCCAGTAAGTCCATATCCACCTTGTATTGGGGAGCCCAGAACTGGACACCTTACTCCAGACTCGGACTAATCAAGGATGAACCGAGAGGAAGAGCCATCTTTCTTGACTTGCTAGGAACACTCTGATTAAGCAGCCCAGAAGGCTGCCTTTGCCACAGGAGCATATTTCTGACTCATGGTCAGCTTGGTGTCCACAAGGATGCTCAGGTCCTTCCTTGCAGAGCTCGTTTACAGACAGTTTTCCCCCAGCATGTATTGGTGTGTGGGGTTATTCCTCACCAGATGCAGGACTTTGCATTTGCCTTGGTTGACTTTTGTGTGGTTCTCATCTGCTCAGTCCATCAGCATGTTCAGGTCTGTCTGAATGACAGCATTACTCCCCCCAATTTTGTATCATCTTCAAACTTAATGAAATTGCACTCTCTCTCATTATACAGGTCCATTTAAATGCTAGTATTAAGATTTTAAACAGTACTCGCATCAGTATTGACCGGTGGGGTAGACCACTACTGACTTGCTACCAACTAGACTCTGTGCTGCTGATCACAACCCTCTGGGCCCAACCACTCATATACTTTTGAATCCACTTCCTTGTCCACTTACTTCATTCAGTCTTTGTCAGCTTGTCTATAAAGATGCTAAGGGAGACAGTGTCAAAAGTAAACAACATTCACTGCTCCCTGTCATCCACTAAGCTAGACATTTAACTGTAGAACACTGAGATTGATTATGCAACTTCACAAAGGAATGCCGACTACTCCAGATGTTTGGAAATGCTTTGCAGAAAGCCTATTTCCATCATCTTATTAGAGACTGAGGTGAGGTTGATCAATGTGGTTTTCCCCAGTTATTCCTTCTTACCCTTCTTGAAGAGAGGAGGGACATTGGGTTTCCTCCAGTCTTCAGTCACCATGACCTTTCAAAAATAACTGAGAGCGGTCACACAATGACATCAGTCATCTCACTCAGCACTCAGAGGTGCAGCCTGTCAGGCCCCATGGACTTATGAGAGTCCAGTTTAAGTGCTCCCTAACCTTCTCCTTCACCTTGTCCTCCTTCTCCTTCCTTGCTCGACTTCCCCTCTGATCTCACATGCCTGTGATTCCTGCAGCCCATCATACCAGTAGAGACATACCTATCATACCAGACACAAGATATTGAGTAATTCGGCCTTTTCTGTGTCCTTTGTCACCAGTTCCACTGCCCTGTTCAGCAGCAGGCTCATGTTCTCCCTAGTCTTCCTCTTGCTGTTTAGGTATTTATAGAAGCCTTCACATTTTTTGCCAGATTCAACTCCAGATGAGCCTTATCCTTCCTAACCCTATCCATGCAAGATCAGACAAGAACACTGTACTGCTCCTGGGTCATCTGCCCCTGTTTTCACCTTTTGTTTCCATTCAGTGACTGAGTTCAGTCAGGAGCTAGCTCTTGGCTCATTCATGCACTGAGCCAGACAGACTCCTGCCACCTTTACTTGATTTCCTGCTTGTTGGGATGGAATTTCTTGAGCTTGAAGGTGATACGTGTATATCAACAAGTGCTCTCAGACTCCCTTTCCAGGGCTTTAACCCATGGGATTCTTCCAAGCAGATCTCTGAAGAGATGTAGGGACTAGTACTGGTGGCTATTATGTTAAAAACTACTTCTTTCTCTAAGCATTTATTTTCTTTTATTTTACTATCTTACAGATTTGTGTGAAATTAAGCAAAAGGAAGTTTGCATTTCAAAGACTGGATATCATAATGCTAGTAAAGTAGGATATCCAACATTGAGAACTAAACCCAAGGCAGAAATGAAGAATAATTTTGCATTTTATATACATTTTTACACATTGACATGGTTTCAATGCTTTTTCATTTTAGTGTCCTTATGTATTTGACATATTTCATAGAGAAAAGAACAAAGAAGAGACAGAAATACCTATCAAAATAATTGCTTGCATAATCATGATATAAACACGCTGCAATTAGGGTGTACTTATAATTGCATTATGTTGCTCATTGTGACCAAGATATCCTGTTTGTTCTGCCCTGTTGAAACAGAAAAAACACCCAACAACCTATTAATGAAAGCAATTCTTTACAGTGTTTCAAAAGGAAGCTGGAGCTGGTAAACACATGTTCTTATGGGAAATTGCCATAATCCTGGCTATATCCCAGAAGGCTCTGAAAATATTTCTCACAAAGTCTCTTCTATAAAATCTAGAACATATGTACGACACAGAATATGTTTCACATCCTTTTAAGGATGTCACTAGATTAATTAAGAGAACATTAGCATTTCCTTTCAAATGTCTGCCTTTTGCTACAGGTATTCAGCAGTATTTGTTTTCTCTCCTATTTCAATGACTTCTGCACTTTCATCAATCTGTGAAAAAGGCTATGAAAGTTCACTTCTAGACCCCCCCACTGATTGCAAGTTGCTGTAGGCTTCTAATGCAGTATATCCAACACATAGTCTATTGATAAATGCATTTCATTATGTTTGTACCATTAGGCTCCTACCATTCTTGCAGGACAATTATCAGAGAAATCAATACAGTTGTTATTTTTTATGTGGTTGCTAAGAGGTTTTGAAATTGATCTTACAGGTTTTTTATTACTATTGACCAATATGTCAAAAAGAACACAAATAGATTAACACAGCTCCCTTTCTAATTGTCATTCAGCTAAATATCTATAAGCCATTAGGGACATATAAAAGTCACACATTTCTGGATGGGGAACACTAACATTGATGAAAATTTTAAGAAACTTCACCACTTGAAAAAATGTTGATCACTCTTTACAATCTAAAAGGGATAGCATGATTTCATCAGCTACTTTTTCTTCACTACTTCTTTTCTGAGTTTTCATCCTTTTGCCTCAAAAAAGGCAACTCAGTTAAAGAGATCACAGTAGACATGGAAACATCTGAAAGCAACAAGAGAAAAATTCAAGAAATATCTTGAACTTTTTATTCTAAATATAGTTCTTTCATATTCCAAATCAGACACCTAGCAATTATGTTCCTGAAGAGCTCTGTGATCCAGTGTCACCTACTGTAATTATCTATTTTTACCAAAACCAGAACCAGTAGCCATCACAACTCTGCCAGGACTACTGTGTATGTTGTCTCTGAAAGTATGCATCATCTCCTTTCTCAACAGCTATTTTTTTACAGAACAGTTTACCAGATGGATGAAGAGGCATGCTTCATTGTCATCCACCCACTGGAGCAATACCAATCTTTATAAATTTGTACAAGTTTAAGTTATGTGATAACACAGATAAGGAAAGGGATGGGTGAACTTCTACCCTGTATAATTTATTACACTTGTAAAAAGAGGATTTAGAACTCCTCCATTTTGATTTACCTGTATTTTACTCTCACTTACACTTACTCTGTATTGGTAGAAATAGATGCAGAAAAGTGCATGATAGAGAAAAAGAAAAAAACCAGAACTTTAATGAACACACAGAAATTTATAACCAATGCTCTCCATTTTGAAGCATCATGGATGGTATGATTAGGTTTTAAACCAGTGTGCTTTCCTTTACCACATGCAAAAATATTGCAATAGTATTTTTAACTTTTTGGATGTCAGTTGGCCACAAAGACTGGCTACTACAGTTGGAAACCAAACCACAGATGTCCTACTGCTAAAGCTTAAATCTATCTCTTGGGTTTGACTCCACACTATAAATTGCTAAAACAAACAGAAAAACTTTTCATTTGCACTTCTGTTACTTTCCATCCAGGACTCTACTCTCCAGACAACTATTCAGACTCCTCTGCTCCATTACATGTGACTTTCTTAAAGCCTAAGATTTTAAGTGCTCTGCCAAAAGGACTCTAGCTACTTCTGTGGGTGTCACTGTTAATTAAGGACACATGGAAAGGAAATGAAGGAGCCAAAAGGCAGCCTTGTTGTCTGGAAAAACACCAGGATACATGGACATGGGTGACAACAGCAGGAAAAATTGGAGCTGGATAACAGGAAATGTTTGCAGCTGAGAGAAAGAATCTAGTGCCTCTTGTTCAAGCATATGAAGAAGCTGAGTGACTCAAAAATCACCCTCAAATGAATGAAAAAGTTGGGCCATGACCTCAAAGTTTCAAAGGTAATAGAAAAGAATATTAGCAAGGATGTGTCTATCAAAACTGTTAAAAACACATTTTATTTTCTTTTTATATATTCTACTCAAACTTCGCTGAACAAGAAGTCATTCATAAAACTATCATACCCTGTAGTGAGCTAGACAGTGAGAACTAGGAAGTTCAATAGCTAAAGATGATTGGATAGAGCCTGGTGATAAACACTCATCTACTGACTGATTTGTAAACAAGTATTTTTCCTCAGTGGTGGCTTCATTTTTCCTTCATATCAACTACACTTCTGTTCAAGGCGACCAGAAAGCATGCCAAAAAATATGGTTGTGATCTCTGGTAACTATTAGCTAATATCCAATTCTGATTCCTAGCTGCTAGCCCTCACAAGTGAAACTGTGCAACCATAACATTTATGACCTCTGAAAGGGACTGTAATTTAAGATACAGAAAGTGTATGCCTGAGCTGGTTATCATATAAAGAGAAAAGTGAGCTCTCACCATTGAGCTATCAGCTCCACTTCCAGTCCCCTCAACTTCTCCACCTCCACTGAGATAGCCTGTACTGCACTCTTGAACTCTTTTCCCGTAACGACTATTTGGCCTATCAGGAACAGCTGTTACATTTGGTACAATCTGTTGACAGGAATTATTGAAAGAATGTATGGCCAAATACCAGAAGCTTTGTCTTTTCACTAGAATTTTTAACAAGCAACGTTTCTACTCCTAGTTCTAGGAGGGTGTAAAAGAATAAAATCAGAAACTGGGAATACATCTATTTACCGAGGCAAAAAAAAAACCCAACCTGAGAACATTTGGCAGACAGCAGTTCAGCTTCATGAGCAAATATTTAGCTTCTGCTTACTGACAAGTAAGCAGAAACACTGATTGGCTAGTTTTGGTTTAAAATCTACGCATGTAATTTAACATCAATGTTATAATGTTTAGTTTTTAGGCAAACAATACTGTCATAAGAAAGTTTGTGCTTGTGGAGAGTAGTACTATAATTTGTAGTTTTAGTAACATTATTTTCTGCATCTATAAAGCACATCACAAGTCTTGGCATGTGCCCAAGGTACAAGTGTAAGTCACTTTACTGGGAATAAATGCAGTTGGCTACACAGTGTTGTAAGACTGTTACTCCATTTTTCCAGCTAAGAAGTATTTCTTTTACTGCCTCTTTTCCCACAAACACATACACTGAAACAAGCAACAAAACTCCACATAGGATCTGTCCCAGCTCCAGGAAGAGCAGACAGCTTTAATGCCATTCAGAATAAATCAGTACCAGTTGAAACTGTTTTAGAGATTATTCCTTTTAAACCAGTGCCAATCCTTTCCACTGACTTGTTGCAAGGTAAAGGGGCATTACATCTGGTGAGGATGGCGGAACAAGGATTTTCCGGTTCATATATACTGCTATATAGAAGAAAGTGTTGCCAATCCCAGAATGTGCATTGTGGAATACTGTCAAAGTTGGCAACCTTACGTGGTCCAGGATGTTCATATGGTGTTTCAATTACACAGATGATTCACTGACCTTTATCACAGCTGTACAGTCTGAAAAGGGATTCTGGATTGCAATGTCAGTTCAGCACTTAGCTACTACTGATGAATATGATCTTAGGTTACATCTTATCTAGCAAATTTATCTTCCAAGAAGCATATTCGTGTTACTCAAAACTCAATTGCAGCTCTCTTAAATGTTCTTAGAAGATGAAACTTAATGTCTTACAATTCCAGAAGAACCCTGGCTGGGCAAAGAAAAGACTGCACTGCCTGTAGCTGTCAGGAGTTCTCTGCAAACGGGTGACTCAGGCTCATGTAACATATGAATGTCCCTTATGTCATTGCCATCAGTTGTTTTATGTGAATAGTTCTGATATCATACTAAAACCTTACGTGTTGAGTACAGATACTGCACTGAACAGGGAGTTACTCAGACATACAAATTTTTCAACTTTACTGCCTTAGAAATGGTATTCAGTTGGAGAAGGCAGAATAACTGGGGAAAGTGAATTCTGAATCTGCCTGAAACCCTGGATCTGACAGAGGATCCAACCCTCACAGCTGAGTTCACAAAGTACTGCCCATTTATGAAGAATTTCACCCACTTCGGCTGTTCAAACACTCAAAGATCCAACATGGTCAAAAGGGCAGATGAGTAACTGAGTTTTGCCTGATTTCTTGGCGGATTTGCAGAAACACATGCACAGCCATAATAAGTGCTGGAAAGTCACACAAAGAAACTACTAAGTGGCTTATGGGAGTTTTGACAAGAGATTAGGCACATCTGTAGAACTGTAAGTGGTAAAGACAATAATCTCTCCTCTAACTGATAGATTCAAAGAGCCCATGACCAAAATACTTCTGAAGCCATATTCTTCCCTGCAAGATGACTCAACTTTCCATTTGCTTACAAGTTAGATAATGTTTGTACAAATTCTCTAAAAATGTAGCAGGCCCCTATAAGCAGTTACTTCCACAATAAAGAAAGTGGATCCCAGACAGATCTAAGTAAGATCCTTCAGAATCAGCTGGCAGTCTCACTAGGACAGAAAATACACTGATGTGTACTTGTGTATATATGGAAACAAGAGTGCACATAACAAGCTATTCTACAGAATATCATGTTCTATCTAATATACAGAACCTAACATTCAGATTTACACTGAACACAGGATTCGCTGCTAATCTAACTGCAATTCACCTACTCACCTGAAAAACCAGGTCTGCCAAGTCAGTCAGTCTCCAAAATTGAACTAAGGGGAAGGTACTTTAGCCCCTAGAAGTCATGACATATGTGTGCTTTCCAGTTCAGAAATCTGAAAACTCCCTTTGAGTCTAGAAAAGAGCAAGCACTCACTACTCTCCTGCTTTCACCAATGAATGACATAACAGTTCTGGCATCAGCTGTGCTGGCTCAGAATCACCTCTCTCAGCCAGGACAGAGCACCTTAGAGTAGTCTGAAAGGTATGAGCAAGGGATGCAAAAAAAAGATTACTATTTCATTCTTAATATACAGTAAACTGAGTTTTCAAAGCAAGGAAGAGAATAACTTCCTTAACTCTACAGAATTACAGTGATGTAAATACAGCATCGGTGAATTTTTCACTTTGTCCATTTTATGGAAGCAATTTTCCTCAAAGCAGGATATTTCTTGTGTTGCCATCCTGGAGGCCCATGTCTAGAAAAATTCAAACCTGCAACTATTTCTAAAAGATTTTGTAAATGCTGTAATTTTTCCAGCATACTGTTTGGTTTAAACTGTTCCATTTACTGGAGAAGAATTTTTATGTCTGTTGGTACTGGTGAAACTTGCAGTTTTCACATCGTACTTGGAGATCTAAAATACTCTTAGGGAACATTATATTACACTATACCTGCAGTTAAAACATCATTTTCCCTTTCTCCCCATCACAGAAATCAACCTTCACATGTTTTGCAAAATTACAAAAAAAGGCTTTTCTTAATTTGGCCTCCAACGTGTTTCAAGAGCCAGAATTACAGCAGTGAACCGATGCAATATTTCCTTATGGATGTTCTAATAAGATTGAACTTACGATAAATCACATTGCACTATCCCCTTAATCAAAAACAAACTCTATAACTGCAAGATGTCAGCAATATGTAAAAAGCATCTCTGTTAAGAAGGGCTATGAAAGGGCTTCCTCCTTTGCTTATCGAAATGGTGAAAAAACATAAGGGATATAATATCAATGAATGGACTAAAACTAAAACCAACTGAACCAAAGGAAAAAAAACCCTACACATCCTATCAGTCTATGAATAAGATTAAATTAGACTAGAAGCACAATCTGGAACAATCAGTAATAAAACAGAACATGCACAACAGTGGGAAATCTGCTTTCAATATAATTTGGAGCACTGAATATACAAGGGCTCAAATCTAAATTGTGCAGCTAGTAACTAGTTCATTGCAACTCCTCTGTGCTTTAAAAATACTTTATTAAGCAGAGCTACCCAAATAGGTCTTCAAATACTTTTGGTTTGAGTGTCGGCAATCTAATGCTAACACCAAAACCAGGTTAAAATAATGCATTCACATACAGATCAGGAGATTGTGTATGAAATAACTTTCCATGGAAAGTTACGATTGAGCAGAAACATCAGGAATTAAAAATTCTGTTCTTCATTCATTTTAGAAATGTGAAAACTGACCAGAATAGCTTGCTTAACAAAGTATAGCTTAAAAGTTACTCATCTTTTTTTCTCTACTTCCTGCAAAATTTTGGGAAAAAAGCCGCTTCTACTCCAAAATGTGAGTCCTGAGAGAAAACATACATATAATACTTGCAATTACTAGGAAAATTGAATTTATTACTCTACACATGAAAATACAGTGGCTGAACTAACAAAATCAGGTTAAGTGTTGATTTTATTTTTTTTTATAACACTTCTTATATCTGTAAATTCCACGTCAGAAATAAATTTTATTTCATGTTACCTATCCATTCTACTTTAAATACCAATGGCAATGCAGGAAGTTCATAAACGTGAATCCTCAGGAGGGTTACATGCATCACTGCGAACAGTAAAATGAATAGTTACACATACGCAGTCTGAACTTTGAGATGAATACAAGCAAATTGTGAATGCACATTTTTCAAATGATTGCACCCATTATTTTCCACTGACTCATGGCTGTTGGCAGAAATGAATAATACATTTTAATATAGTATAGAGATTCAATAATCACAAACAGAGAGAGTATGTATGGGTATATATCCATCTTCTATGCATGCATAATACTAAAGCTATAGGTTGTCATCTGGTTTTAATACTAAAACACCAAATAATTTATAATGCAGAACTGTAAAATACACATAGAACACTGCATCAATCATGTACAAGTACTAGTGCTGTTCAACATTTCTGTAAATCCTCCATTAAACTTAGATTTGAGACTGAACCAAAGACTTCCATGGATCAAGTCATGGTTGCTTGGAACACTGAAAGAGGGACATAAAATGCTGTGCTATTTCATGTCAAGATTATTTGCAGTTCACTTCATTATTTCAAAGAATAATAGTGACTGAAATACAGTGCACTCCACTCTAAAGTCAGTACTTACTTTTTTTTCTTTAATTCAGGAGGCAACTACTAATGACAATTGGGAGATCAGCTGACAGGACTCCTAAATTATTTGACACAATCAGTACATTGCTGTTACTAACAAAGAAAGAGCAGAGCCTTGTGCAGCTATTTGGTAACATTGACAAATACGATGGAATTAACTATTTGAATACTAGCAATATCTTGCTTTGTATTTCCACATTCCTCACAAAGCCTTGTAATATACCATAAACCATTAACCTAGACAACAACCATAACTTGTTCTGTATGGAAAACACAGATCAGTGAAAATTCCACCTTTATATACTAAATGGTGACTGAAAGTATAAAGCCTATGTATCAGCTAAAACCTTAGTTAGTAACTTAAAACTTTACCAAAGTAAAGAAACACCACATGAGAGAACTTGTGGGAACATACACACTGTCCTTGTATTTACTTGAGCAAGACTTCAGAGACACGCATTTTAGGAGAATTAAGCATAATATCCAGGAAATTAACAGTTACATATGATTCCTGACCAACCTGAGAAGAAAGTGATACATACAGGTATGCATGATATTTTGCTTTAACAACAGTCTGCTCCAGGTACAACTTCAAAAGTGTCATGCCATAAAAGTGTTCACAACTTCGAAAGTATTTCGGTAAAGGTAATGAATATTTAGCATCTGCAGGGCTATTGCAAGTTCATAAACTACAGAAATAAGAAAGATGTCTTCTTCTGGTAGCCTAATTCTTGTGTAAAAATCCAAACATAATACACTCTAGTAATGGCATCCATAAGGAACCAGATACACGTCCCTGAAATAACACAGAACAGCAGAGGGCTTATGGCAACTACCACTGCTAATGTGGGCTCCAGCACTTACGTTAGGATGAAATCAAGCATAGCAAAGCTCAGCCTTTCCAAATCATGCGTTGATGTGGGGGGAGGTGGGGAATTCTGTGTCAACATCTTTAACAAAGCAGATGTGACTCACTGAACTCTCAGTTAAAATCAGAAACTGAGGTCTCTCCTTTTTTTGCTGAATCAACAGCAGCAGCACTGGGGGTAGCAGCACTGAGGCAGCGATCCTTCATTAGTTTTGGCTCTCAGTACAATCACTTCAATTAAACCATAGTATCTGACACTGCAGTATTGTGACACAGCGCTCAAATCCTGGCTTTGTCTCCTTAATGCCACACAATACCCTTATTCACCTTACCTTCTGCAGTGGCAAGGATCAAAGAAAAATGTGTAATTAATGAGTATACCATCCCCATAAAACTTCCTAAGATGCTTTTTTCATTGAAAAACACATTTAATTTCTAACTGTTGAGACAATAAACCAACTAATCTGAGGTATCTTTGTTCAATACATTTTGAATGCTGACAGCATCTGTTAGGTCACGTTAGTTTTGTTGGGGTTTTTATTATTATTTGTAGGATGTGAAAAAGGCATTTTTCAAACACTTTCCTGCATCTTTCATTTTCTGATTTCAATTCCTGAAACCAAATTCAATAATCATCCAGTAGAATTTCAACACCTTGTAGTTCTATAATCGTCTGTTCAATTACTTTTGGAAACGTCCTGGGAAAGAACTAATGCCAAATGGTACTTTCTTAAGTTTGTAACATTGTTTTGAAGTTAGATATTTAGAACTTGCCTCATTTACATTTGCCTGCCAAAATATATATCCTGCATTTAGTCCCATGATGATTTTTTTCTTCATATGAGCTTTAATTACAAATAAAGGAAAAACTCCTATGTAAGTAACATTCCCTGCAAGGGTCACAATATGTCACGTTTATCCACCATTTGTGTGAAGTCTATGCACTGCCCTCCCTACATGTGGAAGGCCTGTTTTCTCTGCAACAAGGGACAAACCGCCTTTCTATTCTATCCTTCACCTTCTTATCTCTTTTTTAACTTTTGGGCAATCAACTCTACCGTCCCATCCTTTGCACACTGAAATGCACTAGGACATTCAGTGGCTAAACTTTAATAAACTGTAATACTCCAAACTTCAGTGAACCTTCCCATTGAGGCAAAAGTGAACTTTACTCACAGTCAGGGTCTGGGGCACCAGGGGATAACCAGCATTACACTTCCATTTGGTACGTGAGTCATCCTTAGGCAGAGCACACCACACAGTGCATATGCCTGTCCATATTGTGACCATGGGCCAAAACCTCAAACCTTCAACTCGAAAACTGACTTAGAAGAACTTGGTCTCCTTGTCACTCAGACTTGCCCACTTTCATTTGAGACAACTTTTTGAATCACAAAAATTTGACTGTATGCATGTGTTACAAGATAATTACTTTTAAAGTAAATAAATACTACTAAAAAGCAATTATTTTACTGAAAATATTATTTTTTTCCTACAATTAGCAATGGTACTTGACTGCAAATATCTATATTATGATAAAAGTAAAATGGAGAGTATGCTCAGCAAGTTTGAGGACAGCACCAAGCTGTGTGGTGCAGTCGGCACACTGGAGGGAAGGGATACCAGCCAGAGGGACCTGGACAGGCTAGAGGGGTGAGCCCATGCCCACCTCATGAAGTTCAATAAGGTCAAGTGCAAGGTCATGCACCTAGGTCAAGTCAATGCCATGCATAAATACAGTCTAGGGATGAGTGGATAGAGAGCAGCTCTGTAGAGAAGGATTTGGGGGTACTTGGAGGATGAAAAACTGACTATGAGCTAGCAACATACACTCGCAGCCCAGAAGGCCAATCACGTTCTGGGCTGCATCAAAAGAAGGGTGGCCAGCAGGTCAAGGGAGGTGATTCTCCCCCACTACTCTGCTCTTCTGAGATCCCACCTGGAGTATTGCATACAGCTCTGGGGCCCCCAGCACCAGAAAGACATCAAGCTGCTCCCAGACGAGGGCCACAAAAATGGTTAGGGGACTTGAAGCACCTCACCTGTGAGGACAGGCTGTGAGAGTTGGGGTTGTTCAGCCTGGAGGAAAGAAGGCTCCAGGGAAAACTCATAGCAGCCTTCCAGTACTTCAGAAAAGATGGGGAGGGATTCTTTATCAGGGAGTGTATTGATAGGACAAGGGGTAATGGTTTTAAACTTAAAGATAGTAGATTTAGATTAAAGGAATAATTCTTTACTGTGAAGGTGGTGAAAAAGCATGCCCAGAGAAGTTGTGGATCCACTCCCCCAGAAGTGTTCAAGGCCAAACTAGATGGGGTTTTGAGCAACCTGATCTCATGGCAAGTGTCCCTGCCTATACTGAATGGAAAATCATTTATAACTTTGCTGCTTTTTCAAGGACGCTTATCAGGTATTGTCCAAGTGTTTCAGATACATTCATTAATTCATTCACAATCTCCATTACAAGATGAGAAACCATCATTATCCCCATCCAGAAATTGGAAACAGAGTCAAAGGGACTTACTGGAAGTCACAGAGTAACACAGCAGAAGGGCCAGGATCAGAAACCTGCCTATCTGTCCTTACCTCCAGACTGTATTGATTGCTGACAGAAGTGGGAGATGATGCCCAGTACAGTTCATTTCTTCTACATATCAGACGACAAAAGGCTCAATGTAGACAACCTAAATGTGAAAGCATACAGCTTTCATGGCTACCTGCTATACAACGATTTGGGTTGCATATTTAGCATCCTACAAGGCCTCCATCAAAGAGGCAGAAACACAGGGTAGTCAGTGTTGTCTTCTCTGTATTAACTATAATGATGCCCCTTCTTTTTTGTAGTGTTTCACATAACAGTTGATGTCGGAAAAAACATCTGAAGCTCATCTGGTCTAGCTCCTATGCTTAAGCAGTATCAGCTAGAGTCAGCTGCCCAGGGCTGCACAGAGGTGGCTTTTTGAGTATCTCCACAGATGAAGACTCTGCCACCTCTCTGGGCAACCTGTGACAGTGCTTGCTTACCCTCACAGTGAAAAGGTATTTCCCCATGTTCAGTAGTAACCTCCTGTGTTTCAGGTCATGCCTGTTGCCTCTTTTCCTGTCCCCGGGCATCACTGGAAAGATACTGGCTCCGTCCTCCTTGCACCCTCCCTGCAAGTATGATGAGACCCTCTGAGCCTTCCTTTCTCCAGGCTGAAGAGTCCCAGATTTCTCAGCCTTTTCTCACGTGAAATGCTCCAATCTCTTACTCATTTTTGTCACCCTTTGTGGGACTCTCTCCAGCATGAACATGTTTCTCCTGTACTGGGGAGCCCAGCACTGGACAGAGTACTTCAGACATGACCTGACCAGTGTTTATCAGAGGGGAAGGTTACCTTCCTTGACCATACATCACCTTTGCCAAACGGGCACACTGAGGACCCCAAGGCCCTTTGCTGACAAGATGCTTTCCAGCTGGGTGGCGCCCAGCACATAGTGCTGTGTGGGGTTGTTCCTCCCAAGGTGCAGAGCCTTGGACCTCAGCGCAGTAACTTGAGGTTACTGTCAGCCTACTTCTCCATCCTGTTGAGGTCCCTCTGGTGGGCAGCATGACCCTCTGGCATATGAGCCACTCCTCCCAGTTCTGTGTCACCTGCAAACTTGCCAAGAGTGCACTTTTCCCCACCATCCAGAACATTAATGACAATATTAAACAGGACTGGACCAGATTGTACCCCTCACTTACACTACTAGTCACAGGAATAGTGACAAAGTACACTCTGATCCACTGGTCATGAGTCTCTAGACCTGACCATAGAGCCAGTTTTCAATCCACCTCACTGCCTGCTCATCCAGCCCATACATAAACAGCTGCTCTCCAAGTATCTTATGGGAGACAGTGTCAAAGGCCTCACCGAAGCCTAGATAGACACCATCCACTGTTCTCCCTTAATCTACCAGGCTAGTTAGACATTTCATCATACTAGGTTTTTAAGTTGGGCAAGCATGACTTCCACCCATGATGACTACTACTGATGATTTTCTTGTCTTTCATGTGCCTGGAAATGGTTTTCAGGTTTAGTGGCTCCAGCATCATCCCAGGGATTGAGGTGAGGCTTACCAGCCTACATTTTCCTGGGTACTCATTCTTGCCCTTCTTGAAGATGGGGGTAACATTTGCTTTCCACCAGTGTTCAGGTGCTTGCTCCAGTCACCACAATTGATCAAAGACCATTGAGAGTGGTCTCACAATAATATCTGTCAGCTCGCTCACTCAGCACTCATGAGTGCATCCCATCAGGGACTATGAATTTACGTATGTCCAGTTTGCTGAAGTATTCCTGTCCTGATACACTTACAAAAAAGTTACATCTTCCTTGCTTCAAACTTCCACCACCACTGCCCAAAGGCCAGTCTTGCTAGTAAAGACTGAGGCAAAGTACTTCCACCTTTTCCATGTCCTGTGTAATCAGGTCCCCTGAACCATTTCTTTACTCTTCCTTCAAATATCGTTAGCAAATGGACCAAGGACATCTGCTAAACATCCCTGACCACCATGCAACATGCCAGAAAGGAGAACACGGAGGACAGCACAAAATGGCTTTCCCATTTGATAATTTAAAAGCATCTGACTTTGTAACTATCATGTCTTTTAACTAATTAATATAATTTCCAATATTATGGTTGGTTTTTTTTTTCCCCCCAAGGACCTTCAACCAAAAGAAGACACCAAGTCCTCAGCTTTCAGCACATGATGAGCTATCTGGGTAGAGCACAGTCCTGTGGGAAGCCTTGCCTAGCATTATGCAGGACCACTGAGGGGACTGAGGAAGTGCACCACAGAAGATACACTCAGCCTCTAGCACCTTCAAACTATGAAGGTGCTGGAGCCGTTCTGAAAAAGGATGAATCTTTTTCATACTGAAAAATATAAGGCACTATTAGATCTCCATATTACAAAAAGATGTTGTTAATGACAATTCTGCTACTGCAACTCCCTAATATATTTTCTTCTTATTTTATAGGTGGGTAAGTGAAGAGTCAGATAATTTACTCAAGACCACATGGTGCTGGGACAAGGCTTAGCTGGCAGTGCTTGCATTCTTGTGCTCCATCTGGTGTGCTGTTCTTTTTCCTCAGAAAGGTGTCAAGGACAGTCATAAGAATTTTTTTTTCCCTGAATGTTTAAGGAAAGATGAGAGAATACTTTATCTATTTCAGTTCAAGCATTTATCTTTCTTGGCAGATAAATAAGCCACAACACTCCACCAGTCTGAAAAGCTCAGCTTCACCTTACTCCTCAACAGCATGTCTCATGTCACAGAAACATACGCCTTGTTAGAGTCTATTTTGTATTCCTCTTTGTTTGACAGCACATGCTTTTATGTAAAATACTTCTGTAGTATTAAAAAACAAATTCATTAATTCATCTTTTCATGTCCTAACTTCAATTTTAAAGTCATGTTTTCTCCCTTGTCATTGTGAAATAGTATGAAAATCGCACAGTAAAAGAATTCTACACTTGACCTATCTTTTCAGACTATATCCTTAGATCAGTTTTGCTGTTTTCTGTAGTTTTGTTTGGTTGATTGGTTTTTAAAGAGGAAGGGAAAGTCTATTTCTGAATAAAAAATACTAAAATCTGATGTGAAAGTATACTTCTTGTCAAACTTCACTCTTGCAACACGGTACCTTAATTAGAAGCACACTTCATTGACAAGACTATGCAATAATTTAAAAATGTATCTGACTGACAAAGGAAAAATAATCCTTATCACATCCATTAAAAAAAACCCCAAAACCTAAACAACAAAACAAAACCCACTCCAAAAAAAAATCAAACAAGAAACTCTCAGCAGTGCAGGGATCTTCCTTGAAATATTAAAAAACCATATACATTATTTCTCTTAAAAATACATTGAAATCTTTTTAATCAAGATGTACTGTGTTTTATATATGAGAACCACCTTACTGTCATTGTTGATATTTTCACATAATTTCACTTTTTTTCACATGATTGTGCTCTAGATTCAGTGCTTTCATAAATAACATTTTAAAATGTTAACTTTCTAACATTACTCCATCAACCTGGTCTCTCATCTGGATTTTAACACTTGTAAAAACATGTGGCCTGGATCTGGAGGTTCTTTAAGGCTGAGCTTAACAATCAAACTTGGAATAGAGACTATAAAATGAACTTTTGGAGTGGAAAATTGCCAGAAGTCTCTCTTACACTCCTTTGCCCTTTCTACGATTCCTTACAGAGAGGAATTACATAGTCAAATAATCAACTGAGCTCCGTGGAACAGAAAACTAGAGTGTCTCAGTACAAAGAATAAGGGATGCACACCTAGATGCAGAGCATCCACCGACAACACTGCAGGGAAGCAGTGGGCATGCAGTCATGAATTTATGTCAGCATGTGTAGGAGTATCCATGGTACTGCTAATCTAGATAGCACAGTTAAAAATAGCAGTAAAGACAGATGTAAGCAGAATTCAGCATGGTTTAACAATCTGTCCAGAAGGCTTGGACAGGCCTCTCTTAAGTATAGGCTGGCATGTCTTCACATCACATATAGATCAAAGCTAGTACAGATCTGTCTGCATGTTGTGCAATCACACTACTCGACTGTAGTGTAGACATCCAGAAATAGTGCTACTGTAGATATGTTCATCTAAAAACTGCACTTGCAAAAAGTAAATCCTGGGAACACATTGTAAAGCATATGGAGCCTGATGAGGAACACATGCTGGAAAGCGTCCATTTTGCAAAATTTTATTAGCTGGGCTAATTCCTTGTCCTACACAACATGCTTCTCTTGTACTCCTAGAGGACACTGTAACACGTGCTGGTTGGCCTTTCCTGTGGGGATTCACAGAGTCAGGCCAGATTAACCTCATCCTTCAGGTACAGAAATTCACTTCATAGAATCATAGAATCATAGAATGGCTAGGGCTGGAAGGGACCTCCAAAGGTCAGCTAGTCCAGCCCCCTGCAGTGAGCAGGGATACCCTCAACTGACCAGGCTGCTCAGAGCCTTGTCCAACCTCACCTTGAATATCTCCAGGGACGGGGCCTCAACCACCTCCTCGGAGAGCCTATTCCAGTGTTCTACCACCCTCAATGTAAAGAGCTTCCTCCTGATATCCAATCTAAATCTACTCTTCTCTAATTTAAACCCTTTACCCCTCATCCTTTCAATACAGGCCCTTGTAAACAGCTCCTCCCCAGCCTTCCTGTAGGCACCCTGCAGGTACTGGAAGGTCATTAGTAGGTCTCCCCAGAGCCTTCTCTTCTCCAGGCTGAACAACCCCAGCTCCCTCAGCCTGTCCTCATAGGAGAGGTGCTCCAGCCCTCTCATCATCTTTGTGACCCTCCTCTGGACCCGCTCTATCAGGTCCATGTCTTTCCAGTGTCAAGGGCTCCAGAGCTGGATGCAGTACTCCAGGTGAGGTCTCACCAGAGCAGAGTACAGGGGCAGAATCACCTCCCTCGATCTGATAGCCACACCTCTCTCAATGCAGCCCAGGATGCAATTGGCCTTTTTGGCTGCAAGTGCACACTGTTAGCCCATGTCCAGCTTTTCATCCACTAACATCCCCAAGTCCTTTTCTGCAGAGATGCTTTCCAGCACCTCGTGACCCAGCTTGTATTGATATTGAGGGTTGTTCTGACCCAGGTGCAGGACCCTGCACTTAGTCTTGTTGAACCTTTGTGGCTTTACGGTCTAATGAAGAGACACTGCTACACTCTACAGGCAGCTGGAGGCATCCATGTCATGTGTAAATGGTACTCATCATGAAGTTCTAAGACCAGATGCTGAAGCCTTAACCTAATCAGGCACATTACTTTTCTATTGTTTCAAGGCCAGTTATTTCAGAAGAACATCAAGACACCAAGAATACCTTCATTCACTACTGCTGCTACCAGGGGCAGATCTTACTATGATGCAGAAAGCCAGCAGCTGATAGAAGTCAATCAAACACAGGCCCTCCTCCCCTCAAGCAGTGGGTTGCTGTACAGCTGCAACACTACATCCTCTACTAGCTACAAACTACAAACTAGTGCAGACACTGTGTCCTCTCAAGGATAGCTCACTACCATTTGCGCAGAAAGTGACCAAAGGGGTTTACACATGTTCTTAAGCTTGATTCATTCCAGGGAGATTTTGTGTGCATTTTGTTAAATCACAACCAGAAGACAAGAAGGAATGCAGTTCTTGAGTATTCTCAGCTGCCTTATGAGGAGGGTATAAAGACACACAAGCTAGTTTTGACTCAAACAACTAAGGTTCTGGTAGGAATCAGATCACAGCAGCAGGGATTACATATGGGCTAATTTGCTATGGGAAGAAGTGAGCTAGTGAAATACAGGAAGTCCTAGGCACCGAGATAACAACCTTGTGCTGCTGCCTGTATCTCTGTGGAAACCCTGAGCATGTGCACCACTTAGCTGTCTGGATCTGAACATCTCAGAACTCAATCACTAAAAACTCCAGTCATCTGTCAGGGCTATTCCAGACATTTCATTTGAGATGTGATTCGTGAAATACTTCAGTAGGAAGTGCAGGGAGGCAATGGTTAACTCCTCCACACAGGGAATGTCACAGTAAAGAGCAAAAATAAAATTTCCATTACACTGTTTGCTACTGTACTTTATCTGTAACCCTCAAGAACAACTGTAAGGAGGTGGGTGAGAGTTTAATTGCGCTCTGTTCAGTCTTAGAGAAAGACAGCTAAAGTATGGTGGAAAAACCTACCCATTAGACTGACATTATCAATACTTTTGAAAGCACTACAGAGCTGCTCAGAAAATTGCTAAATTTGTGTCATATATACCAGCAGCAGATTCATAATGCTGAACAAAAAGTAATGATTTTACTTTAATCTCTCAGATACTGTTTCTCCCAAAACTCTGTTCTAAGAAGTGTTGTATTGAGCTATTAGTAAACAGAGGCTTCCTGAATCTACAAGTAAGAGTCAACTTAGCAGCAAAAGCAGTATCATCACCATTTATCAAAGATACAAGGTACACTAGCACAAATGTTAACAGAAACATACTAAAATAAATGCAAAACCTCCAGCCATTAATTTTTGGAACTGTATCATGTGCTCTGTAGCAGTGTTATCACGTTTGGTTCTCTTGCTTTGAAAGCATTTTTTCCAAGATCTGGCCTGTTCAATCATAACAGCAACTACTGTTATCTTAACTAGACTTTAAAAGGTGGTTCTCCTTTTCCTAAGGAAAATTTAAAATGCCATATGCAAGTAACTAATGCAATAATACATAGAGAGGAATATAAACAGACTCCTGAAAATTATGTCATCAAATTGCTTTAAGCAAATACCACATCAAGAGACTGCAGAATGTATTCTATTCAAAAGGCCAGAGAAAAGCTGAATCTTCCTTTTTCTAACATGTTGCTTGTTCCATGATTACACCACCTCACATCTACCATATTGATGCCCACTAAATTCCACGTGAACGTTACTAGTCAATGGGCCCAGGTAACTATGATTCTGCAGATATAAAGTGAAAACCATTGGTGGAGTTCAAGATTGCAGTGTTTATTTAAAATGCTTACATTTAGCCACCTTAAATTCCTTTACCTCAAATTTAAAATCTGATTTAGATTAATGAAAAGCAAATAATTAATGATGTAAGTATAACTCAATTTCCTGGTGATTCCACTTCGTAACTGAAGACAAGTTTTCACCCATGTCCTAGCAACAAGCACAAACATTGTGCTTTATCCAGTGCTCAACATAGAGTGTGCAAAATGATAATACCCCAGTACCTAACACAATTAGGATACATACCTTAAGACTTCCTGAATGTACAAGAGGAGAAACGAGTATACTCAGGCTACACAGAACAAAAGTGTGGGCTGGGGAATGCTACATGCAGCCTTTTTACCTTGCTAGCACTCTTCTGCTTCTGTGTGCACCATATTTCCCTGTTTTATTTTGTTTGTCTGGGTTTTGTTTGTGAAACATCTTGGGCACTGCATTTACAAATATTCAAATAAATCTCTCACCATGTTGACAACTTCAATATTTAAAATCGTGAGGCAATTCAAAAGCAATTCTTGGGCTTTTCATAAAATTACTACTGTGACTCAAATGGAACTGACAGCATAGAATACAAAAGGCAGAATATTTACAGTTGTATTTTAGTAAAGGAGAACACAAGATATGTACATGCACATATAAACATGCAAGCAGTTATATATTGTTAGTTTGGATAGTTAAAGGTTTTTCTTAAGAAAAATGCCAGTCAGTATTCCTGGATCCTGCAAAAGAACTACACGGATTATCAGAGCAGTATAGCTTCAAATCATAATCATGTGCATACCCATGTCTTGCACATGTGAGAAAGCTATGAAGCACAGCCTGACTTTTACTCACACATGTAAACAAGTTTGCTAAAATGGGGGTGGGTGGTTGAAGGGAAGTGTTAAGTTCCTGATTAGAAGTTCTTTTTAATACTAAGATCCAGATTGATACAGTAACAATGAAACAGATGAGGGGGGGTTGGGTGGCCAGGGGAAGGATTTATACACAAGGAGAGGTCATGCAATACCCTGTATTGAATTTAAAAGATAAGTGAGACAATGCCTTTTTCTCTGGTATAAACAAAGAAAAATAGTGCCAGCAGTTTTGACTGCAAACAAGAACTCCGGAGGAAACCGTACTGCAAGGAAATGCTTACAGCAAACCTTACACATCGAACGCTACATTTTAACCAGGAAAATTACATTATCAAGTGTTACTCAGTAATTATTTATAAAGTGCAACTCAACCACGTTCATATTGAAAATAAGCTTTTGTAAATGCTCCTTGACATACAAGAAAATATACCTAATAACAGATTGCCCCAGTTGACAAACTATGACAGCTGAATTGTACTTCTCTTTGATACCTCTAAGATCTTCAGACCTTTAAATCATTCAGAGCTTTATCTTTGAAGGTGAAATTATGAAATTAATTCCACCGTAGACAAGTAAGCAGCAAGTGATATTTTTACCACACTAATTATTGCCCCCCCCCTTAAAAATTCTCATTGAACCTTAAATCAATACGGTATCTGATGCATATGTTCTATGTTCTTTTTTTCCAATGGTTCCACTGTGCATATAAATCTATCATACAGACACATTTGCATTTAAAGAGAAACTCCCTTGTGTTTATTGTGCACCTGCTCCATGTAAGCCTATCTTCTCTGCCTCCTTTGAGAAACAGGCAGATCTGACAGAAAAAGAGAAGCACAGACACAAAGCTCCTACAAGTCATCTTGCCAATTATCTAAGCATTATTTCCTTTAGTTTAGTTATGGTCATACTCTGACAACAGTTGAAAAGAACAACTACTTGCCTTTCCAAAACCCAATACTTCTCAATTTTTTCAACATATTTTTCATCTTGACAAGGAACATATGCATTTCAGCTGTATTTTCTAAGTGATATACAGTAAAGCTTTGACAAATGGGTTCCTTACAAAGACTTTCACCTAAAAATTATGATTTTTATTTTACTTAGCATTATTGTGGCTCCATAAGGAAGGATGTGAATATTTTCCTTCAGGCATTTTACCTTCAACTGTAACCTGAAATAGGTGTAGGTTTATTCTAATTAAAATGAAATAAAAAATGGTAGTTGCTCCCTTCTCTGCCTTGCTTTCCTTGCTCTTGTAACCACACTCATGATTTGTGGATTGCTTCTGGAGCTTCATATAGGTAATCAGAGACAGACAAGGGTGGAAATAAAGCTCCACTGCACAACCCATCTAGTCAGCTGAAATGTTTACAAACTGGGTGAGAGGGAGATTACATCCTACAAAGGCTGCTGGAACTACTGGTCTTTGTGCTTGTAAGGTGCAGCATCACCACTCCATGCACAGATGACACCTACAATGTCACAACTACAAGTAACCCTACCCTATTACCAATGCAACTTTTGTGCTGCTGTCTGTGAGGGACAGGCCCCTTCCCCCAGCCTCTGGCTGCATGCTCCCCTTTCTTGCAGGCATCACGTAACACCGTGGAGGCAGTCCGTATGTCTCCATTTCAGAGGACAGAAACTACAGTGACTGCAGCAGGACTGTCATGCTTTCTCCTTCCTGGTTCTAATCAGGCAAGTGTCCAAGCAGGACAAAGCTGCTGTGGCTGTATAGACAAATGAGGACTGGGATGTCCTGGAAAGGGAGTGTGTGAGAAGGAGAGCTGTACCAACACAGTTGGTAACCCACCTCTTTTTTCCCCACACGTGGAAAAAGACTTCTTGCACCTATGAAGTTTGCAAGGGTGCAGGTTTCAGCCCCCAGCAAGACCAGACAATTGGGAAGCAGAGGGGCTTAAGAAGCACTTCTTAGTTTCCTGAAGTTCTGCTGATGCCTTGTTAAAAAACTGGTTACAAAATACGTAGATATTTGGGATTATGATTTTCCAGTCATGAAAATAATAAATGCAAAGCAACCTATTCATGGTATTCAGGGGAGGGACTGAATCTCCAAAGGTACCACTCAGTCATCTTGTCCAACCAATCTACCTTTTACTTGAAGCTTTTTGTAAACTCAGACACTGGCCCCAAAGAAATCATGCCATACTTACTTACCACATCCATTAGAAAAAAAAATAAAATTAAGAGGCACAGTTCATATTTAATATAATTTACTACCTTCTATAGGACTTCCTTACCTGAAAGACTGCCCATCTCCTTATGCCAAAATGACAAAGTATTATGAGTAGCCCACACTGGACTACTCACTCAAGTTTTTTTAACAGGCTGGTCTCTTAGAAGTCTCCTTGGATATGGAAATAACTCTTCACCGTACCCTTCCTCTGATATAATTCTATTTTATTCACTTTTTCAACAAGCTACAAGCCACATTTACTTTCTGCAGCACACCAAGTCAATGACACAGACCAGAAATCACAAAGATCTGAAAAATGCCTGAACTGCTGGTTCAAGGGATCGTTAGTAACTGGGTGAAACAGAACTGTCAGTTTGCATAAGTCAGTCTTTGACACATGGAAACATGCAGAAATGAAACATACTACGCCTTTTTCACACCTGGCATGGTCACTATGCCTCTGTGTAAACTGAAGGAATACCTAAAGGAAAAGTCACTATACAATTTTGGAACTACAACTGTAGTGATGAAGCAGGTTTCTTCCTGACAACTGGACAGGTCAAATTCTAATTGTTTTATTCACATGAAAACCCCTTCTCACTGTGTTTAAAATCCCTTCTGAGCAAGCCCTCAAGCCTGCTCTCAAAACGAGGTTTCCAGATTATCAAAAATGCAAAATCTCCAGCAGCTCCACTATGGTACCAAGCATACTCAAAGGCTTAGCAGTACAAAGAGGGAAGTGGCTTACCGTGTCCACCTAGAAGCCCATAAGCTAGTTGCAAGGGATTTTAGGGTGAAGAAGCTCATGTTTATGGGTGGTAGTAAGTCAATGGGTCATATTATTTATGGATCATTGGGAGTACATGCAGTACATAGTCCTACTAATTCTCTAAGGGCAGGATACTATGGAAGTCTGCTACAGGATGCTGAGCAAGGCTTAAATATGTGCACATCATTCAGCGTAATTCCTGGCTGTAGGATCAGAGCTATGTGCACAAGATAGAAAGTAAGTTTGATTTTCCCATGCTATGACTGTATCCCTTTCTTCAGACACTTAAATATAGCAAAAGCATACAAAAACTAAGTGATTTGCTTCAGAACAGAGGAGGTTTTAACTTTTTTTTTAGTTACTTTGTGCAGCTGGACCGCTAAGGTGTACAATGAGGCCACGCTTCCAAGATTTTCCATGGCACCACAGGCACTAGCAGTTTTTTGGTGGGTTTGGGGGTGGCCTTTTTGAGAAGCAATTGTGACTGATTAGTATCTCTCTAAGAGCTGTGGCTTTAAGCCAGCCATGGAAAGTGCCATAAGGTGATAACACTGGCAAGGAAGACTGAGACTATTTAGGAGCTGACTTGTGTCCAGTGCTATCAGGACAGGAACCCCAACCTCTTCTTCACATAAACTGCATTTACTCGCCTAAAAATTGTCACTGATACGGGTACAAAACAGGTTTGATCCATTGTACTACAAAAACACGATCTTGGACTGACCCGAGTATAAGCTAAGGAGCAGTTTTTCTGACAGACAACTCTGCATTTGCTTCCCCACAGCTGCAAACTCCTACTTGCTTTTCTCCCAGATTTCGTCATGCCCCAGTGGGGCAGGAGGGTGCTGAAGGGTGCGTCCCCGCCACGGACGCCCGGCTCCGAGCAGAGCACAAAATTTGCGCCGGCTTTGGGTGTCATCGGGTTTCACTGCGCTACGAGGGCTTCGCCGGCGGCGCTTCGCAGAGCTGACATCACGTATGCGCTCAGCCCCAATAAAACCCCCCGCGT
>JANVCC010010369.1:16345824-16371118 GCA_025345505.1 Todiramphus chloris collaris
TTTTTTTTTTTTTTTTTTTGTGGGTTTGTGGGGTTTGTTTTATTTTCTTTTCCTGGTCTGCTGTTAAACCTGGAGGCGGTGTGGCTTCCCTTGCTGGTTAGCGCGGATCGAGCCCGTGGCAGCTCCGGACACCTTCCGACGGAGCGGGTCTTACCTGCTTGTGGAGAAAGCTGTCTCTTGTAGTGCTGAGGGTAAGCAGAGCTGCAAGGGGTGCTCCTGCACCCAGCGCCTCTAAGCGCTTGGCAAGCCTGACAGTAAAACCTTCCGGCGGCTCCTCCGACGCTGCGAGGGGCCGCGTGGTGAAAGGAGGAGTGCTAACCGGTCGGCCCGAGTAACAGCCTCCTACCGGTGCCTCTGGTGGCAACAGAAGAGCAGAAAAGTGACCCTTTGGCTGGTTTTCTTCTTTGTGATTTAGCCTATTCTGTGCTGTAGTTTTACATCACTAACAGGGGTTTCCCCCCCTCCCCCTTACTGTTCATAGGCATATTTACATCTTCTCTTAAATGTATCCTTTCATGCACCTTTCCATCTCCCCCTACTTTTGTGTGCTCTTACATTTCAAATACAGAACTTCATGGACTTCATATTCTCTGATGAGCAAACACTGCAAAAGCCCAAAAGATGCGTGTAGGAAATGAAAGTGAATTTAAACTAGTTTGGCATTTTGGAGAACTCTTGCCCACAGAACACACAGAGCACACTCACCAGTACCACAAGTATGCCCACACCAATCAGAATGTAGCACTCCTCTGGATCAGTATCTCTGGAAATGGGGAGAACAGTTCAGTCTCCAGTTCACTACAGGGAAGTAGTGAATCTTCTTCTTAAATTCTTCCTTCTTATATTCCAATTTTAACATGGGTAGGAAACAAATGAATTACAGTGAATTCTAATCCTCGTGTGCAAGGCCGACTACATGGAGCAGTACTATCTCAGCCACTTTAAAAATGTCTGTGTTGCTGATCGGGGCCGGGGGGAAAGGTTTACTTTAGGAACATATTTTGCTTTCGTGTAACTTGCTTTTACGAAAGGGCATATTTGGATGCTGCACGTTTCACACTTGTACATATATGGAGATTAAGTAACCATTTGGGGTATTTGTAATGCATTTGATTAGGTGGTTTTGTACAAGAATGTTGGTCAGCTGTGCATGATTAAATAGTTTGAAAGGAATGCAGGTCAGCTCCAGAACACAATGTTGTATAGGAATATGGGCTGCTTGATGAACAGCATTGATGAAAAACCAAAACCAAAACAAAAAAAAATCTTATTTTAATTTAGAGGCTATAAATACCATCCATACGCAAACACAGCTAGTAAGATAAAACCTTGCCAAGTGTCTTTGTGTGTGTTATATATGATAGTATCTCAATTACAGCTGATAACCTTGTTTATATATCTACTTCTGAACTCATTTCTAGAAATATTGTTTGAATAAAAGTGCTGATTAGGCTGTATGGCTGTACAAAAACTAAATTATGATAAACAACTTCAGTTCTTGTAAGAATTTCAGGGTGAATTTTTACTGCCGGTTGCATGCCATCATCATTATTTGTTAACAATAAAATCGCAGAACCCTGTCTCTCTTCTTACTGTATGCTCAGATACAAAATTTTGTTGAAATAGAAGGAACTTCTCATTGATAATCCTATTCCCAATGGAGTAAAGTGGTTCAGAAATGTGTTGAACATTGTCTTTCTCCAGGATCATTTAATGGATTGTAAACCTCAGTATTCCTACTTGATGAAGCAAAGCTGGTATTTGCATGAGAAGCGCAGAGCTTGTGGTTCTGTGCACACGGGAAAAGAAGATCTTCTGTGGGCTAGCAGCACTTGCAAAACTGAATTCTGTGGCCCACAGCAAGGGCCTGTGGCCATCAGTGGCAGTCACAGTGTTATCCATCAGTGATCACGTCCATTGATGTTAATGAATACAAGAGAAAACCCTCCATTGCTTTTGAAACACCTCTAAGAGATGACCTTGAAACAGATTTAAAGATAAGGCCAATTAAGTACAGCATGGTGCCATTTTTTTTTCAGAGCAGCAAGGTTGAGTACTAGTACTTCAACAGTCAGTAACACAATATGGTTATTAAAGTATTTCATATATGAAGGCAGCCTGTGGATGGTGACCTAGAACTGCTGACATGTGATATCTCCAAGGAATATCACCAATAGTATCATACTAAGCAAAACCTAGTAATTACAGAGTAAGCATATCTCCTGAAATAACAAACAACAAACTTTAGCTTTACCTCAGTCATATGATGATCCATGATGACTCACAGTCATTCAGAGCAGTGATAGAGGCATTTAGATATTTTCTTTAAAAAACCCCCAAAAAACCCCATAAATAAATAAAAAGAAATACCATTCAGCTTTGAGAACCAATACAAATAACTACTATTTTTAGAGCACAGTGTACTTTCTGTACTCATTTCAAAAGAGTGAGCCCAAACCAGGTGCCTTGTTCCTATCTTTACCTTCAGAATCTTAGTGGAGATAAATGGGACACAGGTCCAGTCAACCTTGTAACTAATTTTCAAAAAATGACATTCTTAGTTTTCCCACCTTCAGTCTGCCCTGCCAAATATTATACTCAATTTGGAAAAATATTTTCATTCTGAAAAGCAAGTAAAAATATAGCAAATATAGGTATAGGCATAATTCCATTAGACTTATAGGTATAGGCATAATTCCATTAGACTGAAAGAATGACGACAAGGCTGCTTAGGATCGTAGAAGTAGTGACTCTTTCCCTTTGATTCCTACAAACAGTGCACATACACATGCTGAGAAACACATCTACTATCTTACACTCATGAAATTGCTACATCTGAAAGAAGCATGAGACTGTGTACCTGGGACTGCAATAAGAATGGTTTTTTCTGCCATGTTTTCATACTGTTTTCAGTGTTCATAATGTGTGAAACTGATCTGTTAGCCCACAATGGGGCAACCTGCTGTCAATAAATTCCAGAAAGCACAATGTTGCCATGAAAAGAATGTGGATCAGATCCTCAGCGATAAGAAGAGTCAGGAATTATGAAAACTTGAATAATTAGTTTGAAAACATCTTTCAGCGCATACAGCTTTTTTTGTGGAATTGTGCAAGAACATGTCTTCAGCAATCTTAGGAGTCCATTTACTTTGCAACTAGCATGAGGGGAGAGGAGTCTCAAGACTGGGCTTTATTAAATGCTTATTGATTTGAAGAATTCTGTTGCATGAGTCACACAGAGAATTTCACAATGTGGCATCCAAGGTCCTGCTCACACATTCAGCACAACTGTGCAGAAAAACAGAAGATACTGTGTATGGCTGGAAAGCTAGTACATGGTATTAATGGATCAAAAGGTCAGGAACAATTACCATAATCAGCTGCCCTAGTTTCTGATATAAAGCCCCATAATTCCTGGTTGAACTAGACCACGTTTTTCAGGAGGTGATCTAATCCTGACCACTACAATCCTACCAACATTTTTGTAATAGATAATTAACTTCACTGTTACATTATGTATGCTTGGTCCAGCTTCCCATTCAGCTACTTGAGTTTTTAAATTCTGACATTGACTTTAGTTTTGCATTCATCTGCTGTGAATAAGATCTCCACTCTCAAAGATTTTGCTACCATATATGCATTTCCAGTATATTTTTAAGCCTCCTTCCAAAAGGTTATTTTCATAGATTATAAAGGATTTATTTGAGTTCTGTGATATTTTGACAATAGTACAAGTCTACAACTTTAAATTTGTGAATTTAAAACACAGATTTTCCTTCTGAAAATTACTGTTGTCAAATTGGAAAGCTTTTAAGGGTGGTCCTCAAAACAAATTACAAATGGTAGTACATCTTTTTTCTATGAGTTATTCCCCTGTTATATATAGAAAGACCGCCCTTGGATATGGCCACATAAACAAGTTGCTGCAAGGGAAGATGGAATTTGGATTAGTGGATTACATCCTCTGCTCTGTACCTGCTCTGATTTAGCTTCTTCTCTCTCCCGTACTGAAGTTGGATCACTTGTTAAAGGAATGTGCTCTTGTTAAGGGGCAAGGGAGCTTGCAGTCATCAAAAGGCAAGAGAATGCACAGAAGCAGATCTCACAAAGAACCCACTGGTTCCTGCATTAGTTTACAACATTATATCTTTCTTGTGGGATTACTTGGCTACTCTTTTATGCTGGAAATATGCTTGTAGTTGACTGCTCAGAACTGCACTCTGCTTTTGTCCCATCCTGTATATGTGACCTGAATTATTTGATGTGACCTCATTAGACAAGAAAAACAAGGAAAATAGGAAGAGTTGCTTGGGGTTTTTTATGATTAGAATATAAGGATGTTGTACGGTGCCAATTTAGAGATAAGATAAAAAGGCAAAAATCTTGGAGTTTAAGTTCAATCTTGACTTACACATATCCCTTTCAATTCAGTAGGGGTATGAATGAGTCATCAGAGGAAATCCTGACTGGGCAACACATTAAATTGGATTAAGACCAAATATTATGTTTCACTTTAGCCTTAAGCAATGTCTGTACCACCATAAACTTATTGTAAGAGACAGAAGTGAATTCTAATCACAGCAGCCCTAATGAAAAACTTGACAGCTATAACTGATACATCTCTACTAACTCAACTGTTCTGAAGATGCCCCCGTTAATAACATTATTCTGAAAAATTTTAAATCCATGCTTACTGTCAATCTCTTGGCAGAAGGCTCCATCTCCTGAATTAGGTCAAAGCAAGACATTTCAAGCAATTATTAAGTAGCTGCTAAAACAATGATATGAAAAAAACATTCTGGATAAATTCATGGAAACCAGCTGACTGTATAATAAAGGCCTAAAAGGAAGGCAAAGCAAGACTTCTAGACTACTTTGCAATAAATCTCTACATGACAAAGGAGGCCAATTTCTCATTAAAAAGTTAGGATGGAAAAGCTTCAAATTTGGGAGTTGACCCAATGCCTATATTGGGACCTGGTACTTCTCTGCTGAAGTTAAGAGTTCTGCTGTAATTCTCGGTGGAGGCAACTTGGGGGCCACAGAGACAAAACAAGGTGTTTCCCAGCAGTTAGAGAGGTGGCTGTTTTCTGTTTCTTGTCCCATTGGATCTCAGACAACACATGCAAGCACACATAAACACACACATATCTATCTGCATATATATCTATATGAAAGGAATTTGTTGCAGTGATAGCTAAAACTAGCCCTGAAAAATCAGTTATTGGAAGTGAACACCAATTCTTTATCCCTTTTAATTCTCTGTGAATCACTTAGAAGACAGGATTCATCTATTGGCTTAGCTCAACAGATAAGGGCATAAAGTGTTCTGCTTTACTTATAAAAGTAAGTGTGCTAACAGTGGCCATACTACAGTTACAGAACTCTCTCATTGTCATGCCCATCTAAAAACATCTTAAAATACTCCTGTCAAGATTAAAGGCACTACTTTAGGTAAAAATAATAACAGTTTCAATATACTGAGATTGATTATAGCAAATGAATGAAGCAGTTACATAGAAGTTGACTACAGGCCTTTTGGAGATGAATGTTGACAGGAGGCTACAGTCACTTTCACTAAAGTTGTTGCTTTGTGCTGGCAAAACAGACAGTTCACCTGTAGCATCAGAGAAAAGGGAGTCTTATTTTTATGATCAGATATTGAGGGTTTTCACCTCCTCAGTGGCTGACAAGATACTTCTGACCATCTAAGCTCACATTAAGAAAAAAAATTCACATTTACATGACCTTTTATTTAGCAAATCTGTGTTCACCAGAGCTTACCAAAACAACCTTCCTGCCTGAACTTCTGTGTTCTGATCTGAAATAGTAATGTGAACAAATAAAAGCACACGAGAATCATATTTTCATTTACCATAATTAACATTTTGAATTAAATATTTTCACATGGTATTATACATTCCTAGTGGATGAAGTGAACTGTTTTGTAGATCAGCAACTCACTTAACCTGACTGCTTGAACACTGTGTAGGAAAAGCCTATTTTTCTTACTCTTGTAGAGACAGTTGTAAACTAGTTTGTTTCAGACAGCATTTTCCTTTGGCTCTGCTATGTTGTCTCTCTCTGTTGTTTTGTTTCACTGTTGTAATTATTTATCTGTTTGCCATATCTAATGTCTAGTACATAGCTATTTTAAGTACTGTGAAGTAAAGAAGAAACAATTTGTTCTTTTTTTTTTTTTTCCTGCAACTTTGCTGTTACTACTAACTAGTATGTACTCCTGTTTGTCTGCAATGAATCACTTGTAAAAGAATCACATTTATGAAGACATATTGGATTGTGGTACTCTTTGTAAATTTCCTTGACAAGTAGATAAGAACTCTACATAAAATAGACCAAAACCTAATTAAGAAACAACAAGTTATTATCCACAAGGAATAAAGCATACTTTCAAAGCAAAAGGTGAACTGAAATCTAAACAAACTACCTCTGACCTCAGAATACCAGTTCAATGGTCAATGATACAGAATTTAATTTTTCTCTCTGACAACACTCAAACATACAATTATGAACCAGAAATAACACAATTTGGTAATTATCATTTGAAATTGTTTTGTTATTCTGATCCCAAATAGGGCTTCTGCCAAAGAAAACTTTATTAGTTATTCAAATAGCATTGCATTAAGCATTCAAAAGACCTTGAAAACTCAAAACAGCAGACATGTCCCATGGGATTTACAGCTCATATTGTCAATTCATCCTCTGTCCCATGATCATCATTGTAATTTAGAAAAATAAAACCAAAAAAAAACAACCCCCCCCAAAAAAAAACCCCAACAACCAACCAAAACCTGAAAAAAACCAAACAAAAAAATCAAAACCAAACCAACCAACCAACCAACCAACCAAAAACACAAACAAACAAAAAAACAAACCAAACCACCACCGCCAACAACAAAAAACCACAACCACCCCCCCACACCACCCCACCACCCCCCCCCCAAACCAAACTAAAAACCAATATGGGCTGAATAACAGCTGTTCTAAATTGTCATAGCTTTTTGCAGTCAAGGAAGTATGATGTTGATACAGACCCATGTAAATCCAGCTCTGATCTTTTATTTTCTTCCTCCCAATACGTCAATAAGGATCATAATAGTAGCCAATTATAACACATCTCACATAGTATTCATATTTTCTTTGTATTTGTCCTTTTAATATTGTGTACTACATAAAGTTATTTTTCTATTTTCTCCAGACCTTTCCTTTTCTCTTTGTCTTTCTTTTCTGTCTTTTCCCTTGAGGTATTTTTGTTATTTGAACTGACAAAGAAAGAGGTTCCAATTTTTTTCTCCAGAGGAAAACAGATTTTTTTTTTAATCTCTTTTGGAGCATGTTCTCCACCCATGGGCCACCATAGAAGTACCAATCTCTGCTTTTAGTGAGAGCTCCATTGTTCTAGGTGTTTGTTGTTACTGTAGTGTGATTGCATAATGTGGACAACTCTAGAATACTTAGCATGTTGAGAGCTTGGAAAATGAGACAAGAAATTATATCTTCTCTCTTTCTTCTAGTCTCTTTGCTATACAAGAGGACTACAAAGGGACTTGAAACTTGTCAGTTGCCAGAACTTAATTTCCTAATTTCCAAGAAAGCCTTATGTTAACATCCAGCTGGTTTCTTACATACAATTTGTCCTCCTAGTGCAAGAACTGGAAGTTATACAATCAAAGCATGACTGCATTAGGATGTGTTAACCTGGCAGATGGTTCCTCTGGAGTTGGTGGCAGCTGGTGTAGTTCAGAAATGCCTTTTGATCACTTTAAACTGCTTGGGAGCTGGCACTGGCCCAACATGAGGATCAACCTATTCAGCCCTCCTCCCCTCACACCCTTTTATGTGATTGCCAAGTCCAAATTGAATGCCTCAGAGAATTTGAATTAAGAATTCAGAGTTTAACCCAGAAATCTACTGGATCACATGCTGTATCTGTATTATCAGAATTTGTACAGTGATGGGTTGTCACATTCTTCACTCTGGTAAATTATTCTGGGCCAGATATGGTACACTGCAGTAATGAAATCTGAAGGCTCAAAAGTTCACTGGTCATCCTAGCCAAATCCCCATCTGCCAAAACAGGCTTTCTCCTGGCCAGCTACAAAAACCAAGGCATTTTTGCTGCCTCTTGATTTATAGGTATCTAGTAATGGTGATGCATTAAAAGGCCAAGTTTAGAACCAGATCTAGTTGTTTGATGTCAGTTCTTTCACTTAAGGATGGAATCAGCAGAAGAACTAAAATGGAAGTGAAAATTCAAGCATTAGAGAACATGGAGTTAACCGTGAATTAACTATGAAGGATTTTTGAATTTTAAGGATAAAATAGTCAAAATAGGAGTAAATGTGATCTGACATTGATAGGTGCCAGAACGACTCATCTCCTTTGAAGCCACCCCATTTAAGGAAAGAAGAGTAATGTGCAGTCTCAGCACTTGTCAAGATTAAACACTCTGACTTTGAGGGCATAACCACGTGGATAGGTGATGGTAAAGCAATGGATGATGGTAAACCAGTCAATGTGGTCTATCTTGATTTCAGTAAAGCATTTGACACTGTCTCCCACAGCATCCTCTCAGCTAAACTGAAGAAGTGTGATCTGGATGATTGGGTAGTGAGGCAGATTATGAACTGGCTGAAGGAAAGAAGTCGGAGAGTTGTGGTCAATGGGGCAGAGTCTAGTTGGAGGCCTATATCTAGTGGAGTCCCTCAGGAGTCAGCACTGGGACCAGTACTATTCAATACATTCATCAATGACCTGTATGAGGGAACAGAGTGCATTGTCAGCAAGTTCACTGATGACACCAAACTGTGAGGAGTGGCTGTCACACCAGCAGGCTGTGCTGCCATTCAGTGAGACCTGGACAGGCTGGAGAGTTGGGCAGGGAAAAATGGAATGAAATACAACAAGGGCAAGTGTAGGGTCTTGTGTCTGGGAAAGAATAACCCCATGTACCTGTATAGGTTGGGGACTGAGCTGTTGGAGAGCAGCACAGGGGACAGGGACCTGGGGGTCCTGGTGGACAGCAGGATGACCATGACCCAGCAATGTGCTGTCATGGCCAAGAAGGCCAATGGCATCCTGGGGTGGATTAGAAGAGGTGTGGTTAGTAGGTCAAGAGAGTTTCTCCTCTCCCTCTACTCTGCCCTGGTGATGCCACATCTGGAATACTGTGTCCAGTTCTGGGCCCCTCAGTTCAAGAAGGACAGGGAACTGCTTGAAAGCCTCCAGCGCAAAGCCACAAAGATGATGAAGGGAGTGGAACATCTCCCCTAGGAGAAAAGGCTGAGGGAGCTGGGTCTCTTTAGCTTGGAGAGGAGGAGACTGAGGGGTGACCTCATTGGTGTTTATAAATATGTAAAGCATGAGTGTCAGGAGGATGGACACAGGCTCTTCTCAGTCTCAGCCAATGTCTTTTCCAATTCCTAACATTCTCTGATTCTGTGTGACAAAATTTTTCCAAACATACATTGGAACATGAAAGTGGAGAGAATCCTGAAAGCAAAAAAGACAGACACAATGAACAGAGAAAAATAGGAAACATTCAGGAGAGGAATTACACTGGGTCTAGTGTGAGTCAGTGTGAACTTCATTGTAGCATGTAAGAAGGTTGGGAGTACAGTCAGTATCCAGAGAGAAAATAGGTCAGAGCTGTGTTAACTGAAAGAGAAATACCTTCAAGGAATTTCAGACCATATGGAGTAATTATAAAATATGGTGTTCTTTTGTTGACAAGAACAGAGAGCAGTGCCTACTGAGGTGCTCAACTGATATTTATAAGGCAGAGGTATTATTATATGAATTCTTTTTGTTCATCTTTTTACACAAAAATCCAATGTTGTTGCTAGTGTCAGCTTGTTCTTAACCATCTCTTCTGATATTGCATAGAAATAGCACAGGTCCCTGGACTGCTGGATAGCCTCTCAATGTCTTATTGACTTAAAGGAAACAGTAAAACATTTAATGCAGTTGAATATGAAGTAATCCTGACCCAGCACCAAGATGCATATCTCTGGCATTGTTCTTTCCCTTGCCAAACACTATCTCAGGCAGCTGCTATTTTAGATTTAATATCTTTTACTTGACATATCCCTTCTGTTTGCTCTGTTTGCTTCTTTCTTTTTCAGTTCACGTCATTCTTCCATATATAATACTAACCAAGGATAAACAAGAAAAGAACCTCGGTAAGAGTACCATCAAGAAAAAGCAAGCAAACAAAACAACCTCATCTAATACAAATCTTGTGTATAACTTGTGGTTTAGATCCAGCTGGGAGCTGAGCAAGACATGGCTGCTCACTCAGCACCCTCCCTCCCTGCAAATGGGAAGGAGAACAGGGGGAAAGAGGCAAAACCCCATGGGTTGAGATAAGGAGAATTTAATAGAACAACGTAAAAGGAGAAGAAACAACAATAACAACAACAGTACTAGTGGTGAAATAATACACAAAACAAGGGATATAGAACAAACCCAGGGAACAATGCTGGCTCTGAGCCGATACAGACCTCCTGTTAGAGGCTAGTCATTGCCCAGCCCTGTCCCCGCCCTTATATAGGGGCCATGATGTCAGTATGGTATTGAATAACACCTTATTTGGTTGGGTAGTCTGTCCTGCCTGTGGCCTCCTCCCACCTCCTGGTGAAAATTAACCCCATCCTAGACAAACCCACGGCAAACTACATAGGTAATTGTTGTTCAAATGAAAACTTACTTGCCATAACTAATTTCCCTGGGGTGGACGTGATTTATTCACCACTCATCTTCTCTCTCCTTCTCCTACTTTAGAACTTTGCATTTTGATATATCAATTGTGGAAACCTACATTTCCATACTTTCACTCCATTTCTATCCTGCATTTTTCCTCGTGGTCAGCATCAAGACACTGTGGCAAGTAATGACAAGATATGCGTGCCATTTAGAGCTGAATCTTTGCTTCATTCTGGTTCAGTGGTGCCCAGCAACAGGACAAGGGGTAATGGGAACAAAGCGGAACACAAGAAGTTCCATCTGAATGTAAGTAAAAACATCTTCACTTTAAGGGTGATGGAGCACCAGAACAGGCTGCCCAGAGAGGTTGTGTAGTCTCCTTCTTTGGAGATATTCAAAACCCACCTGGGACACATTCCTGTGCAACCTGCTCTAGGTGAACCTGTTTGTCCCTGGTTGGGGCACTCGACTAGATGATCTCCAGAGGTCCCTTCCAACCCCTACCATTATGTGATTCTGTGGTTCTATGATTCTGTGATTGCAGAGTGGCTTAAGCTAAATCTGCCAGAGATGTGTAGAGTGTTCAGTGAACATGCTGCAGTGGAATTGATTTCATCTCTAGGCTGCTTCAACGATGCCATCAACAACAGCCAAGGCAATTTCATCATATTTTTAGATGCTTATGTCCATTGGAATGCACTGTCCATTATCACCATCGCTCTCCAAATTAGTGCTGAAGTAGGTTTCCTAGAGAAGTAGTTAGGTATACAGAAAGTAAATATATATATATATATGTACCGGAAAACTATCCCATTAGGTAAGTGGATGAAGGTTTAAGGTCAGATTATGGTTAGCTACATAAAACTTACTATTTTAAGGATTTCAAGGAAAAAGTAAGCATACAAAAATAATATAAACTTACTTTGAGTTCTCTTCATATGCAGCTAGTGATTTTTAGTTCACTGTTTCTGAATATTTTCATGCTTGAAGGTCATGGAAGTATTCTTATTTATTTATTTATTTTTGTGTCTGAAATATAATAACATAGTTCCATCTTCAATATTGTATGGACTAAGTCAACCTCTCAAGGGCTACCTACTATTAATTACATGATGTTAACTGTTGTTTGCTTTGCTGTTTTCATGTAGCTGTTTAGAGCAAATTGGACACCATCATAAATCCACGGTGAAGAGAAATGGGTCAACTAAGTTAAAACAATCCCTTCCAGTGTGCTTTTCTCTCTTTCTGTTTTGTTTGGGGCTTTTGTTGGTTTTTTAAAGATGTACAGTGTTCAAAGCGGATTGTTAATATGTTGCAGGCTCCTGTAGGGAGCATAGTTCTGTCTCTACTGAAAAGAAAGACAAAATTTCCAGCGGCTTCACTGAGGTCAGGATTTTACTTGAAAGGTACCTTGTTTCCACATTGCAAAAGTTAACTTATTTGCCACCTAACCCATGTTTGTTTTTTGCATATCCTGCAAGGCAGACCCATAAAGTTCAGATCTTTTTGAGAGACTCAGAGGGTGCAATATTTGCTAAAATAGGAAATTTTTCTTTTGATGTTAATAACTGTTGCTACTGTTTAAAATAACAACGTACATTCAGGCTTGTAGGAATGGGGTTAGATTGTGGATTAGTCCTGATGTATCAGATCCCTCAGTTCTGCTAGACAAACAGTTTTAAAAACAATGCTTTATTTCAGGGTGGAGTAAACCTATGTTCTCATTTCTTTTTTTAGATTTAGGGAGGACGTTGTGTAGTGAGCCAAAAATGCAGATAGTTAATGGAAATATACACTTATTTGTTCCACTAAGGTGTCATTCTTATAACCAAGGAATAAGTTCATCTCCACTCTATTTTGTTGTTCACATGCTTTTGATGTTGTTGCACATTGTCAGTGTACATAATACAGTTTACACTCTTACACAACTACTGTTATAAAGATCTATCTTGCCTCGTTTAGCAAAGCAAATTGTTTAAAACACGTATCTTTATGAACCTCAAGAGAGATAAAACAATATGTGGGTGTTGTTCAAGACATGAGTGCTGGAGAAATGCTGACAGATTTTTAGCTATAGAGTATTAGAGAGCACTGCCATGGTAATAGTATAAGCTGTGCTAACAGAGTCTATAATAGGATCAAGCTGGATAAACCTTTCTCCTTACGCATGAAAGAACACCTTTATAAGTCAGTGTGTTTCTCAGTTATAATCCTGGAAGTCCAATTCATGAAAAGTTTATCATATAAGATTCTCACTCAAGGAAGCTAGCACAGTCTGAAAAGTAGGGCAGGAGTTAGACCTAACAGCTCATGTTCGAGCATGCATGTAAATTCAGTTATTTTAAAAAGAAGACTTTGTGGTAAATAAAGAACAGAATGTCAGCCCAGTCTTTTATTTTTCTGCAATTAATTTTGCCTGTACATAAAAAAACCAAACTCAAGTACTTGTACTCTATAAGGTGAATATTTGAAGACCCTAGTGGTTAGGTGCATTGCACATATTTTTATTGGGGATGTTGAGAAGCGGCAAAAGGAACACAACTACCTCCTCCCCTGGCTTCTGTCCTGAAACATTGATATCACTGAGTGAATTAAGACATTGCAATCACAGCAGAATTGTGTTTTGATCAACTGTAACAATCACAGTAAACTGATATGCCTTTGGAAAATGAAAATACAATGATGGAAAGTTCACATGTCCTTTGTGTTTTCTGGAAAGTATAAAATATCCAGAATGTATAAAATATCCATTTATTAAAAAATAAAGTATAACGTGATTCAAAAAGTCACTCACTCATGGTATCTTTTACTCTATTCTCCATGAAATTTGGTTCAAAGTGAGATCCATGAATATGCAGTGACAGCTAGGTTATTATAGATTAGGGAAGAAGGTCTCTCTGTAACATGGTAGAGAAGATGAAAGGGATAACCATCCAAAGTAAGCAGGAGACAGGCAAAATGGTCATTACAATGAAGAAAAATATACTAAATAAGAAAGGCATTTTAAGAGAACTCAGACGAAGGTTGGACAGTATGAAGATAAATATATCCACATTGCTGGTTTTGTGCTACTCTTTGTCATGTAGAATAAATCTAGATTGAGGCATGAAGGTTTGTTCCAATCACCCAGCTTTTCTTCGTGCCTGTAAATGGAATGAGTAAAGCTCTTCCATATTTCATAACCTAAAGCTTTTTTCTTCTAGAAATCTTTGATAACATGCTTTCTTTGTAAGTTAAATCTCTCTTGTTTCTTCCCCATTTACAACAGCAAAATTAATGTGATCTACTTCCTTTTTTTTTGTCGGTAAAGATTGTCATGCTACCTCCTTTACATCCATGAACAAAGGATAATGAAGTTTGTCTTCCCTCTGCTGCTGCTGGACAGTCTCTGCTATTTATAAGAAAAAACTGACAAATTTGTCTCTTTTTTGTTGGTGTGAATTGCCCATTATAAGCCCTATGTGAATATGCCCATTCTTCAGGTAATAACTAATGTTAAGTGATTTGTAAGAAGATACTACAACCAACAGCTTACCTGTGAGTTATCCTCCATAAAGATAGCTGTAAGCATTTGACAGACACAGTCTGGTGTTTGAGTTACATGATCAGTCCATTCTTTAGTATTTAGAGAGGGCTGGAGCAGTGTGAGCAGAAGTGAGATATAGCAAAGGCAAGGAAGTACCAGAAAGAATACAACATGCTTCTCTTTGCCTTTTCTGCAGCTGTACCATCTGATGATGTAGTTGCCAGAATCAAAAGCATCTTTCTGCCTCTCAGCAGAGAGAGACGGAGAGCCAAGAAAAAATGTAAACTAACTTTTCTCTTGTCACATTCATGAAAATGGGTACCCTTTTCTGAAGGTGTTTAGTCATTTTTTGAGTAAAGTACTCATTAATTTATCTATCTGTTGATTAATCTTTTTAGTATCATGCCTCTGGTCAGAGGCTGGAGTAAACTGTCTTCATATTCCTATGCAGTTGAGCACATGGTTGCTTCACTGAAACGTTCCATTCCTTCCACTACTTCTCCTCCTTAAAATAGAGATATCTGTATCTATCTGTCTGTATGTGCAACTTATTTAAAGTAGCAATTTCTTAGAAGTTAGCAGACTTAAAAAACTCTTTGTGTCCACCTCCAGAACTCACAATCTAAATAATTCTCTGTAAACCCTTTCCAATGTCTTCTGTCCCATTGTATTCCTGGGAAAATCTGTGATTAAATAGTTGCAATTTCTTGAAGTCAATAAAACCAAAATGGATGGCAAAATTAGGACTAAATTTCTAAATCTGACTGAAAGCATGCCTGTATGAGAGGCTGCAAGGAGATCAATACTTGTTCTGGTTACTCTGGATAGCTGAACCTACATGGTGCTTCAGCATAGCAATGGTCCTGAGATGATGATATGTTTTTACCTTTCACCAAAACTCTCAGCAGACCCTACTGAATTAGTTACAGCACTTGACTACCACTACTAAAATCACTTCCAGATTGGAGCAGACCCATCACCACCTAGCCTGGGGCACACATAGTGAGGTTTGCATCTGCGTAAGAAAAAACATTTCTAGCTTCCTTTCTAGTAATGATTATGAGCATCTTCCATCTCCAGCTGCTACTTTTAGCATACCACATTGTAACACTTTAACCTTATAGTAAACACTAATTAAAATGTAATCATAATATTTGGTAAAGGCAAATTCTCATGCTTAAGGAAAAATATTTTTTGAAGGAGTCAGAGTTTTGACTAATGTCATTTTATGAATTATGAGGACCGAGATGAAGAAAGTGACAAAAATCCTAATAGCAACACATTGAGCTAGTACCTACCATTTTGCAAAACTTCAGTCCTGAAATAATCTCTTGCATTATTTAGAAATGATGTTAAGAATTCTGATGTAACTCTTCAACCTGAAATTCTCAAATCATGCCTTCTTGACATAGGGTTGCCTTGTCAACTTAATTTTCTGCCTTTGCCATGATACTTAATCTCAGGATTTCCAGTTCTGAATATGTCATTGCTGAAGTAAGTGGCTCAATGTATGCAATGAAAATAACATCCTCTAAACTTTTTCAAGAACACATAGATGGCCAGCCCCTTTTACTCTTTTTCTTTACACAGCTTGATTAAGTATAAGAATCAATGCCATTAGTATATGATGATCTTACAAAGAATTATAAGTTGGTTTTGTTGCAATGAGTCTTCATGGTTTTTGCGTGAACCTCAATTTAAAAGAAGCCTAGGTGGATTTCACTTCTTAGTGTTCAATATACTACTGAAAATTTGCTTACATGTGAATCTTATGACAACAGCAAAAAACAGTTTATTCGTATAAGGCAGAATTCACAGTTTTTAAGCCCTTTTTTGAGTGCTTATCCCCCGGTCATAGGTGATGGGTACATTTCAGTCTCACATGAGTGGCTGAGAAAGTACATCAAATGAACTGTAAAGACAAAGGCCTCCTTTCTCTGCTAGCTAAAGTCTTTTCACATGGCACAGGAAAAGCAAACAATGTCTGAACTTTTCTGATGCTTGAAAAGGTGGCAAGGCTTTCTACCAAGAGTGGACTTATACAGCAAGGAAGCAACTATAAGCTATTCCAGATCTTTTTGCAGTTACCTTGTTGTCCTCTTGCTTTATCAGCAGACACCATTGTTTCAAAGTGGACAACCCCTGTCAGTAAGAGTATCATATAAAAAACTACTGACCACCATCAGCTTGGGTTAGACATAGCCAGGGATACTTTGGTACCGTGGATTCTGAAGGCAAGGAAACATTCAGATCCAGACTGTATCCAGAAATAACACACTTGGTTTGAATTCCTGGGGAAGAGGGAAGTGGGGGGAAACCATGACCTTCTGCTTTGCCTGCTTTTCTACAACCTAAATTAAATCTATAAGAAGGAATGAAACAGTCAGCATTTCAGAAGCTTACCAAATAAATTACTAGTGCCACATCTATTTGTAATTATAGGTCAGTTCTTAATACTGTTGTAAACCACACATTCCAGAGCTTTGCAAGCACTTAAAAGCATATTTTAATCTCTCTGGATAAAAGAAGCTGTCATTGGCAACAATAAAAGAAATTCAGACTAAGTCCCTCAGTTCTTACTATGAAACGATACATTTCACTACTTTAAGCAACTCCCTCAGCACACAAGCTGTGTACATTCACATACCACCCATAATAACCTATTTTTTATGACAGTTTCATCTATGTTACGGAAAAATTTAGTGACATACTGTATCACAGTACCACACTGGCAGCTCTCTCATGATATCATGTCTGGAGAGTCTGATAATAATATCGGAGGCAATGTCCCATAAAAGGCACTCACTGCTCCACAGATGTGTCATACCCTGCAGGCAGGTTACATTGTCAATAACAGGGGCTCTACTTCCAACAGATATAACTGATTCTTTTGGAAGTTGTATAAGGAGAATAAGAGTTGGTTTTGGTTTACTGTAGATGCTGTGTTCAAAAGTAAGGAAAAACTGTATCAATTAAAGATAACTGTCTCTTTTAAACCTAAAAAAGGCAAAACCATGTCATTAATTCACCCTGGTCTGGCTGGGTATTTTGGTATATAGGCTATATAAAATTGCACCCTAACAGATACTTTTAATGTCAATCACTATGGTATTTACATGTGGAATATCTACAGTGCCTGGTTATATCAGGGAAAATTAAAGCAGCTTTTGCTTCCTTTTACATTACTCACTACATTATTATATTTTTATAGTCACGTTTTAGTGTCTGACTCAGCACAGACTAGAAATCCCACTGTGCAGACAACACAGGAAGAGATCCATCGATTAAGATGGAATGGATGAGGGTGGAAGAAGAGGATATACGTGCTATGGGAAGCATGCACCAACAGCAACAACTTCTTGCTGGTAGGAAGTGAGACTTTCCTTTGTCCTGATCTCACATACCTCCTAAAGAAAGGTATGTGAGGCCACAAGGAGGGCTTGCTCTGCATTTCTCTGGCTCTGTCAAATGCTGCTGTCACTGGTGGGGAGCAAAGGGTGGAAGTTGCTTATTATGCCTGCTAGCTTGTTTACTGCTCAGGATCCTCAGCACTGCTCTGACACCATGGCTGCTCCCTTGCCTAGATCAGTGCTCTGTGTCTGTTGCCCAGGCCTGCAGTTGCTCACCTCTTCGTGGTGTGAGGCAACCTCTCAGCTGGACTACCTGTAGCCATAGATATGGGTTCTGCTGGCTGGCAAGCAGTGATCGATCATAACCCTCAGTAGTTTCCTCTGTACTGAGAGAAAGAAGCATAAAGTTGATGTTCTGCCTCTTATGTTAGAGATTTACTAAAGCCACAAATACAGGAAATTGAGGAAAAGATGAACTTGACATTTTAAACATCCACCTGCACATTTAATAATAAATAAAATAATAAAAAAGGAAAATCATAGGTTTTCAACTATGTTTGAAGTTACACAAAATCAGAAGGAAAAAGAAAAACCAAAGTATCCTTTATTTGATCCGTGTTTCCAGGGTTTGCTGTGCCTTTCCAACATTCTGTAAGCACAGGAAGCCTGGCTGCTGATGTTACTGGCAAGTAGACCACATTCTGGAGATTTGGTCAGTAGTTGCAGTGTCACAATTTCAATTGTGTGGTGCTAAGTAAGTAGTACTATCCTTTTCCCTCAAATTTGACATAGCCCATCCTGAAATGATTGACAAAGTTCATCTTTACACTATTCAGACAGCAAACATATTTGAATTTGGGTCCAGCTCAGAAAGGATTAGTCAAAAGAGAAAGTTCATCTTCTTCTAAGAGAGAAAACTTCCTTCACAAAAGAGGACACAGATGCTCTTTGCATTAATGGATGCCTTTGACGTTCTTTTTCGGGGAAGAACTTTTGTCTTCCAAAAAATATTTTGTGGTTTATATGAAGTGGAAGACTTTAAAATAACACTGTTCACAAACCCTTTTCCAGCCTTCCCAGGTATTGTATTGCATGATGGCTGGGGTACATTAAAGGAAACCCTTTGTTTCCTTCCCCACAGGAAGACGATGTGACTGAATCTGGAGCTGCCATGTCTTGGTGGATTATCTGATAACTGAGCTGCATGAAGAAAGGATGCTATCAGCCAGTCCAGCCTGTCATATCTTTTCCTATTTCATTTTTTTTTTAAGTGCTCCAAATGAAAATCCATTGTTTCTGACATTGTTTCATTGTTGCGGTTTTTTTAGCCCCAAAACACACCCTGAATTATTAAACACTGAATATGAAGTAGTTTGTTTTTTCAAGAAAACAAAAAATATCTTTGTCTTTTTTAGATTCATCTATTTCAGGTCCATTCAGGTTGTGATGATATCAAGCCTCAACTATTATTCTGAGATACTAGAGGTTGGGCTTCTGTCATAAGAAACACTAGAGCCATTTTGTCTCAGTACTTTGACACAAAAGAGCAGGATACATTTTACTGTCTCATCTTATTGTCTTACACAGTAAGTCTGATTCTGCTCACACAAAATTGGAATGTTTCAAATATGACAAACTAGTGTAGGTACACAATATTGCATATTGACTTCTGCTTTGCTTGTGGGTTTGTATCTGAACATACATAGAACTGAGGTCTTAGTGTGCATAAATTCAAAACAGAAGAAAGGAACATTTAGTCAGGATGACTGAACAGTGAAATCAGGTATTTTCCACAGAGTGTTTATATTTTAATTTTTATCGATGCTGCTTCCTTGAAAAATGATATAATTTGGTTTGCTCACTTCACCGAAGGAGGGACCAGCTGCTGTTGTACTTTGGAAACAAGTATACTACAGATAAACATTCCAATATAGCATAAACACTGTATATGCATAAAAGGACAATTCTTTTCCAAGTCTTTAATGAATACAATTCCTATACACATTGGTAAATTAGGAATATTCAAAAAACTAATAAAAAAAGATGAAATCAGAATTGTATTTTACAGGCTGGCATGAGTCATATAGGGCACTGATGCAATGGAAGAGTGCTGATATAATTGTTCACCACCCCTTTTCTTCTTTTGCCTTTCTAAAATGCTTGGGTTTTTAAGCTTCTTATTGTGGCACAAAACAATTTTAATACAGACTAGTACTTTATATGTATTTAATATAGTGGTGACTCTTTTGTTTGTGTTTAGGGATTATAGCTGCTCAGCATCACCAGTTGTTTTATTCCTCTGCCATGAAAGAGAGAAAATTAATGCACATGAAATATGTAAGGCAACAAAGAGAAGAAAGGAAGATTGATCATAAGTACTGAAAAATCTCTTGTATAAAGTGCCAGAGAGTAGTTAATGTAACTCAACATCTTCTAACAAAGCAAATATCATGAAAGTCTGATTTGAATAGAAAGAAGATGTGAATAGGTACTGCTAGGATGTGAATTTGTGGTGTAAAGGAACAAAGTATTTACTTAGGCAAAAAATTTTACATCAAGCCACCCATCAAGTTAAATAAATTGTCTTTTAGAGGTAAGACAATTAGAGCAGTTTATTAAAACCCAGTTGAAATGATATGGCAAGAACTCTGGACCTACAGGACAAGGAAAATCGAGCCTTCAAAAATACCCAGATTTTCAGTATTGTTTTGCAGGTCTAAAGAGTTGCTTCACTTAAGCATTTATTGCTAACACATAATAACTTTTTGTGTGTAATGAGCCAAGACTCTTTTGCAACTCAATGCCACAGAAGACAATGACAACTACTTCCTTGCTAGAAGCACAGAATATTATTTTAATGTTCACAGAATAATGAACGAATACAGCACCACTCAATTAAAGAAGTACATGAAGAAAATGCTCTGGAACCTTTTGTCTCCAACAAAATCAGTGGCAATCTTTTAATTGGCTTCTACAGTCAGGATTTTAGCTTTAGGGTTTGGTTATTTTTTGCTACAAAGACTGATTTACACAAAGGCACAACAGATGCAAAGATAAAATTCAGGGTTCTAAAGAATGGAAAAGATTATTTCAGTGGCATTAGAAAGAGGCTGGACTTTGTTATGCTTTGTGAGTAACAACAGCAGCACTGTAAACTGAACTTCTGCAGTCTCCTCATTAAAGTACATGCCTGAGACAGTGAAATAACATCACTGGGAAGGCTAAGGAGCAATATTTCACTTGGAAACTGAAACACTACATTTCTGTAAAGTTACATGGCACTCCAATGACAGAGCTGAGATCAGAGCACTCCTGGAGTGCTCCAAACAACCAAAACTCAGCCTCTGAAAACAGTCTTTTGCTTGCCATGGAACTTTTTTCCTTATTTTCAAACTACAGCATCCCTTCCCAGCATGTCATATAGCTCCTGTTCCAATTGAACAAAAATAAAATGGAGTTCATATTGTAAAAATTAATCCACTAGGGAATGATAATCTTTTGGCTACTGATACCTTGCTACTTGCCAGGTTCACCCAGTCCTTGGTTTTGATAAAGTCCATTCTTGTGGCATTTCCTGGTACTATATTTCAACTTTTAAAGAATGACACATTTGTGTTGCACCCATAATTGTGATCACATTTTGTACTTTGTGAAAATGTAGCAAATTCACTGTACAATAAATATCCTTGGAGATGCTGAAACAAAAGCCTACTACATGCATTTAATCTTGTTAGTTCATTTCTGAAGTAATCTTTTGTTCCTCCCCTTCTTTGTCTAATAGACAGAAACACACAGAAGCACACTACTGCTGTGGATTAGATTTATCTATTAAGTCTCAAAGCTGAGGATTTTCTCCTTATGTATTTAATGGCTTTTAGTAATGATGATTAATAAAAATTGCATTTTAGCAAAAAAATTTCTATGACTGTAAAGAGAAAATATTTCTTAATCATGGAGTAAAGAACAGAAAACAATACTTTTGTGTGTTCAAAACTATTTCATGTAAAGTTTCCATATAATGAAGAAATGAAATACATTATTGCTGCATAGTACCTGCACTTTTTAAAGTGTTATTATTCCTACAACATTTCACAGACACAGAGAAATTGGAATTCAGAGATTGTGATATGGGCAAAGATAAAGGGCATGTGTTTGGCAAAAGCTCTCTGATAATTCAGTATTCTTAACTTCTGGTCTCCTTGTCAGTTGATTCTTTTTAAAATATTTAACTGGTTGTAATTTGTAAACACTAGCATTGCCTTTTATATTTGTGCAAATGTTCTTCCTTCAGAAACTCTTATGATAGAGGTAGAAGTATCCATCTCCATATTAGAGAATAGGTTTTGTTCTCAAATGTATTTTTACTGGTTAAGTCATGTATAGTCAACATTCTTGGGGTGAAGGAGGATGCCTTTTATTTTAAAATATTTATTAGTTCTTCTTTGGAATCACTTTCAAAGTTTAATGCCCTTTCTTTTGCCTCCAAGTTAGAAACCTGACCTGAAGGTTTTGTTCCAGGGCTGGGTCATCAGAAGAGCACATGGAGAGCATCTAACTTGGAGACAGAGACTAGCTGATGTGTGTAGTGAGGAAAAAAAACCCAGCTGAAACCAACATACTGGCTTTAGTATCAGGGCAAGGTTGATGCAGCAGATTGAGGAGGGTAATCTTCACTAGGCTGCCTAGTGAGTAAGAAAAATGTCATCTCACTAAGGGAGACTCTGGTGTGGAGACAGTCTGGCCACTCTCCCCTTTGAAAACTGGTGGCAGCTCTCAGAAATGAGTTGGTTAATGCATGAGTTGGTTAATGCATGCCTGTCTCCAACAGCTGCAGCTGACCTTCCTTGCATCCTGAGACACTGAAAAGGAAGGGAATACAGGAGTATTGCTGGAAATTAACACTAATCCAATATCTAGCAGTTACTTCTAGATAAATATTAATCCGGTATCTACTACATTCTTCTTCTCCAAAGCCAGGTTTGGTGGTTCTCACTTTGCATGCTCAGCTTTTTAAGAAGCCTGCATTTTTATTCTTTCAAGCAGAATCTGAGGGGACCTGTACTGCCTGTCTCCTAACACACCACAGGAACTGTGGTGCCTGTACTGCCTGTCTCCTAACACACCACAGGAACTACATCTTCCATTCCTGTCTGCAGTAAGGAAATGAGGCAGAGATTGGGAAGGCTGCCTCTTAACTTTAAATGTATCTCTCTCAACCCTTTAAACTTTAAATGTGTTTCTCACCACCCTTTAAAATAATACTCAGCTTAGGGTTTGCTGCAGTTATTAAGAGGTGAATTGCATTGCTGGGATAAAAATGAACCCTTGTGTGCTTCAGTACAATGCAAACATTTTATTCTCTCTGACATTACTGCGCAAGGTCTGATGTGCTTCTAGTTGTAAATGAGATCTTGTAGAAGCAAATATCAGGTGCACACTAGAAACAGTGGAACTGTGGTCATCTCTGATTCCAACCAGTTGCTAAAATAGGATGTATTTCTTTAAATGAACCATGTACAATTTGGTACTGGCTTGCATCAAACTGCAGTATGTCACATCTGATATTTACGGTAGTTTATGTACTGAAAAAGGAAGAGGTGAATTCAGGGTCAGGAGGATACTGTAAATGCTATTCCTGCTGTTCTCTGTAATCCTTCATGCATGTGTGGGGAATAGTCCAATTTCTTTTTCAACTTGTGAACACTCACACTGGGCCATACCTAAATCGGTGCTGAGCACCTGCAGACATTTACAGGTGCCAAACATCTTCCTCTAATCTACTTCTGTTCCATATTAATTAGATGAGCTGAAACTTCATAATCAAACCTTCCTTCCCAGCCCATCTCTTACAACAATCCAGTCTGGACTTGAACTCTGTGGCTCATCACTGATTTTCATCATTAATTTTCTCCTTATAACAGAACAGCTCATAGAGGCTGGGAAGTCTGCAGATCTAGCAAGTCAGATACTTGGAGAAAATAAACATATGATATGACATTGCACCACCTGCACAGGAAAGGCAGCCTGATGGTAATAATCGACCATTATCCCGAAGGTCATGTGGTCTTCTGCCTTTGACAGAATATGTAACTATAGCCAAAGCCTGATTTCAGTTACATACACAGAAATAAAAAATAATTTTGCTGTATTCTCTGATGTAAAGAGGACCAAGGTTCAGGCTTCAGACTATTTGTTACTTTTTTTCTTTTTTCCTTGTGCAAATATGATATTCCACCAAGTTTCTGATCCACAAAAATTCCGAGTCTGTGGTAGAACATACACAATGAAACTCTCCCCATCAAGATTTGGCAATGTTTAAAGTATGTCTGCTGAAACTTAAAGCAAGCTAACATAGACATGGTCAGCTAGATAGATAATAATAGAAAATAGGAGAGAGGAATGAAGAGATGAAACAGAAAGGGCTCAAAGAATGTTGTGAGAAGATAAAATCAGTATGTTCTGGAATTCAAAAGGTTCACCTCCTTGCTTGCATTACTAGTATGTCTTTTTTTTTGAGAGAGACACCCACATTTTTAAATAAATATGTGTCAGGCACCAAGAAATTAGGGCCTTATGACACTACCTTAATGAGTATGACTTTGATTTACCTTTCTTAGGAAAAGTAGCTGATGGACTTTGTCATTCTGAAATACATTTCAAAATTCAGGAAACACAATCTCTCTTGAAAATATTCATCCAATCCCCTGCTACTGCTCACTGTGTAGTCCTCTGTGGTAGGGGTCAGTGCCAGGTCTGCAGCAGGCTGGGGATGCCTTGTAAGGGCTGTATGATGGAAATCCTTGCTGTCACAGGGCACATCACTCAGGGCTGGGGAGAGTCAAGCAGGTGTGGCAGTTCTGGGCATGAGAAGTTGCCACAAACCAGCAAGCTCCTCCGTGCAGCCTTTGGGTGGTACACAGCAGGGAGGAGTGATGTGGGAAAGCACTGGAAGTTGCTGAGAGTTCCCATAATCCACCCAGCAGTCCCTAAACGTGCCTCTTCTTCCACCCACCTCCCACCTCCTCTTTCACCAGGTTGAAACACATGTTAGCCAAGCTGCATCCTCACTGATGAGAGGGTCCTTTCTGGTAGCTGAGGGTCCAAGTAACATTGGATAGTCAGGGAAAGGAAGGTGTCTGTGCCCAGCTCTTACTGGGTGGCCTTGTCTCTGAGTTGTTTTCATCGAACCCAGATGGTGATGGTAAGACAGAGTCCTGAGCTTTTCCACACAGGGACATGTCTGAAGGCCAGGGCCCAAGGCCAGGGAGTCATAGACTATGAGTAGCACCACAAAGAAATGTCAGGAAGAGATTTTGACTTGTCAGACTGTAATCTCTTCCTATGAGGGTCTGTCAGACAGTCTGACTTAGAAAAAAAGATGGACTTCATCTCTCTTGCTGACAGAGTCTCAGCTCTTGTCATAGCCAGCAGAAATAACCTGCTCATGTTCCTGATACTACCTCTGGGAAGACTTCTTAACATTAAAACCATGAGACTTCTCCTGGCATAGCCTGACCAGAAGGCACACAGTGATCTCTTCTGGACTCCATGTGTGACTGGGACTGAGCTTTTTCTTTCTTTTCTTTTCTTTTCTTTTCTTTTCTTTTCTTTTCTTTTCTTTTCTTTTCTTTTCTTTTCTTTTCTTTTCTTTTCTTTTCTTTTCTTTTCTTTTCTTTTCTTTTCTTTTCTTTTA
>JANVCC010010369.1:16371218-16395370 GCA_025345505.1 Todiramphus chloris collaris
TTTTCTCTTCTCTTTTCTCTTCTCTTCTCTTCTCTTCTCTTCTCTTCTCTTCTCTTCTCTTCTCTTCTCTTCTCTTCTCTTCTCTTCTTTTCTTCTTCTTTTTTACCCTTCCCCTTCCCCCTTCCCCTTTTCCTTCTTTCCCAAAATATTCTTTCCTGAGTTGTAGGGGCATCTGTGAATCAGGATGAATGCTTGAGGTCTCTCATTCATACATAGCATGTCTGCAGTGAAGGCATCTTGCACTCCAGATGCATGACATGAGTGTAAGTAGGAGGTATCACAAGAGTGTAACTGAGGATTGAAGGACCTGTCATTAGTCAGGTTACTCAACATATTTCTTAAGCACCTGTACCACTGCAGGCAGAAGCAACCAGTTCTATTCTCCATAATTACTCTTTGGGTCCACAATTGTCAAGACCTGTTTCTCCTCAACATTACAGAAAATGACAAATATTTTACATAGACAAATTGGTCTATGTGCATCTGACTTATTCTAGAACTGATCTTGCAATGTTAAATATGATTTTTAGTTTCTAGATTGCCTGTTATAGTTCAGAACATCAGACTTTTGAAAAATCTCAACTTCATAGCAAACAGCAAAGTCAGGGTCCATTTATTGGACATCAGGGTGAGCAGAGTTAAACAGGACTGATTTGTAACGTTGCACTCCAGAAATCAGCTCCCCAGCTTTAAAATGGTGTTGATGAGCCTCACTTGGCAAAGGCTGTAAGCGCTAACTAATGGCTGGGTTTAAAGTACTTGGAGAGCCCTGAATGGGAGGTGCAACGGGAGTGCAAAGTATTACAGTTATTAGATTCTGTCAGATTTCTTAGCAGTCCTCACAGAGGTCCCAGAGGCTCTCCAGCACATTTGGTTCTCAATTTCACCCTGGGGTACTCTCCAGTTACTTTGGTACCCAGAAACCAGAAGAAAACCTGATGTTCACTAGGTGCACTTTCTTGAAATATTTCTCCAAGTACATACAAATATTCAAGTCACTTTAGGAAAGTAGTTTATACCTAGAAACACCTTCTTTAAATATATCCATTGTAACCTACACATGTGTAGTGGGTCTGGCTGAGCTGCTTTTCCCCATCCAGACCTCACGCTGCAGCACTGGGAGCTGGAGGGTGTTGATAACACACCTGTGTTACGACTGCCAGTGCTCACACGGCACCAGAGGATGGGGGGCAGGATGGGGGAGGGGATACAGCCGACCTGAGCTGACCAGTGGGATATTCCATACCATATGATGTCAGCTCAACTATAAAGGGAGAGGGCAGGAGGAGGATGGGGGGCATTCTGCTTTGTCCTCCAAGTGACTGCTACGTGTTCCTGGAGCCCTGCTTCCTGGACTTGGCCTGACATCGCCTGTGGATGGGAAGTAGAAAATAACAGCTTATCTATCATAACCCATGGATCTTTTCTTTTCGTCTTATTCTCTCCCTGCTGATGGAGGTTGGGGGGAGTGATAGAAGGGCTTGGTGGGCACCTGGTTCCCAGCCAGGATAAATCCACCACAATGTGCCTTTTTCCATGAGCTCTTTGTTTGACTCTGGAAGTAAAACGTTTTACTCCCATCTCAAGTATTTACACTTATCTCTAAACAGTATACATTCATATACAAAAGTAACTGGCAATTAGTTAACTATCAGTAGACTTGACCTTGAAGTCATACTGCTCTTTTGAAGGAAGTTGATTAATTGCAGGTAGAGCAAACCTTTTCAAACCTTAACCAGATAAGAATATTTTCTTCATCTGACTCATATGTAAAACCCACTTAGAACAGCATTTCAGGAGAAGTCTCTGATTAGAGCTCACTCTGTCAATTTACAGAAATAAAGAATATATCTGAGGTGTGTTTCTAGATGGAATCTGCCCTCAGCAACTGCAAAACACTGTTCAAACTGAGATGAATGTAAAAGTACTTGGCAAATCCCAGAGACATGGGATCCAGAGAAGGAAAGAATGCCAGACTCTCACACATGGAATTTGCATTATTTTAGTGAATAAAATCACCTTCAGTATTGAGGCTTATTTTCCATGCATCTTAGAGCTATAAATGACTACATCATAATTGCGCTATTGGACGACAAGTATTTAATGATTTCATATTACGAGAAGTGCTTATATTGCCACCTGCTGGGCTTTGTCGATTCACAGGCAAAAAAGGCAGATTCACAAGGTCTTTCAGAAATGTATGTTGTTTTTCAAATGCCTCTTGCAGATACAGAGTGGTCAATTATTTAAAGTTGAATGAACAGAGTTACAGAAAAACAACAAAAAACCAGAAACAACAACAAAAAACCCAAAAAAACCCCAAACAAACAAACAAAAAAATGTATCACTGGTAATGTCTCTAGCAGACTATTTATTGCTATTTAATACTTGGGCTAATCCCCAAACATAACTCTGCTTCAAAAAACAAATGTTCAAATTACTTTTTGTTAAAATGTAAGTAAATCCATTTTTACAGTGCATATTTGGCAACATTTACCACATGGGAAAGTATCTGTTTACTAGAAGGGACAAAATATATTTGACATACTGAATAGTGGCGTATACTTCATAAAGTGCAATATTCAATAGGATGAAGACAGGGTAACAGAAAGTACTTGATTCTTTTTTTTCCCCTGAATAATTGACACCTCCTCTACACTGAATGTTTTTGTCACTCGTGTGGTTATACAAATATTGTAGAGTGCAGTTTCAAACTGTAATCATAGAATCATGGAATTGTCAGGGTTGGAAGGGACCTTAAAGATCATTGAGTTACAACCCCCCTGCCAATGGCAGGGACACCTCCCACTAAAGCAGGCTGCTCAGAGCCCCATCCAGCCTGATCTTAAAAACTTCCAAGGATGGGGCTTCCACCACCTCTCTGGGCAACCTGCTCCAGTGTCTCATCACCCTTATGGGGAAGAACTTCTTCCTAATGTCCAACCTGAATCAACCTATGTCTAGTTTTAATCCATTCCCTTGAGTCCTATCACTGCCCAACAGCCTAAAAAGTCCCTCCCCAGCTTTCTTGTAGCCCCCTTCAGATACTGGAAGGCCACAATAAGGTCTCCCCAGAGCCTTCGCTTTTCCAGACTGAACAACCCCAACTCTCTTAGTCTGTCCCCAGAGAAGAGGTGCTCCAGCCCTCTGATCATCCTCGTGGCCCTTCTCTGGACACGTTCCAGCACATCCATATCCTTCCTGTAACAGGGGCTCCAGAACTGGATGCAGTGCTCCAGGTGAGGTCTCATGAGAGCGGAGTAGAGGGGGAGAATCACCTCCCTCAACCTGCTGTCCACACTTCTCTTGATGCAGCCCAGGATACGATTGGCCCTCTGGGCTGCAAGAGCACACTGATGGCTCATGTTGAGCTTCTCACCCAACAGTACTCCCAAGTCCTTTTCTTCAGGGATGCTCTCAAGCCAATCACTGCCTAGCCTATATTGTTGCTTGGGATTGCTCCAACCCTGATGGAGGACCTTGCATTTGGCCTTGTTGAACTTCATGAGGTTGGCATGGGCCCACCTCTCCAGCCTGTCAAAGTCCCTCTGGATGGCATCCCTTCCCTCCAGCGTGTCAGCCGCCCCACACAGCTTGGTGTCATCGGCAAACTTGCTGAGGGCGTACTGAATGCCACTGTCCATGTCGCTGACAAAGATGTTAAACAAGACTGGTCCCAGTACTGATCCTTGAGGGACTCCACTTGTCACTGGTCTCCACTTGGACATGGACCCATTGGCAATCACTCTTTGGGAGTGGCCATCAAACCAGTTCTTTATCCACTGAATTGTCCATCCATCAAATCTGTATTTCACAAGTTTGGAGACCAGCATGTCATGTGGGACAGTGTCAGAGGTTTTGCTCAGGTCCAGGTAAATCACTCCAGTTGCTCTGCCCCCATCTATTGATGTTGTGACCTTCTCACAGAATGCCACCAGTTTAGTAATCACCTGTATTGATGCAGTTTTCATTTAGTATTGTTTTATGAAATGCAGTTCATCTACAAGATAATGCAGCAGACTTGCTGTAGATGTGATGACCAAAACTGGTTATAATTCTGCAGCAAGCAAAGTGCTTTCCAAACAAATTTTCTCTCTTTAGGGAAATTGGTGCACATGGGACTGACATTAAAGAGTCATATGTTCTGTAATAGTAATATTCCTTCTTCCACCAAAATAACTTTCAGGAAACAAGAGAAATTAATTACAAGGAAACAATATACTTGGGGAATTTTTGAATCTGAAAATTCTTTGGGTGAAAAAAAAGTAATGTAGGAAAAGATATTTTCGAAACTCAAACCAAAGTTGTAGAAATGGTTCAGTCCTCCCTTACTCATTATGCTATCGAACAGGGAAAACCAAACGACTTCCTGAAACTAGTAAAAGATCCAAACCTAAAAACATTCAGCTTTCATTTTTGTAATTGTGTTGTTTCTCCATTATCCCAGGTCAGAGGGTTAACAAATGTTTAACAATATTTTTTTTTGTAAAACATGTAATTGAAAAAAAGAAAAAAAAAAAAAATCACATGTATGTTTGACATTCTTCAAAGTGTTCTAGCTTGCTTTTTCTCATGGACTTAGGGTGAGAAATGCAACATGAGAGGAAATAAATGGGGTATTTTTAAAGGAGGCAGGAGCAGCTCAGCACTTATTCTTAACAGCAAGGAACGTCACATATGCTTCAAAATCTGCCTGCAAACAGAATATATTAACTTATTTGGACTGTCATAGTTAGACCACTTTTGAGATTGGCTCTTGCTAAGTTGAAATTATCTCAACATTTGAATACAATGCTGCAGACTGTAGAATAGACATGTTACTGGTCATCTTCAGTTACAGATTTTCCTCTCAGGAAGTCACAAATCTTCTCAATGGTCCAAGTGGAATTGATCAGAAACATCTGTGTAACCACAATGTGGAAAAGCAGTGGGTATATACTAGAACTCTGCTCTCAAAACCTGCCATCTTTTTCGTGCTCCACTCTTTATTCATAACACACATCTTGCTTGCGTTGGAGACCACCACTCCCGATGCCAGATAAGCCAGGTTTTCATGACAGTTTTCACTAATGAGGGGAGTGAGGCTTTGACATACTTTCATGTTGATTTTTTCAATAATAAAAAAAAAATCTCTGAATGATTCTGCAAGGGCTGGTTCATTTTGCTGCTATGGTACTGCATCCTTGTATGCCAAGAAATAGCTATGTCATAGTGTTGTTTGAAACTAATTAACTGTATCAGTGTAACTGTACTGTGCAGAATTTTCTATGCAAATTTATTTAAATAAATGAAATTATGAAAAGTATATTTGAAAACATTAATGTTTACCCCATAACTGAGCCAACCATGTCATCAGCAAAATATGTGAAGAGAGGTGTTATAATCGGGTTTTGCACATGAAAACAACTGCAGGACTCAAACAGTGGATAATACAGAGAGATGGGGGCTATAAAACGGACTAAGGAAATTCTCAAAAAGCAGGAAAAAGTGAGAAAGGTCTGTGTTGTGTTAAACTTTGGCTTCAGATAGCTATGAGTAGATCATTCCCTGTACCTTAGTCTGGATTGCTGGAATTGTTATAAAGAAGTGCCAGCTGTTAAGGATGAGAGTACTTCTCCTTGAGCTTTTCAGAGTGTTGTGAAGCACCTCGGCTTGCCTGGAATGCAATGACGCTCAGCATGAAACCTGGACATGGAAGTTAGTATTAGTGTTCCTGATCTGGAGTCACTGACGAGGGACCTCGGGAGATATGCTGCCACTTCTTCTCTGATCACAGAGTTCCCTTAGAATAGCAGGGTCTACCAAAATTTGAGAGGGATACAGTCAGGAAGAAATTAAACTATAGCTCTGATAAGACTCCAGAAATATTTTCTAGTCCTAATAAGAAAGCTCAAGACATCCATAACATACATCCTTGCTGTGAACTCTACTTGATAGGAACACTCTTCATTCTTCACTCCTAAAAATACTCTGCTGCCTAACATCATATTTGTCACTTTTCACCAAGTTCACAAAACATCTTCAGCTCCTTCCTAACATGCAACAAACCCAACAGTTTTCTCCATCTTTTAGACAGCTTACAGTTCTCTATTTAAAGACAGCTGGATCTCTTTAGATATGTAAGCACCTCTGATCTCCTCTGATCACACAGTGTCCTGGTTTGAGTGAGAACAGAACTAATTCTGTTCAGTAATTTTACTTTTCATCTCAGTACTTTAACTAACTGCACTTTCTGAAGTTAGCAGCCTGTTCTCAAAGACAGTGTCTGCTTCTGGCAGTGATCACACCCCATGGTTAGAGTTACTACCAAGGATTGGTGTGCAGACCAAGGCCACTGCTGGATCTTGTGTACCACACTGGGGGGTGCAGAAAGTGAAAGGCTGCACCTGCAGGGAGGAACAGACAGGACGGGTGACCCCAAACTGACCAACGGGGGATTCCAGCCCATATATGCCATATTCAGCATAGAGGTGAGGGATCCAAAGGGTCTTTGAGCTCTTCTCCCCTCTTGGACTGCTTTGACAGCTTTGCTTGGCTTGTCTCAGGTCCTCTTTTTGTTCCTTCCTCAGAGCACCCAAGGAGGACTCTGTCCGTTCTGCTTTTGATCCGTTCTGTGTGTTCCTGAACCTGGTACCAGAATCCAGCTCCTGAACACAGCTCCTGTCTGCTGTGGGGCCCAGTCTGGGACTGCCCGGTGCCTGCTCCACAGCATCAGTGGTGAAAGTGATGGAATTACCATCAGGGGGGTTGGGTTCGATACGGGTTTTGTATATATTTGTATATATCCCATTTTTATTATTATTGATTTCATTTTCATTAAAGCTGTTCTAGTTTCCTTTTCTAGTGGCTAAGTCTCTCTCTTATTCCCTTTCTCTTCCCCCTTGGGGAGGGAAGGGGGTTAACAGAGAGTGTCTGTTATAGGCCTAAGGGGCCGCCCTGACACTAAACCGTGACACATACTTACAGGTGAAGTAACTCCTTTGAAAAGAAATTGCTTGTCCAGACTACTTCATACTATAGTCACTTTTGTACCAGCTTGCTGGGGCTAGTGTCTGCAGCATTCAGGTCATTCTCACAGACCATAATGTATGGAAAACACTAGAGGACATGCAGATACTTTCCACTGACTGTTTCAGAAGACCTAAGTTAAGCTGGCCTGAATGTCCTCCCTTGTCGTTTCAGAACTGTAAGTTTACTAAACTGGATACTTTGGAAATTGTTCTATTTTTATTGTCTCATCAGTGAGGAATTTGATATCTAGTCAGTTATGTTACCTAAATGAGATGAGTTTGTAAAACATGCACAGAATCCTGAGCATATCAAGGTTAAGTATGCAGAACTGGAATTCTGTGATCATAAGTGCTCATTTCTATCCCTGAACTTGGTTTGTTTTTTTTAAATTCAGAGCTGAAGCATGGCAGATCAAACAACTGCTCTGTCTTCCCTTTGATAAGCTGAACATACTGAGCCTCTTTATTCTCACAGTCATGACTGGGCTTTTCAGGTTGTGTGTTCTTTTTAAATCTTCTTTTTAAGGGATTAAAACCCCTCTGTGTGGCTCTGCTATATTATTTGAGTTTATTCAGCTTACCACTTTGTAACATGGAGGGTGCAGTGTGATCCTTGTTTCTGACTCCTGCTTCTTCTATGCTGCACATGTTTTTCAACTCATCTATATACTGAGAAGTGTAACTTATCCAAGAGGTATTCAGGGAAGAAACATCTGTCCAAATGCATCAGAAAAGGCTACATGGTAGAGGAGGGGATGCAGGGAGGAAGACAACCACAGGGAAGGCTATGATGCCTTTTTTACAGCATTTTTTATACTAACCTGAGTCTGGACTGCACAGGGCCCAGGGTGTTCTCTTTTATAAGTAAACTACACATTGCCCAATGGACTGCATCACTACCAAGGTCTGGCACCATAGTCTGTTCTCTGATCTTGCTCCTGAAATATCTCCTGTCTGCCTCCTAGACACTAACAAACCCAGCACTTAGGCAAAGAGGAAGCAGACTGGAGAAGGATGTCTTGGAATCTGCTTTTATCACAAGCTGCATCTGGCAGTGCCCTTTTTTTACATATTTCCAGCCTTTGAACCTGGTATAAATAGACAGTAGTAAGTATAACTTGTTCTGGATTGGATGTATTACAAAAGTAAAGTGTGAAACTAACCTGAAAGAGCCAGTTTCCAAACTAGATTTACAAGTACTATGAGCTAACCTAGGTAAGTCTTCCTCCCCTTAAGGCACCAAAGAAAACAAGGAAGGCAAAGCACTTAATTCTTTTGAAATCTCCTCTTTCTGACCAGACTGGCAGCTTATCTTCCATTGGAGACTCTGTCTCAAAATTTTCTGCCCTGATATCTCTCTCACTGCTGCTCTGAAGACCTTCTTATCCCAACCTGACTTCACAGTCCAATTCAACTCCCAAATACAGCTACAAATCCTACACCACATCAACTGCTTTTGCCTTCAGAAACAGTTTTCTCTTGTTGTTTACATGCTTGATGGAGTCAACATTCTTGGAGAGATGGGTCTACTGAAAATGCAAATTTTTTTTTTTAATTATGTATCTTTCAGTTTCTACTTTTTAAGTACATTTGAAGCCTTAACTACCTAATTCGGCAATACCATTGGCTACTTGTAATGTATTTCTTGGGCTCTTGCAAACTGTTTTTTGTCCTAAAAATTATATGTCAGTTATTGTATTTCATTACAATCTGGAAAATTCTTCTAGTCCAATGATCCACAGTCTATTTTGTAATACAAGACTGGCCAGAATTTATTCATATTGGACCTATGCATAATTATTTTTTTTAATTCATGATTAGTTTATAAAATTCCTTCTGTATACAATCCACTGGAAATCTCAAGAAACCACTCCACCATTTGAAAGTTCTGAGTTTCTTATTTCTGTTTTTGTCTAGCATCAAATTCCTATCTTGTAAGTTGTTACATCTTTTCTTCTGGAAAGAAGGGTCTGTAATCTAGAGATGTACAGGCCGTCAGTGAGGCACTTCTTAATCTTTTTTCATAAAATTAAACAGTCTGAGCTCCTGGTGTCCCACTTGTCAGGCAGTTCTATAATCAGGCAGTTCCAGTTCTATAATCATGGCTCTCTTTTAAACCTTATGCAGATTATAACAATTTTTCTTGAACTGCAAATGACAGAAGTTTTCTGAGAAATACAGGTTTAGGATGAGTCCATAACCCTTGCATGCCCTAGAGTCAATAATACTCTGTGTATGTCAGTCAAGATATTGACTCAGGAGCAAGTGAGTAATAGAACGTAAGAATTTAGACAGTCCCTTCAGGCAACTCCTTGGATAGTTTTCCAGGCTTCTAAGTTTTGTTTCCTCATGGACCTCATGTCCCCGTTGAATCCTGCTTTTGCATGATCCTAATGTCCTGATGAGTGTGGCATGTTTCCAGATACAGCAAACTCATTTGAACCCACTTTGGTTGACACAGTTCAGAAATACAGAATTCAGGAAACCTTATCCTACTGTCAGTGAAGCAAAATTAACCACCTGGGCAGACAGGAGCCCCAAAGCAAATACTGATTCAGACAAGATCCTCCCTAGAATTCCTTCTGCATGGGTCAGCTCCCTGAACTTGGTAATAAAAACAAACTTAATTTTTAACTATAAAATCCTGTTGTTAAACAAATAAAAAACATGAAACTTGTGTGTCATGATGAAAACCTCCAGGAACTAATTTGATTAAGGCATATACATGTCAACATCCGGTTGATTCCTTAGCTTTTCTGGCTCCATCCTATACCCATATGATGGTGTGGGACCTGGCTTCAGTGAGTACAGAATCAGATGCTATGTGTACAAATCCTGAACTAAAGCTTAAGCATACAAATCATCAGTGGTCAGGAGACAGTGCTTAAAACACAATTTCTGTGCTGTGCCTACACCACACAGAGAAAAATCACAAATCTGTGTAGGTTCTTACTATCTTTTAGGCAGAAATTGACACCGTATTTACAATTTTTTGTTCCTCAAGCAGTGGTCTACTAAGTGACGGTAGTAGGAGAAAGGTCCATGAAAGTGCTTTATTAAGGCCTGCTAGGCCGTTTTTGCTACTGCCCTTAAATATACGGGACCTTTTGAATCTTGAATGTTAACCAAAAGACTATGACATTCTTAAGTTTCTCAACTACACCACTTTATATGTAATACTTATCTGCAGTTATGGTTTCTTTCATTAATGTCCAATTTTTAAAGTCTGCAGTGAAAATCATCTAACATGACTGTGATGTTCAGGATTGCTTTAAGTAGCACCTAAATGTCTAATTTTTTAATTGGAACTGGTAGGTTCAACTGGCTGAACTCATGTATCAGTCGGGGATTTTATTTATGGTCTGAAAGTGGATGCTCGTTTGTTTAACATGATTGGATTTTGCTTGTCAAACCATGTTCTGTCTTTCTGTACATTTTGTGCAAGGACTGGTTTAGCTGCTTTGAGCACATCTGTGGCAAACTATATGGAATGTCATTGTTTCTGAAGTACAGGAAAACATTTTTCAGCCCTTTCAATGTGTTGTGCCAGTAGGAAACATGGGATTGAGCTGAAAATCACTGTGAGCCAACAGAGGATGAGATAAGGTTAAGTGACAAATCACTAAAGTATGGAAACAAAAGAAGCAAAGTAGCTCCATTTCTCATTTCCTTTTCCTCTTCTGCAAAAAAAAGACAGAATGATAAATGACAAGAAATAATGAAAAATGCTCACAAGATCTCTTTTTAACTGTTGAGAGCAAAACATGAAGGCACTATCAGTGTTTGTCCTGGTGAACAAACCTTGCCATCATCATTGGCACAAACTAACACCAGGACTGGTGAAGCCAGCAGAAAAGCTCATGACAGAGTAACATGGGGATATGACAGTGATATCTTAGTGTTTGAAATGGGACAATATGCACTCCCATGACAGTGTTTTTTATATTTCTACATGTTTTGAAGATCATTGTACCCATGATGTCATGGAGAGAAGGGGACATTACAACTTCTGAGATATTTCTGAAGGCTGTTGCCTCTTGCTGAGATCCTGGATACCCCTGGTTTCACCACCAGTCCTTACAACCAAATGTTGACTGGCCTCTGCGAGTGCTAAGGCTCACTTTTTCACAGATGCCATGTTACGTTCAGAGATCAGCAACAACCACCTATAAGAAGAGGAAGCTCTTAATTTGCCAAATTATCATCTGAGTCCATCAAGAGTTGATGTGGAAACCATACTTCAGTCTTATGGGTTGAGGAGCTCCCATGCAGTGGTATTTCTGGGCAAAACACAACAGCACTCTAGATGTATGGTTAATATCAGTACTTTTTGATTGTTATAAACACTCTGCTCAGCTCATGAGACAGATTTTATTGCTTTTTGGGATAATAATCCAGAAAATAGAAAGTATACAAGAGTAGAGCTGACAACAAGGCACAGAAAAACTCTTCTAGGTGAAATTTCTAATGGATCTTAAATCATCAGGAGTCTGAGGTCAAGTTTCAGAATGACACATGGGCTCTGACATCTGAAAGCCACCAAAAGGCAGGGCCAAATGTTTAATGCTAAAGACTGCAGTGACTCTGCAAAGGCTGTTAAGTTTCTTTAAAACATTTTTCTGCTCTTGAATTGACACTGTAATGAATCTTGATGACCTAGTGAGACACAGGTGTAACCAAAAATGATTATCATGTCTGACAAAAGAAGAAGGGTCCAAGAAGAAGAAGAGGGGACACAAAAATGGGATTGCATGATATCCATAATCCTCCAATTACCAAGCCACTTATCAGTGGGACAGCATTTGCTGTGAATTACAACAGCGTACAGAGTCTTGCATGTATGTACAGCAGCATCCAGAGTAGTGTATGTTGCCAGCCAGCAGCTCCTTGGAGCCAGTCTAGCAATCGCAAACCACTGCTCCTGCTCTTTCCTCCGGTCACACGCCTTCTCCCAGCCAAGAAAAGGAGTGATGGCACTGGTCTAGCTCCACCAACAACTCTCCTTATGTTGCAGACGCTAACAAGACCAGATCTATAGGATTTACACAGCTTTGTACTGTAGAACCAGAAACTGAACCTTTGACTCCTGAAGATATCTATCTTCAGACAATACAATTCTCATTTTAAAGATGAAAGGGATGCTGAGATGCCATTGAATGCTTTGGAAATTATTTTCGGCAAAGAATGCTGGTACCTCTCCCAATCTGAATTAACAGCCTGCTAGGGCTGGAGCCAAGAGTGTTCCTCTAATAGCAGAACAATGATATTACTTCTTATTTCACTTACACCACAAATCACACAGATTAATAGCTTGGAAAAGAAAAGTCACTGGTACCTGTATTTCATTTTAGTGCATATGAAGACATCCACTTCATATGATTTTTAAGTACAATAGTCTAAAGTGTGAATGCTCTGAGAAAAGTCCCGTTGATCACACAATACATAACAGCCATCTCTACGCCTTAAGCCTGAAGGTGAAAACATACCTGAGGTACAGTTTCTTTCATGATATCTGGGAACCTATATTGCTGGTTAAAAGCTTGTATTAGATTTCATTGTACCTTTTGTATACCCTCACTGACTACTTAATAAAACACTTCAGAATAAGTAAAATAGTAATAAAAAGTGTTCTCTGCTGTACCTTGTTAAAGTGAGTATTACTTCCTTCATGTGTTTAACTTATTCAATGATGTGTTTTGGCACTGATTCTCCTACGCAATACACCAGTATTTTTCAAAACTGCACATTCAAATACCTTCCCCACTGCTTTCTTTTATAATACCTACCCTTATTGCCCATACTAGCATTCTGTTATGGTCACATCTGGCCCAGAAGGCAGAGTGGTGTTTTACTCCAGCCATCTGACACACCATGCTTGTTTTGGCTTGACATAAAAATCTGTTTTCTTTTACCAAATTCATGACAAATACATGATCCTCTGACGTAGAGAAAATTTGGCATTATCAGTTTATTGACCTGAGGATAAACCACATGATCAGTATCATTATTAAGCAAGAAATGCTCCAAGAAAAGGTTGTTTTTGGGGTGTTTTCTAAAAACAGCCAATTTCTGCTTCTACCCAAGTATGGATCCCATTATATGGCTCTGTTTCACTTTTAGCAGTCAAGGGCTTCATGAGCTGCACTTTTCCACAAGGGTGTGAAATGAAGTGCTCTGTTAATTTAGAGCTCTGAGTGGGAGTCAATGAATAGTCTTGTGCCAAAGACATACAAGGAGACAGATACACAAAAAAAAAAAACAAAAAACCCCAAACCTAACAAACTCAAAGGAGCTTCAATAGAGGGGAAATAAAATTTTCAAATAAATAATTTGCTTGATCAACACCATTCTGGCTTTGCTTCCACAGAGATTCAATGATTTACTCCTCACTGTAACTCTAATTTCCTAAAAGTTGTCAGTTTCTGAAACAGTAGGTGAACATAGTAAGCAAATAACATGTAGCCGAATGTCACTGCAGACAACAGAGGTCCTGGCATTATACCATCTCTCCCAGTGTTATACATCTGTTGAAAAGCAAGACCAGAAGATGGATCTCTATGGGATATTCTCTTGGTGGTCTCTGCAGTGAAGGACCTGTAACAACTATGGCTCATTTCTTTCTGTCCTTTGATGAATAGATAAAATCAAACATACCTTGTAAAATAGAAAAAGCATGCAGAAAGGCCAACTTCTTTCAAAGGTCCTGATAGCTAAATCTGAAGGGGTGTCAAAGGAGTGGATGAAGAACATGCACGTTTGACCCACAGAAATTAAGACATCACAGTGGTTCAGAAAGCAACCTGGAAGGATGCTTCACTTGAGTTCTCCTACACCCAAGAAAACACAGGGTCATGAGAGGAAAGATGATAGTTAACATTACTTTCAAGTATTCTTATGCCCTAGCTCTCAGACTGTGGTTTCAAGTGGTTGCTACCTGAATGACAGAAATTAGGATGAATTTTTGCTACTTCTGGTCTAAAAAAATCACCATATTGGACCTTATAGTACAGTCGCAACTACTGATTTCACTCTGGAGGCTTTTGGATCACATGACCTGACAACACACTACAGTTTTGATGCCCATGACTATTCAGCTGGATTTTATTTCTCTCATTGTTTGGCTGAAATGTTTGGGAGCATGTGTATGTGTGACCACGCATGTGTGCATATGTATGCATGTGTAGTTATATCCATTCACTTTGCAGGTTTTGGTTTACAGGACTTCTGGTGGATGATCCATCTCTCTGGAAGAAAAGTACGCCCACAAATATCACATGGAACTAGCTGGTTCTGGGCGCTGATCCAGGCAGCCTCATTTAAAGAATCGAGATCATAGAAACCTTTGGCTGGAAAATTAAAAAAAGAAAGTATCAGCTTTCATTCTGGAGACCCATATTCAACTCTTTATGGAAAATATTTTCAGGAAATACCTGTTGACTGAGCCTTTCAGTTTAACCAAACCATATTGCTTTTGCAAATGAAAAAGAAAGAAAAGAAAAAAGCGAAGGAGTAAAAAGCATACTAAAAAGACTCTGCTTTTTGTCCCAGGGGTTGATTTAAATTAACTTCAAACTGAATAATTTTTTATTGCATGAGAATACAGAGAAAACAGCATGCTGTGTGTTATGATACACATTCTCAGCTAATTATTAACATCTTTGCATACATACTATTATCAGCAAATTTCCCCTTTTGGCTTTACTTCAAGTTCTGTTTAATGAGTGTGTGTTATCTGACCATGGCAATGGGTGGGAGTGTATCGTACTTGAGAATATGGTCTTTGTACTGCTCTGGACAAGAGGCAAATTTTTCTTCCTCTTAAAGTCTATACAAGTTTTGCCAATAAGTGGAGTAAATCTTAGGTAAACCTAAAACTTTAAAAAAACCTAAGCTTCTTTTAAGCTGCAACTTCCAGTGAGAAGTCATTGCACTGATGCATCTATTATCATCTAAACAATAAGCCAATCTTACCTTCAGTTATTTTCCACTGTAAGGAAGATTGACTGCTCTGAATGCTCATGAGAATTCTTCCAATACTCACATCAGATGTATTTTCAAGATTTTACTTGAGTATATAAAAAAAACCTTGTTTACTTTGATCTTGAAATGGATTTTCATCTTGAAACTGACTTTCGCATTGTGTTGTTTCAAACTAGATAGGTTTTTTAGTATCACTCTTAAGAGTTTTCAGTTGAAGTGCATGCAGAAAAAGTCTATGTTGCTCAATTCAAAGTTGTATTTGCTTGCCCTTAGCAAAAGGTATGACAATACAGAAAAAGACTGAAAAACTGGTTTTGTCTTTGAACAGTTAGCAGCACACAAGTTTTAAAAGGAAAGGATTTCTGCATTTAAAAATATTCCATGGTTTCTGTCATTGGCACATGATAGAACTCTTCATTAAAGGACCATACAGTTTTAATATGATTCATATCCAATGGTTCACATAACCACAATAAGCCTTAGATCTCTTAATATGCCTGTTCCTAATGTTCTTTTTGTTAGAAGAGCAACCAAGTAGTGTTTCTTTTCTTGGCTGAGACAAATATCCCCTTTGCTTGCAGGAAATGAATGTGTATTTTCTGTACTTTGGAAAGTTTATGAAATATAAAAAAAAGGACATGACTTTCTCCTTGCAGGCATGTGTTGGGCATTCCACAAACAAAACACTGTGTAATCAGGGCATTGGTTGTCTTCCTGTGACACTTGAGTTTTCAGAAAAAAAGATTTATGTAAGTTATAAAAAGTTTTATGTAAGCAGTTAATATTTCTGAGCTTTTTTTGAACATTGACTGTTCCGTTCAATAACAGGGGTAATCCCTCCTCCCTAAGTTGAGAGATGGTGAGACATGCAGTACGTGTATGTGGACTCAAGGTCACTTATAGCATTTACCAGATGATCAAGAGTAAGTCTTATGGAAAAAGAACACTGAGATTATTTTCTTGAGGCCAGGAGCATGAGGCAACTGCAGGGGGATCAACAATTTTAATTCAAGCCACAAAACTGATCAGACTTGCATCAGCAGGCATTTAGGGACATATGCTGGAAGCAAGACAGTGTCCCCTGGGGAACCAGGGGCGCACAACACCTCATAGGAGATGCATGGTGCCTAATATGACTCATTGCATAAATGAGACAATTTTATGATTCATATCTGGGAGCTTTCTGCTGGATTATTTTCTCAAAGAGTCGTTGTCTTTCTGCTTCCACTCCTACAAAATAAGAATAATGTATTTTCAAATAACCTGATTTGTCCTTTTTCACACGGAATTCTCATTTTCTCCATCTTTTTTTTTTACCACACAACATGCAATATTTAAAAAGAGCTTGTGAACAAAAAGATCAAATACAATGGGAATGACTTTTGAACCTGTATTTTACTGCAGATTCAACTCTGCTGCTTGGCATCTGTTAACAATGTTCTGATTTGATATTATCTGATCTGTGATTATTATTATTATGTTGAACAGCAGGTTAGTGTTCTCAGTGAACCTGCTCTATTCTGTGTCTCCTGGGGATGTATTTCTTTCTATTGGTGTAAACTGATACAGTGTATGACTCTTTCATGGTGAGTTGTAGGAGAAGTTGTCTGCTTTTCCAGACATCAGAGGAAGCTGCGGGAAATTATGAGGAATATCTATAACCAAAAAAAGAAAACCCAACCAACCAAACAACAACAACAAAAAAATGGGTGAATTAGGTCCCTGTGAGCAAGTGGTCTAAACTTGTCTCAAAATAGGTCAGACCAGTTGGCATGGCCAGGGAAAACATTCAGCTGAAATGGTGAAATTACTTTCTGTATGAATGGGGAAGTCCTGGGAGCAGCTTCCAGGCAAAGCACAGATAAGATTTCTTGGTCTTACAGTGAACACACGCCCCTGGAATACATATGGCAGTTTAGCTCCATTAGGTGCTGGGGATCATCTGTTTTCAATGGTTTGAAGAAGTTGCATCTAGGCATCTTACAGAACTGAACCCATAGCACAAACGCACATACTTGGCAGAAATAAAATGTTTATTTTATACCAAATGTATTTTTTTCCATTATGTTTATATTATAATTTCTCACAAAGAAAGCTTCTAAAGCTTGTAAAAAGGGACCAGTAACATCCACTGAATGTTCACCGAAGAAGGTACTTCATTTTTATCTATAAATGTATTTCAATAAAAACCTGAAAGTCCAGTATATGTTATAGATAGGTTTTAAAAACACCTTATTTTCTGCCAGTCATCATGCATCTAGCATTGTATTTCTTATTTTAACACAGAATTCTATTTTGAGGCCACTCACTGTTTACCACTGTTAAGTTCTAGTGTCAGGCTTTTTTGTAACCTATGCTATAGGCATAAAACATGGCTTAAGTAACTATCTCTATATTGCCTGAAGGGTATTTTAATGACTGAATGTGTCAAGTCTACATGTTACTCTTGGATGTTTTTGCCCATTTTAAAATATGCCTGTCTGCAGCATTGAAAGTAGTCAAAATGTAGTGATGTAGCTGTGAAGCAGGTTGTTAACCTTTTTTGTGTTTGGATCCGGAGCATACTGACACATAAAGAGGACTGTCCCAGGAGGCATGTGCCACAAGGCAACAACTAGACTTGCTTCTTATAGATGGAGTACAATAAGTGAACAGGATACTTAACAGAATGCTTATAACAAGCCATGATGGCTACCTTCTCTTTGGAGTAAAATGAAGAAAGAAGTACTTGCAAACAATTCAGCTGCTGCTTTTGGGTTTTTTTCCCCTCACTTTCTTCCTCTTAAGTCCTTATTTGCTCTGTAGCTTACCTTGTAAAGGACCGACTTCAGGTTTTTTGGGCTCTGGCCTTCTCAAGTGCTTGGGTAGCATGTCATTCTCCTGGTGCCATTTTTTCAAGCATTGTGGCTCATGGATACTAATAGATTTTGTTCCGTACTCACGGCCACATATGTAACAAATCATTGCTGGTGGCCGCCTTTTCACTTGTGCCTGCAAGTAACAATTGTGAAGAATAATAAATATAGTTTTTAACATTAATTGTGAAACATAACAACTTTGGATGAAATCAATCATGTAGATTAAGAAACTGATACACATCTGTTAAATCAGTGCACATTTCCACCAGTTTTGTTTTGTCTGGATCTAGTCTTGAACCTTATAAGAAATATTGCCTCATTAACTGGCCACCTGGAACAGGTAAGCTCCTTCTGCAGATACTGGGCTGAAAACTCATGTGTGTTGTCCAGTTAATATCTGTGTAGGTTTTAGGTCTCTTATTTTCACACCATCAAGTTCATGGAAATGCTAAGTGTTCATATGCAGAAACAACTCCTCTGCTTGATGAGGCTGATGCAGCATAGTGTCCATCTTAAGTGCTGTGGTCCCTAACCCCATGTTACTTCTACCACAGACTAGTTAGCTGGTGGAATCCTTGATCTTGAAGGATTAAAATCGGTCCAGGATATTTCAGGACAGTGGTGCAAAATAGGAACTGTTTCTTGTTTATCCTCAAGGCCTCAGTGTGAACTTTGCCAATGACTGCAGTGAGGGCAAAACTGTTATTGTTTCTGCACTGCAGATCTGCTTTTGTTCACAGTAAGAACCAGCTCATTGGAAGAAATAAATGCCTCAATCCCAAACCTCATAAATACATATTCTAAGCTTGGAAAATATATAATTAGTGTGGTATTGCAGATTATGGACTCAACTGTGCCCCTGGGCATGTCCTGAGCTAGGCGTGGTGTCAGGACCAGCCCTGTTCCAGGAGCAGCATAAAAAACTTACTGCATAGACAGCACTTTGAGGCACGCTGATGGGTCACAGCTGCCAGCACTTCCTGCACTCATGACTGCAGTATACCAGTAAGAAACGAACTATTCCCTGCCTTCATAAAGGTAGAGGGACAGCCATGCCAGACCAGACAGAGGAAGCCTTTCTCACTCAAACAAGGGAGGACAGGATTTCACTTTTTCCTCTGCTGCTGTGTAAGACAAAGCATAACCTGTTCCAGTATTTATGACTCTGTCAGCCCATCAGTGTATTCAAGAAATTCTGGGCAGCTCTTCTCACATTTATGCTACAGTCTGAAAATGTCATTAGTGAGCAATCTGCATAAGCTTTCTTTGCTGTATCACACATGTAAACTCAATTACATGAAGAAATACTACTCTACAAAGTGTATTTTTGCTGGGAAAAGTTGGACTTCATCTGGAAAGTTCTCACAGTGAATTGAAACATAACTTATGCAAAGACAGTCTTTCCAAGGACATTTTCATCCTCTTAAATTTCAAATGGAATTTCCTGAGTCATCTTGATAACAAGTTATTTTATATACTTCCTATTCATAGCTGAATATAGCAACAGCTGTTTTAAGAATGCCAATTTTTCATTATCAATTTTTGCCTACTTCCCTCAGTTCTTGAGCTAGACCTTGTCAGATTTGGCGATAAGACTCTGGGCCCAGAAACAGCCTTTTGAAGGCAGTGTATGTTTCTTTGTAGGCTCTGGAGAGCTTTAGATAAGGACATTCTAGTTGAAATTCTTGAGGTCAGGGGACCCATTTCAGTGTGCATGCTTGTTATGGGTATGCTTATAGCATTTTAGAAATGTCTTATCTAGAATACTGCTAGGTATGAAAACACAGGAAACACATTTGCCTTTCCAGATTACTTATTGGCTGAAAATGAGGAAAAAGCAATTTGATTTACATTCAGTTTGTAGACACTCTTTATATACTACCAGAATGAGAAAAAAGGAATCCTAGTACAAATGAAAAGCACAGTTACCTAGCCTATACTATCACAATCTTTTCCACTGTATGGGGCAGTATATTAAAAACAAGGGTATAGCTACAAGAAGACTTAATGTCCTGATATGAGACAGGTGAATAGTCACTTAAAAAAATTAAACACTACAAAAAAATATAACAGGTGCACAGCAAGACCATTAAAATAAAATAATTCTTTATCTTAGAATTACTTCCCCACTGAATGGAAATGGCTGTTTATCTCTGACTGCTTTGTTCAAATCCATTACACTTGTTCTAAAGTCATTGTGATGTCCTACTATTGAACAGCTGCCAGAGACCTGCAAGACAAAAGTTAGGCATCTCCATCCAATGCAATCTTTCCACAGTTCTGAGATGGTTTTCTTGGTAGTCTCACATGAAAACCTAGAGACTGAATGAGCAATATTAGGATCCCTCAAGGTCCTGACAGAACATTTGTAGGTGGCTATTGTGTCATGGCTGAGCAAAACCAGGCCTGCAACTAAATAGAGAATTCTGTTTTCCAGAGGTATAAATTGGGATTGATTCATAACTAGATGCTATTTCATGAAAATGTTTAAGAGATCTGTTTAAGTAGAAACATCTCTCTTTTATAATGTCACAATTAAAATCTGTACAGAAACAATAGCAGAGACCAGAATTAATTAAAAGGAATCAGATCACTCTAAGAATGGAAGCATTTTTTCCAGAACTGTAGTAAGTTTGAACCATCACCACACATCAAATTATATACAGAAATCTTTCTCTGCAAATACACACATGTTAAAAAGCCGAAAAAAAAAACCTGAAGGAGAATATCCTTACAATTGGTAGTTAAGCTCTTTTATTGCCTAACTGTGGAATCTGAGGTATGATAAGCTTTACTTGAAATTTCTACAGCTGATGATATTTATCCCTCATTCCTTTTCAGTGTGTGCCTATCCCAAATGTCACATCTGGAGGCCTGCAGTTTGAAACTAAACTATTTTTGGAGTCACCACAATTTTCCAACCCAAACTACTCACAGGCCAGTGGCTAGGCTGTCTGCTCACTGCTTTGTTTTTCACTTTTAAAAAGGGTTATAGGGAAGGTCTGTTCCTGAGGACATGTGTTGTTATAAAAATACCTACAAATACCTAACAGCGCAGTTAGGCTTTCCTCTGGTGTCTCACTATTTTCTTTTCACTCCAAGACTGCTAAGTATGTCTGTGTGACCATGAATGAAGTTATTTAGCTCAGAAGGCTACACAACTATGTGTTTTCAATAGACCTGACATTACTTGAGGTTAGCCCCAGGCTATTATGGTGTTACATGAGGTCAAATCCTCCCATACTGGACAAAGTTTTAATTTCTTCTTAAGTACACCCAATAAGACTGACTTCCAAACTCCCCTCCATAAATATTTATCATCCAGGACTGCACACACCCCCATTTTTCTTGTTTGTTTAATTATCTATGTATTATAATAGGAGAAGAGGAGGACCAGAGTTCTTGTCATAGGCTTGAATAACCTAAGTAACAGGTTCCAGAAATGAGTGGTTCAGACACTTCTCAACAGCATCACTTTGTATGAAAGCAGCCCTGTCCACTCATTCCTGTCTGGAAAGTAAGGGGCATTTTGCTTAAGGGACAGAGACAGGGACAAGCTGTGGTGTGGCTCTCACGACAGCCCATACGTGCATTTCACAGCTTTCTGAAGTGAACTCATTCTGGAGTTCCAACTCATGTGAGGACTGGTCATATGCCTGTGTATGAAATTTGCTTTAACAGCAAGGTAATTCCATCAGGTGATGCAGGTAATAAAAGATTTTACTGCACCGGAAGCACTAGAATATCCCATTTTACTCTACATGTGCTATATTTAAGAGAAATACATCAGTGTAATGAATATGGTATTTGTGTAAAAGCAGAAAGACAGGAAGCTCAATCATTTCCCATGATAATACTCAGTAAGTTTCATTCCAATTGTCAATGCACTGTCCATTCTCATCTAACTTTCTGCATTTGTAAATACATTTGTCAGTATTCTCCTAAGATGTTCAAAACTGCTGCAACTGAGGCAAAAAAAGTTTATCACTAACTTCCCACCTTCATTAGAATTACACAGCTTCTGAAGCAGTTTTCCCCTTACCAAGTGACTAGATGACTTTATTTTAGACCAAGCCACAACATAAACATATTGTTGTTACATAAGTTTTCAAGACTTATGCTGTGTTAAAATGCATTACAATACAGTAAAGGAAGATCACTGGAATCTTATTTTTAGGTAGTTAATAAGAAGGAAACAGCAGATGGCAGCATCAGATGCTAGTGACACATCTGATAGGATTTTAAGATCAGCATTTTCTGTTGTCAAAAAACTTGTAACACATATACCCACAGTAAGTCATTAACACTCACTTTCATGCAGCAGACATTTTGGTCTATGAAGGAATAAAAAACACACACTGCTCTAGTGCAAGCCTGAATTTCAGTAGTTCCAGACAGCATTTCCAAATCCAAAACAGAATTTCTGAGCTGATGTGACCCTTGAGAGTCTCTTAAGCATAGGCTGTTGTTTGTGTTACACAGCTAGACATGATGAATCCACATATGTTCATGCATTCTGAAAGCGAGAACAGTTAGTGGAAGAGATGGCTTACAGAGGCTGTTGAGTCTCCATCTCTAAAGGCATTTAATGCTAAACTGAGTGCTTTGTCGGTAATGATACTAGTTTAGCTGATCCTGCATTTGGTAAGGGAGAGAAAGCTCTAGGACAGGCATGCAGGCAAAATTCTTTGCAGTTGTAAAGTTAGAATGCCATTCACATGGTGTACCACCAAATCAGTTAAATCTTTTATTTTTAAAATGAGGAAAAGCCATCTTTTAAATATAGGACATCTTCCATTGCATAAATTGACAGTAGCATTACTTTTCTTAAATACACTTATATAAAGGTTGGTGTTTCCTTTCCTCTGATGTTTTACTAAATTAGGACTTGAAACAGGTACATAAATAGTTCATTGTCACAGTGAGTAGGCTGTTAAGTGAGACATGCACTGCCTCAAATGCTTTCCTGCAGGATCAAAGCACATTACCATTTCACTTCACCTCTGGTATTTTTTAACAGAATTAATAAGCAGTTGAGTAGCTGGTGAGGTGAGTAAAATTAAAACCATATGCTGGGAAGTAATGAAGACTGTAGAGGAGACTCAGACCTTGTTCTTGTTCATAGTGAATCTGCAGTCCTGTGAACTTAGTGCTTTTCAACATCCCTCAATGTGCGGACCTTTCAAAATTTTCAGCTGGAAGTAGAGACTCTCACACAGAGAATTTAAACCTATGGAAAAGTGGCTTCCTTTGACCACTTCTTAGAAGCAGTCTGACAGTCCGGAACAACCCCTGGGTCACAAGATATTTCTTTCATTCTTTCTATTCTTATCTTTGCCTTTAATGCAAACAACTGTACACAAGGACAGCACTAAAATAATAAAATAAAAGGACCTCAGAGATATAAAAATACATCATCACTCTTGAAAGCCAATAATAAAGTCCTTCAGAGTCCATTACAAACTGCAAGCTGTACAGACTCACTAGCTCTGCTGTAACTGATGAACTGTAACTGCTTGGAAGTAAATAAGGAAACCCATTGTTCACACAGGAGGAGGAACAGATTTGAACACATTTCATTGTGACTCTGCAGAGCTCACGGAAGTAAGAAGTGGTAATAGTGGTTGTTGGTCAACAAGTCAGCAGATGTGACTGAATTCACACAGGGAGCAAGCTGTGCAAGAAGGCAACATTTTTACAGAGTCATTTTCAATGCCAAACCACATGTTATATATTAACATATATGACATTATAACTATGGACATTTCCCCTCTCCTCCCTACCCCATTCTGTTCCCCCCATTTTTTTTGTAAACATACAGAATTATGTGTGACAAAGAAAACTCTCTGCTTCACATCCACTGAACATTTCATTGAACAATGACCTTTAGAGCAATGCCAGTTCTTTGGTAAATGGTACAACGTAGTAACAAAAGAACATCTCTTTTCCTCCAGCTATACATACACCTCTGCAGCACTTTGAGCTGTTTATGGGTTATTTGAGATTTACTGATTAAAGGCCCACTACCACTTTTGACTATCAATTGGTAGCCTTAAATAGTACAATATAAAAATGCTTTCACACTGTCTTTATTCTCATGTTTGTTAGAATAATATATTATCTCCTTTTCATTTAGCAACTGGAAAACTGAAATACAACATGCTTTGATTTTTAAAACATTTATAGAAATAGTCTGTATAGCACTGCATTCCTTTGGTGACTGAGAAAGCTAAATCCCATTTTCAAAAGTAATGTAGGCAATCCGAAGTCCAACCCCCATTTAAAAAAAAAAAAAAAAAAAAAA
>JANVCC010010369.1:16395470-16567367 GCA_025345505.1 Todiramphus chloris collaris
AAAAAAAAAAAAAAAAAAATTAAAAAGCCTTTTATTTTAGACACTGGTCCTAAATTTAGACATCTATCTTTTTACAAAAGCCTTGGCCAAAAGACAGTTTGTGCAGAAAAAATATGCCATTTTCCAAAACTTTCTGTAGCTTTTGGATAATGTGAAATAGCTTCTTTATTCTTGGATCTTGAATCAAATTCAGTGGAAAGAAATGTGCAGTCCTATTTAGCTGTCGTTATACTCTGAGTTGCTGCCTTTGAACATGCGGTCCTCAGTAAAGTCATGTTCCATGCCAAAGTTAAGAGTGACAGTGAAAAATGAAAATTACTGGAATACTTACAGGACAGCGAGACATCGTATTTCTTGTTAACTAAATACAAATACCTAATACCTGCTAAAACACGTAACATTCAAAGCTTGCTAATCTCCTAAACAGAATCTCCTAGGAAACTATAGCATATAACGCCTCCTTTAGGGGACATAACTCCCATGGGACAACAGAGTATGAGAACCCAACAAACCCTTTTCAAGGAAAATCCAAAGAAATAGTAGTTACTTGTATTCACACAGTATTCTCCTTTCCTTTACCTGCTATTCATCAGAGAAACATTTGCAGAGTCAGAGGATCCATCTGCAGGAACATGATTTTAAATTTTATGGGAACCCCGTTTCCCATGGAGTGCCTAGCATCAAAATGCGCCCACACCCTTTCATACATCATGTGCTTAGCAACTTACCTTGTCCAATACACTTGGTGCAGCCCTGCTCGTTCCTTGGAGGGTCTTAGATGGATCATCATTTGTTGAACGAGACCCACAGCTTGGTCCTTCACCAGATTTATGGGGCCTAGTGTTTGACAGCCCCACACCACTGCTACCTCCTCTGCAACACTTTTGGTGCAGAATGAGACGTTCAGGAAGGAAGGTTCGGCCACAGTTTCCACAGGGCAGGAGCTGGGCTTGAGCACTATGATAAGCTTCCTCATTTTCAGCTGTAAGCATACTGAAACCACCAGAGAGGACCTCAGGTTTCCTGGGCTCTGATCTTCGTAGATGCCTTGGTAGCTGATTGTTTTCAATATGCCACTTCTCCAGGCACTGAGGTTCATGTATAGAAATAGACTGTGACCCAAATTCTCTGCCACAGATATAGCATATGCTGAAGCAAGGTCTTCTCGGTGGGATGACAGGCCGATTCAGTGGTATTTGAGACATGTTTGAAGAATCTGACTGCTTTGATATTATTGCAGTGTGTGGTCGCCTTTTCTGAGGTCCAGCTTCTACAGGTACTACTTCAGGCAAAATTCTGGGAGGATCTGACATGTTAGGTGATGAAACCTGCTCTGAAGGTAAGATGCTAAAGACACTAGCAGGGCCCTCTCGAGCACTTTGCAGAGCATTACAGGTTTTGCCCACGTTCTTTTTCTTTACATCTGTTTCCATAAAATGCACAATATTTCAAGACTCTTCTCTCTCTCTCCTACACATAAAGAGCTTGGGAGAGTCTGTTACTCAACATGATGCTCCACTTTCTAAATTCAAGTTCATGGGCTGGAATATACTAGGGACTTCAAAGCTGGAAAACTACACCTAATGGGCATTTCAGTAGGGAAAGAAGGTTTCTGTGTGATTTTGGTTTGCCTTTTGATTTTACGTGATCCTGAAACAAAATAAATTGTACATATTAATCATCAACATCTCTCTTAAGGTTACCAACCAGTAGTTAATCACAAGGATTAGTTTACCTTACTACTCTGTTATATTTCTAAATAGCGGACAAATAATGTCAAATATATCACACCCCTAAGGATCAGCTGAACTAAGTAAATCCAAAATTCTAGTCTCAAAGGGTATAAAGTCACAAGGACATGAAAGAAGATGGGTTTTCACAAACAGAAGCTGCTAAAAAATGTGGGTTTGAGTATAATCAATATGCTTTATTTTCAGTTATTGACAGGCAGTATACAGACAGCTTTGTGTTGTATCACTTACATGTTTGTTTCTCACAGAGACAATCTTTTGTGCTGGTATTTCAAGGATCAGAAGAAAAAAATCAGACTGTAAGCATGCTATGGTAGAGGCTGTTGTCTTATTGCTAGTAGAAAAAATAATTAGCAGGCTAGCTTTAGTCATATGAAAGAAAGAGGTCCCATAGACAGGTCACTGCCAAAGACAGAAAGGTCATCATTGTCTACCTTATCTGTAATAGAAGAAACAGGCGATTATTACTTATTTTGCCACCAAGGATAGAGTCAAGGAGTAACGGCCATTGTTCTGGGGTTGTCAGCTCTTCCTTTGACTTGAGTCACCTTGTCTTTACTGAAGTTTCCAACTTTTTCTTAGTCCTAACAAACTTTTAGAGGTTCCTAATTCCCATACTTATCTACCCAGAGATCCCACTGACCCATCTCACATCACTTTCTCTGCTATCACCAACCAACCTGGAACGGCACTGAGAAGCTTTCTTGTAATACCACTGTGGAAGACTGATCCCATTCAATAGCCTGCTCTCCCTTGTCACTCCCACCTCTGAACCGAGGGACTAAATTTTACTATGCCCAAGGTTGAGGACACAGTTTTGTTATTATCCTTGAGATGACAAACTTAAACTTTGCCTGTGTCACTGAGAAGCATTGAGCTGATTCTAGTCCTTCATGGCTATTCTAGGGGATACCTTACAGACATGGGCAACAGTGAAAAAAAAGTTATCAGAGTCACATGATTAGTCATCCTCTTGCCAGGCACACAAAGATGTTTAGATTGCTGCATTCACTATGCTTGCCTAAATATTCACTGAATTGCATATTCCAGGGACACTTGTGATGCTTTCTCATTTTACATAATCTCCTTTGAAGGTCAGATGTCTTTTCATGCAAATTGGAAGATGTGAAGACCATCAGAGCCAATCTGTGTTTTGTACCAAACAAATCTCTGTGAACACATGTTTTGCAGTTAGCTGTTAAAAATAAAATTCTTGGGGGGACATTATACTTAGCACTCAGAGTTAACACCTCCTCTAGAACTCAACTGGATAACTATAGTCTGTGGAAAAATATAATGAAGTACAAGGCTGCAGCATCCTCTCACATCTGAAACTATCTGCATATAATGTACATTAAAGGATGCACAAAAGTGTAGCACTGGATTTTTTGTTTCAGATATCAAAAAAACCTTTTTTGTTTTTATTTTGTTTTGTCCGACTCCTACAAAATGTATAACTGTGAAATATCCATTGGAAAAGCATACATCAAACAAAGAAGCAAAGTCTACAAGCAGTTAGAACAGTAGCAATTAATAGCAGCTGGCTGGCTTCAGACTGGTGCTATACCATTTTAAAGAAATAATTTTTGCCCCCAGCTGCAATGTTCCCTTAGTGCAAAAAAATTTGTTAACTGTGTAGAAAGTATGAAAAAAAGATACTTGTACAACAAATGCCAAAGCCTTTCCTTTCTTTTTTCCTTTTAGAAGGCCTAAATTTTCTGCTCATAACTTTACAGAAGGATGATCACTTTGTACCACAACATGCATGAGAGTCAGTTAGGTGAATGATTCAACAGTATGCAAAATTAAATTTTGCAAACTAGCATTGAGGGTACTTTACTGCAAAACCCTTTCAAAGGCTGGGAGAGATTCCAAGGAGGGTGGCCTGTTGGACAAATCCAAGTTGGGAAGTAGCCAAGCTCTTTAGAGGATGAAGGGAATGGAGAGCCAGGGAAATATTAAAGGGTCATGAAGGCAGGGGAGATAAGGGTTACTGGAAGGTCACAGGAAGGGAGCATCAGAAAGTTCAGCTACATTTCAGGGAACTTACGAACTTTGCAAGGTCCTATTTATGCCATATTTATTGATTTATGTCAGGATGATACTTTCTTCTACCTGAGAGGGTTCTTAAAACAACAGTGGACATCAAACTGCCTGCCACATGAAGAATTCTAGGTGACTACATCTGTTACCATTAAGAATGAATCCGTCAATAGAAGATGCTATAAACAACTTATTAACAATATAACCTATTGTTGAATTTCCAAGCTTGCTGTTGTAAATACTTCATAAGAGAATTATGCTTCCTTGTGGGGATTACACCATTTGGTCTACATTTATTCCTGCCAAGTTGACCGTTATTATTTGGAAGCTTCCTATAAATTCAGTGTGAAAAGGCATATGAGCAGTTCAGAACTTTTTTTGAGCTTAGTGGTAAAGATGTAGAAGTAAATCAGGATTGGGAATTAACACTTCTTTTTAAAATATAAAACTTCCTTTTTTCATTTTAAAATGTTGTGACGTGTTATTTAATAAAGTGGGAAGGTACAGCATATAGCTGTGGGAAAACATTACTCTCCTCTGCAGTTCCACTGAGTACAATATTCAGAAAACAGTCTCATGAACTGCAGTGACAGGGCACTTGCAACTAATGGATGAATTCAATTTAATTAAAAGCAAGTGAAATACTATGGGTGGTTCAGCATCAGGCTGGAAGCTTCACTTAATCCAAAATAGAACAGAATGACAAGAGTGGAAATAGTTCAGTACATCTCTTACCTTCTTGTCCTGAAGTGAGAACTGAAACTATTGCACACTGTTTTTAAGTTTATCCTAAACAGAATTTCAACAATAGCATTATTATCCATGCTTCAGTAACGCTGCATTCTTAGCTGCAATATGTGATTCAACCTATAGAGGCAAGTGGAAATGTCTTCCCTGAAATGGTCTTTATGGCTTCTTTCATGTCAGTGTTGGAACTTGGAAGCAAAGTTGACACATAAGTTTGTTATTTCCTGTATGCAGTCCATTTCTAAAAAGTGACCCTCTCTGTTTTTTATCTCTCTTGATTCTCTCATGTAAACAATTCCTCAAAACCCATTATAAATTCATTTTATGAGCCTGGATTCCTTGAATGAATTGAACAAAAGACCTAGCCTGGGGATTAAATTGTTTGTTTCCTATGAATCCTCTACACTACTGCTTTTGACTTAGCTAGAATTCCACATGGAGACATCCCAGATGAAAAAACCTGAGGTTGAATCCTCCTGCTGCCAGGACACAACCATACTTATTCAGTGGACAAGATGCAGCAACAGTTGTGACAATCTGAGGAATCTGTTTCTGTACAGTTTATGAATGCTGACTGCTACTGCAGCCCTTCCATGTGCAGCTGTATCAGACTCTAGAGTCCATTTCAACTATGTGGCTGGCTTATCATCAGTGTTCCCATCCACCCGCACAGAAAGGGACAAGATAAATCCTTACATCAGAGAAACACAAAGCTAAAACAAAGATCACAGAGCTTTCAACTTTATACATCTCAAAGAAATACCCCTTGGACGTGCTTGACTCCCTCTAAAGGCAGAGACAATTTTCACATCTGGATTTAGGAGCGAGGACCATAAACAAGGAAAATAAACAGTGGGAATAACTAACTCCTTTACTATTTTAAAGGCAGTGTTTGATAAAGCTATGAAAAGGTTTTATATTAAGTACTTGCTTGAGGTGACAGTGGCTAACGTCCAGGAGGCTTTTAGGAGAGGTAATCTGTAATTGGAGACTTGCATAACAGAGTTGTGAGAATGTCTGTATGGGTTGCTCGGCCTGAGGAAGTGTATGACAGGCCACAGAGATATATAAAATGAAGGTCAAAACATATGGCTCTAAAATGGCGGCATTCAAACACAACAGCCTGGTTGGAAGCGCAGCTACAGATCAGGCTGTCAGTGTTGAAAAAGAATAAAGTCATTTTACATTGAAAAAAGATACTGGTTAATCCAGTATCTCAGAGTCAAGAGTTCTTGGCTGTGTAAGCCCTTATTTAAGCTAACCTGTACTTCAGTATGAGAAGTTTTCCCTTTCTTTGCCTTCAAAGCTATACTCAAGGTGTATACTCGTTCTGCCTGTTCAGCACTCAGTGCCTGAAGTCATAAACTTTGTTTGTGACATCACAGTTGTTGTTATGTGGGTTGTTTAATAAAGGTCATTCATGCAAATTGGACTAAATTCACTAGTATTCTAAAAGAAAAGTTATTTCAACTGTAATACCTAACTTCACTGTTACATAAATTACAATGTCTCAAATAACTTTAAATAAGAAACAATAAGCAACAACTTCTTGCACTACAATAGCACCCAGAGATCCTGGTTTCTCAATCTGGGCTGCACTGTGTAAAAAGACAAAGGAGAACAACTCAGTCTGAGAGGCAAAAAAGATACAAGAAAGAGACAGATTAAATGATCCATTGAGCATAACACAGCAAATCAGAAAGAGAAGGAAATTAATCTAGATTTGTGCCTCAACACAAAATCAGTCTGGTCACAGGATTTTCTAACTCTGTAGGCAAGGTGCAGTTAAGACTTTTTTCCTCCCTTTTACTGGGTTTTCATTATATTTGCATATGAAAGAGGTGTCAAAAGGATGAAACTGACATCCTGTGTTGAGTGCCAAAAAGCCTTGCTTCAGGCTCTTTCCAAATAAAATGTTTTCTGTGAGACTTCCCGCTATTCTTTAAGGAAAAGCAAATTAAATTAAACCAACATCTCAAGCTGTATTTTCTCTTTTTTCTCTTTGTACTGCTCAATTATAAATCATTTTAGAAATCTGTTAAGACAAAGTACTCAAACATAGTTGGACAAAAATATTGGATAATTTGTAGTATCTTACTGTTGGATCTGTTTTTCACTCAAAGATAAAAGGAGAAAACATTCTTGTTTCCAACTGTATTTTTAGCAAATCAACCACACATTAAAATCCTCACATTTTTCCAGCTAAGCATTGTATTTTTGCCCCAGTTCCTGGCTGGAGGAGTCTCCTTTGATTAATCCTAATCTTTACCCTCAGTCATGTGAAAAGAATAATCTATTATTTGATTAAACTTAAATAAAGACCATGGAGATGTAGGAAATCCATAGCTTTTCTATGTCAGGATGCTTTATCTTGTAATAGATGAGGAGGACCCTTGTTTTTGTATACCCTCCTGTACTAAAAAATGATTTGCAAGCTCTGAACACACAAATATTGGCATGTACCCCCACTTCTGGCAGCTTCAAGATGTTGTAAGTCTATAAAACCTAACATCACAGCAGCCTGGCTTAAACGTCTTATGAGTAATGCATACAGAAACATCCAAGTATGTAGCTTGTTCCATCAAAAGATCAGCTGCACATACAGCAGTACCTTCTTCCCCATACTATCTGCAGCCCACAGGCTGGTGGTTGTGTCTTCATTAAACATGGATGCAGCCAGCTAAAGGGACAAGGCAAAAATACTTAAAGCCAAACATATCAGATTAAAAAGCCACTGTTTTCTGATGTTTAAAAATAGGCTAGAACTGTCTGGGAATTTTCTAATAAGCAGTTTTCACACTGTTTAAATTGTTGGATAGACAAAACTAAAACTTTCCTCAAAGATGTACCTGTATCAATTACACAAGGGTAAGAGTGAAATTGCACGTGTGTGTGCAAAGAATGTAAAAGAATGGAAATAGAGAACCCTGGATTTACTTCATCATCCCCATAAAGAACTACTTAAGGTGTTTGCTATTATGGGACAATTAGCCTAGGCAAAGGATTTTGTGATTTTCCTCTCACCCATTAAAATGCCCAGGTCTTTCTTTGTATCTGATTCTCTTCCTACCTAAAACTTTATGGTCCAATCTAAAATTCACCAGTGTCAATAGCAGTCATTTTATACTTGGCATTTGAGGAAACCCTCTGTATGATTAAGAAGTAATTGTGTTTATTTTATTAACAATATTTGAATTAAATTTATGATAACAATACCAGAGAAAGCTGGAGATTTGTTCTAGTGACATAGCAGTTCTTTCACATGACTATGTCCTTCTCTGCCCAAATGTAAGAAATAATTCCTTTGATTCGATTGAAATCAGAACATTATGTGAAGGAATTATTAGAGCTACTTGTTAAAATATATGGAAAAAGTAAAGCATTTTTAGTTGAAAAAAATGGTATTCGTCAGAATTCTATAATTCAGAATTCGTGACCTGCTCCAGTAATGCTGTTCTTTCTTAGATATCCATTATGCTATACAAACAAGGGTCTTCTTTTTCATATTTTACTTAGTGATGTACTACAACTTATTAGGGTGAAGATTACCTTAGTTTTACTCACATATAATTATTTAACACATTAATCTATTTTAAATGAATAATGCTACCCTGCCTCCACACTGACTCTTGTGCAAAGACCAGCATAGATGTATTCCCAAATTAGGTGATATTTGGAATACCATGAATCACATTCTTAATCATCATCAGTTACTGTTGTAGATATCTGGTATTTAACACTATGCAAATCATAAATGTCCTATCAGATATGTATCAAATAATGAATATACTTAGTATGTTCACTCTGCCTGCATCACAGAAGTGCGAGAGCAAGCAAACGTTGAAGCAAGTGAGCTTACACATTTCAAAGTGAGATACATCCCTGTGATTTTAATTGTAAGTATGCAATTTATGCAATAATTTCAACAAAATTGGATAATCTTTTAGGTGGAAAAAATAGGTAGATGGATAAATGCATAATCAGTTATAAGTCTGTTGATACAAAAAAACCCAAAAGGCAGGCATGCCAGCTTGTACAAACTGATACAAGTCAGAGGAAATCAGAAGGATGACAATGTACGTGTGCTGAGCCTGTCACTAGGAATGTAGAGTGATTCAGCAGAGCAAAGACATGTTTCTCAATAATCTGCATTAGTGCAGTTACATTATGAAGAATAAAACAATCAGAAGGGGCAAATGTTATTTTTTACAGTGTAAATAAACCTTAATAATTTTTAAAATAAAAAGAAGTGCTCCTGCTGACAAGTGACACCATAACTAAGGTTTTTGATACTGTTGTTATGAACAGGATATCTACCTAGGTACTCTGATTAAAATGACAATTTGTATGGTCAGTAAAATACACCTGAAATAACCTCAGATAAGGTGCATTAAATGAAGAGACATGTAAAAGCCCACGTATGAGCTCTTTACTGTGTAACTAATTTCACCTGTTTAGAAAATAGTGAACATCCTATCATAAATCAATGTCTTAGGGAATTAAGTAAATAGAAAACCAAATTTAATAAATAAAAAAAATGTAATAAAATCAATGGTGTTAAAATGTAACGAGTCATAAGTTCACTGAGAGTTATCTTAAGAAGAAATGTTGTGATCAGCCTCAAGATAATCCACTTGCAAGTAACAACAAAATTTTCTGTTTCACTTGTGCTTTCTAGGCAAAAAAATAAATAAAAATCAAATAAAAACCTGGCTTTTATAGTAAACTTTCTCATTACTGTTGAGCACAATGTATTTTCCAGGATAAAACTGAAAGAGGGAACTTCCGGTTTATGGGACAATCAGTAATGATGTGCCAGGTAGGGTTATCTTCCACACACAGCAACATTTCTAGCTTTCAATACCAAAATGGTTGTTCATGATGATTCCAGTTGTATTCTTCTGACACTCAAAACACACACACACATGAACTCAGTCTACTTCCCAAGAAAAGTGAAGGGGGAATTAGGAATTCAGAACATCTGACTGGGTAAATGCTGTTTACTCACACACTGTTTTTGCCAGGCAAATCTCTGCGGAAACAAATTCCAGAGAATAAAGGCATTATCCTTGCGGTAAGAGCTATTATACACCCATTTATTACCAGCTAGATGGTCTGAAGGGAAAAAGTCATTCAATTTTTTTGCTCATTGACCTTTTTCCTTATAACTGGGCCCCTGAGCAATATGGCCATCTGGTACTTTGGAGTTAAGCACTGATGCGATGGAATAAGGACAGCACATGGAACTGTTATTTAATCTTTCTTTGGCTTACTAAGGTTCAGACCAGGTATGTTACCAGTACCATCACCTGAGCTTCACAAGAAACTCAAGTGAAAAACAAAAAACCCGAGACCTGAGGTCAGAGGATCCCAACTACTCATTCCTGTTGGCTAGGCAGCAGAGCTGTTTACACACAGAACCTCCATACCCAACCATTCCTCCACCTTCCTGCCCTAAAAAACTCCACGGGCTTACTGAGATTCGATGCTCAAGAGACTGTTCAAGGCATTATGTCTTCCTATATATTACCTTTGCTCCAGGGAGTGGCTCAAAAACTCCTAATTTTCAGTTTTTCTGCGCTTCTCTGATGTCACTTTTCGGTTGTTTGTCCTTTATGGAAGAAATTAATTGAGCAGCAGAGTTAGGAGAACACACCTGGAACACCTTTCCTTCCCCCCCAGATTATTTAGGTATCTTCCCAACCATACTTTTACTTTTTAAGCCGGTCTTCCCCCGTCCCTGCCAGCCAGAGCTCCCGGAGCAGGGGCCCTGCCGAGGACCGGCCTGCGGCAGCGGCACCGCCGGCTCCAGCGCCCCAGGGTCGCCACGGCAACGCGTCAACGCATGCAAATCTCTGCCGCCTGCCCGGGCCTCGGTTGGCCGACGCCATTGCTCGGTCACCAAGCGGAGGGAGGAACCCGCCTTCGGCAGGGAGGAGGCAGAACGGGTGGGGCAGCTCCCCTCCCCTCCCCTCCCCTCCCCCAGGCTGTTTCGGAAGCACATGGGTAGCTCCTGGACTGATCATCAGCTTTTCCTCCTGGGGAAGCAGCAAAAGTACCTGTGTGGGGAAAGTCTGCTTGTCCCACTTAACACCTGCGGGTTGCTCGGTAGGACAGCTCCCCAGTCAGGCCCTGCATCTCTGGAGCAGGGTCTTCTCTCTCACACTCTTTCCCCTCTTGAGTGGATGAAAGGGGACAAATGGTCTCGTTCCGAAGCCCTGGCAACAGAGAAGAATAAAGAACATAGGTAGCCCTAATTTTGTCTCCTACACATGCACTGTTCTCATTCAGAAATTCACAGGTTTTGGCCAAATTGTTTCATTCCAAATGTAACTTTTGCAAGCCTCTCATTTTCCATGGAAATTAATTCTACAGAAATAAATTTTAAAACCCAACAACAACAAAACCCAAATAAAACCCCCAAAACCCAAACAATCAAACAAACAAACAAACAAAACCCCAAACCCAAAACAAAACCGGTACGTAATTGCTACAAAAAACCCACCACCAGTTGACACATTCTCTTGGTGTTCCCTGCTGGCAGCACAAAGTACAAGTCCCCAGTGCCGCTTCCATTCTATGCTATTCAGTGTAACAAACCTCAGCTGTCAGTTAGTGAAAAACCTTAAAATGCACAACAGGCATCATTTACTACCAAGGAGTCTTGGCAAAAGCAACACCTTGTATCCTACTAAGCAACAGAGATTTACTGCAAGCAAATTCCAGTCACGATTTCACACTGAGATTTTTGGCGTGGCCGGTATGCTTCAAAGGCAGACATGAAGCAAACCTGTCAAATGGGTTTTTACAACATCACACTCTTTAACTGTCTGCCCTGGCAGTCTTATCAATCCAGATCATGTTAATTCCCAAGCCTGAGGAAAGGAACATGACAAAAGGCCTTCAGAGAGATAAAACAGGGTTGTTTGGTTTGTATGAGTTACACTGCAAAACACCAGCATGTAAAGGACAAAAGTGATACTAGTCTAGGCCTTCTGACGCTGCAGAACCAGTGTGCCAAACAATTATTTCAGCTTTAGGCTGTGTATTGCAAAAGGTGTTTACCAAATGAATAATTCTTGGATTACAAGCCAATGGCATTTAAACTTCACTTAGCCTTAGGGGTTAAACACAATTTGTATTGCAAAAAATTTATTGTCAGCATGACATAGAGCTTCCACCATTAAGTGCAATTTAGACACAGACTGGCTCTTTACCAGTATTTGCCAGATGTTTGATGCCAGTAAAAATACATGAAAAAAATTATTTCCCCTTCACCGTTGACTCTGTCACACAAGATTGTTTGCTTCCGTTTATTTGAGGTATACCAGACTGTGATGGCTACATGTGACAAGTCAGGTAAACAAATACTGAAGAATAATACTACAGCTACAGAGTCAAAATCCAGGAGTTACTAAAATTAAAGTAACCCTTGGTTTCATAAATCTAACAGAAAAGTTATAATAAGAAATAAAAGCATGCTTCCATTTTGTAAACACATTCACCTGTATGTCTTCAGAAGATACAAAAATTATTTCCTCCATTGCAAGATTTTAGGTGGAAACCATGTTAGTGGTAGACAGATAAGACTGTTTTTTACACATGAGCTGTTCCAGATCTCGGTGCAAACATCTGGAAATGACAAGTAGTCACAGTACAAGACTATTAGGAAAAACAAGCAATCAAACAAAAACACAACAAAAAGCAAAACCCGAAACTTCTTTTGCCCTTTGAAAAAGTGAAAGTGTCCAGATCATTAGATATGGGAAATGAACTAAACAATACTTCAACTCCAATTTAAAGCTCCCCTCAAATGCTTAAAAAAAGTTCTCATGAGGGTAATGGAATATATTTTATGCTACAAAAACTGTTAATAAAACAGACTAGTCTTTGAATGAATTACTATGGATATAAAACCTGGTAGATTTTTACATAAATCCATTCATATCAACAGTATATTAAAAATTGAGTACTGTGTTTTGTCTAAGTTACTGGTTGGCATTTTAAGTATGCATGTTTGCTTATGTGTGTGTAGATATTTAGATATTGTAAAAACAAAAATGGAAAACACTGAAAAATGTTTGCTATATTACATATCAAACATGTGGGTTACTGCAGATGACTGGTACAGATGACTCTGATACTTTAAATTGCATGGTACCAAATTGCCTTTAGTCACTTTTGGTCTGTATCTTTTCAGTATTTCATCATCAACCCTTGCTGACTAAGTAAAATACACACAAAGCATACAGGAATTACTTTTACCAGAGGAAGAAAAACAGAAGTTAATTACTTTCCATTGTGTATTTTCTTTAAGCCAGATGAAATCATGTAATGAAGAAGATTGTACCAGTACAGGCTAAGGGTTGACTTGTTGGAAAGCAGCTTTGTGGAGAAGAACCTGGGAGTCCTGATGAACAACAAATCACTATGAACCAGCAGTGTGCTCTTGTGGCCAAGAAGGCAAATGGTACCCTGGGGTGCATTGAGTGTGACCAGCAGAATGAAGGAGATTCTGCTCCCTCTTTACTCCACCCTATTAAGACCACATCTGGAGTAGTGTGTCCAGTTCATGAGAGACAAGGAATTACTGGAGAGAGTCCAATGGGTGTCTACAAAGATGATTAGGGGATGAGATTATCTCTCTTATGAGGAAAGTCTGAGAGCCCTGGGGCTGTTTAGCCTGGAGAAGAGATGACTGAGAGGGGATCTTCTTAATTACTGTAAATATATAAAAGTTCAGTGTCAAGAGGATGGGGCCAGTCTCTTTTCGGTGGTGCTCAGTGACAGGACAAGGGTCAATGGGAACAAACTGAAACACAGGAATTTCCACCAAAACATAGGGAAAAACTTTTCTGTGAGAGTGTTGGAGCACTGGAACAAGCTGCACAGGGACGTTCTGGAGTCTCCTCTAGAGACTGTATGTGTTCCTGTGCAACCTGCTCTAGGCAAACCCACGCAGGGTTGGGCTAGATGATCTCCAGAGGTCCCTTCCAACATCTACCTTTCTGTGAATTTGTGATGATACTCCCTAGAACAGTCATTATTATATGAAGTAATCTACATTTCATGTATATGTGCAATTAGAGATAATTTATATAGAGAAGACTATCGTCTACACAATATTTTTTTAATTATTTGTTACTTAATAATAATGATGACGGTCTTAATATTTTCCAAACAGGACATCCTGGAACAATAGGAAGGGTCATAGAGAAACCAAGAAAAAATATAAGAAATGATACAGAAATTTTTCATAGGATATCAGTTTGTCTGAAAATTTCCCAAAGGGTCTGAGATAAATATCAATAAAAGCAAGACAGGAACAGCCCTGATATAATGACTTCACACTTATTTTTGTGACCATCATTCCAGCTAATAACTCTTTTGCTTCTGTTGCCCTATTTTGCTTCCTGCAAAACTCTGGATGGGATCCTATCTGAAGGTCAACTTGGATGCAGCAGAGGAACAATAAACAAACGAAGAATATGAAAAATGCCTTAAAAAGCAGCTTGGATGGGGCAAAGGTGAGAGGTCATCAGTTGCCTGGACTTCTTTATTTTTACTGATTATAATAACTCATTTGCTCACGGAGAGAAAATAAATGAGGGAAGTCTGTTTCATTATACATTATTTTTACTTTCTAGCTTGCTTTTCTGAAAGTATGGCTATGTTTATTATATGGCTTTCCCATTACAACTGTTTCTTTTCTCCCCTGTGTTAAGCAGTAATGTTTGATTCACTGAAGACTTTTCTATGACAGCAAGGTTTGGTAACTGAAGGTTTAAAACCTTCACTATTGAGCCCATGAACTCAGTCTATGTTTAATACAATTCAGTTGTGAAGGCACTAGTCATGAGACTAATGTGTTTATTTTTTTGACATTGCCTTGGCCAGTGCCATCCTTTTGCTTTACTCTACAGATTAGCATGCAGATGCTCCAACAGAACATACCTTCAAAGCATCAGTTAGGAGGTCAGTAACTGAATTACCCTCTGGGCTGAGGAACTTTTCTTTCCTGAGAAAGAGAAAGGTTACACTGAGGCTGAAAAAACTGTGTGCCATGTTTTCATTACCATTTCTAATGGATAGCAGGAAGACAGAAAAGATTATGTTGCAGCTAAACACACAGTTCAAACATGTACAACCAGATTTCCCTTTGAAGCTGGAAGTCTTCCCAGGGAGATGGATATTGATGCAGCTGAAGCAACAATAATTTTTCAAGCAGTGAAATACTGCCACACATTCCAAGGCTGGACTACTTCAAGCAAATTACAGAGTGTTAATGACATTTCATTGTGTGACCACCTGAAGATACCTTTTCTTTCACAAAACTCTATTACTTCAACACCTCTGATAATACTTCTCCATAACAGAGATTGGTAGGAGAAATTTGAAATCTCTGACTTAGTGCCAGTAACGAGAAATAGAAATTCTGAGAATGAATTTTGAAACTCTGAAACACAATGAGGCCATGGAAAGGATCCTTATGTTTAGACAGAAAATGAACAAACCCGGTATTTAGAAGAAGCAACAGGAGAATAAATTGCAGCATGGAGATCATGAGATGATGAACTTCCCAAAAAAGTTTGCATGAAGAAGCATTTTAATTAATCCATTTAATTTCTCTCCCTTGGCAGAAAGGGGTAAAATCATTAGTTATGAGAGACATCTGTATGTAAATTTTTCCTGTGAATGATTGTGCACCGCTTTAACTTTTAGTCACAGACTTTTCACTCCATGAGAAAGAAGGCAGTTTATATTGCCCTGGACACCACTGTTCCTTCGCACTCCCTCTTCAGGTCTGTTGTTGCACTACATGGTAACCACGTTTACTGGCCTGCCTTCCCAGAAGGCAGCCTGAGAGTCATCACTCCTCACACACCAGAGCTCTCTGCTGCGAATTTCCTCCCCTAACTGCCAAGAACATCAGATGAATTGGATTTGCAGAAATCTGAACTCCTCGCCTCCAGCTCAGGGCAGCCCAGTGCTCCTCTATACAGACTGTACATTTCTTCCAGCCACCCCTCAGACTGATTGACTCATTGCAGCCTCACACAGTCTGCCATTTCTCTCTCTCTCACATCTTGTTATATTCCACATAGGCAGCCACGATTTCCAAATGCTGTCCCAATATCTGGAATCACCTTGTCTCCAGGGCAGCCTGTTTTACCCCGCTATCATACTGCAGAGCCATTGATGAGTCTGTGCTCCTAGCTTGCTGGCATCAATGCCTAGATAAAAACTGAAACAGCAACACATCAGCTTCAGGGGAGCCCAGCTACACACAGTATACTTCAGAATGAGGCAATTTTTTTCTTGAGAACAAACTATTCACCCTTTCAGTCACTCCTATTACTGCAATCTGGACAGAGGATGTCCTTTCTTTCACATATATTTTCTACCTAACATACACACTTGACTTCATAAGCAACTTTCTCATCAAGCAAATAACAGGTAATGAAGGCCTCCAATAAAGCAGAAAAAGTTTAACAAACCAACAACGAGAAGAAGCTGTAGCTGTAAAAAGTGGAGTTAAACACAAACCAAACAGATTTAAAACAACAAGGAAAAACTGTTAACTGATGCACTGAGTTCTTCAACCCCTCAAATCTACAAATCAAGTCCACCTGACTTTAGGAAAGACAAGCTTTAGGCTAGCTACAAAATTAGTTGGATTGAGTACTATGGTCCATGTTAAACACTAGGTCAAACTAACAATCTGTTGATCCCTTCTGGCTCTAAAATCTATGAGTCAAATAATTCTTCTGAAGTGGTCCCCACAGGGATTTAAGCCTCGGTGACTTAAACCCCTACCATTTCTATCTGCAGTTGCATGTTAAAAATTTATAGGTTTTTTTAGCTACCAGCCTCTCAATTTCAATTTCTTCACAGTATGCTCCAGAATGTGTCTCCAAGTAGAACAGCTACAAGTGATTCTGTATCCCTTTGCCTTTTTCCATCCATTAACCACTTTGGAAATTAAATAAGCCAGGAATAATGCCAGCAGAAAGGACTGATTCCCAGTTCTTCCTTAAAAACCCCTCTTAAGCAAGATCTAGAATTTAACTACAGCCAAAAAAGACGAGAACTGCACTTAAACTAGTTTTTATCCTCTACTTCTAAGCCAAGATGTCACTAAAACAACAGCTGTGTAATATAAATGTGACATGGGATCTAAAATCTCTCTGCACTCAACCAAGCAGTGAAGAAAGTCAGAGATTCTCCAGTCTTCAGATGGGCCTGAAAATACTTGAAAGCCTTCAATATGCAGTCTGTTAAGGCACTGGAGTAAACGTGTGCCAAACATGTAAAACATCCATTGAGGCCTTTCCTGATAATATGGATTTATACCTGGAAGAGACCAAGCAAAGTCTTGGTCTGAGAAGCAGAGTGGGCACTTTGTAAGGTCAGCAGTCCTTCTGTATTAATAGTAAGTTTAAACATTTGTCCCATCAGTCACAACCTCCCTTTTTTTTCTGTCTGCCTCCTCTTTCCTGTTCATTTTGTAATCTTTCCTTGTATCTTACTTTTTTTCTATATCACTTCCAATTTGTATTCTATATCCTCCTAACACTTGACTATTCTAATGCTGTTTTCTCCTCCTGTGGCAAGCCTGCCAGGGCCAACTTCCTTCTTCCGTCGGCTTTTCTCTTTTCCCCCAGTTTGCTTTCCCTCACATTTAACTTTTCAGCATTCTCTCCATTTTGTCTTCATTGCCCATCTATACTGTTTGTTTTCTCAGAAATATATTTATTTCAGTCCTGTGTTCCTGTTCAAAAATATCTACACTGGCCGTCCATCTTTGTCAGGGGTACTCCTCTAGACATCTACCTTCTTCAGGCCAATATTAATTTACTATTCAATATATGTGAGTAACCTGTAACTGGAGGCACTGTGCCAAACTTTTAATTCACCTATGCAAAAACACTTCCAGTTCTCCTTCAGTATTTCTCCTACTTCCTCTCAGTCATCTTAGTCATAGATTTTTCTCAGACTCTTTAGATATCACCATGGCGCACAAGTTCTCTGGGATTTTACATCCTTCTCAGGATTTTATACTCACTTTTTGTTGTTGGACAGAAGCAAAGAAGATAAGGACATACCATGGGTGCCATTTCCAGGTGGCATCACCTGCTTAAGTCATCCTTCCTGCCTGCTGAGAAGCAGGACCAGCAGCTTCACCTCTCTCTTTCCTACAGCCTTATCAGGAGAAGTGGGGAACATAACAAATCTGGCTGAGCATGAAGAAGGGAGCTGCAAAGAGATGAGGCGAGGGCAGTACAACAAGATTTCTGAGAAGGTAGGGGCCAAGATACTACAGGATAAACCAGAGTTTCTGCAGGTAAATAACAGCAGCCACAAAAGGTTTCTGAAAATCAGAAAGCTGGATGAAATGAAGGGGCATATCCCTTTCCTGTAGCATGGGAAGCCTCATTGTACAACGAGCCACAATCTTCCTGCTGTAAGTGGGTTTAAAGCTGTAAAAATGGAAGACAGTGAAGTTGATCTTTTACCCACTTTCTCCTCTGAAGTTGATTTCCACATATTGACCCCTTTCATTACCTGCATGATTATTTTCCCTTCCTGTATCCTCCTCAGCCTTCTGTCTGCATATTAAACTAAGCAGCTCATTTCACATTCCCTAAGCTCAGAGAATTTCCTCAGCCCTTCCAAGTCCTGTATGATGCAAGCATGCCAGACAAATATTTAGCCCTCGAATGTACTCATGTGGCCTCTTGTTTTCCCGTTGTGTGGCTCTGAAGGGTTATGAAAATAAGAGGCCAAATAAATTCATGCCAGCAGTAATTCCAGCCCCACCCTGCAGAATGGGCAGACACCACATGGACAAAGGAACAGCCAAATTTTATGATTACATTTAAATAAATGTTGACAGTTGAAAAGGCTGCTCTGTTTCCCCCATTTTTTTCTCTCCTCATGTTCCTTAACTGCAGGGGGCTATCAGCACCTTGGCTAACTTGGCTGCAGCATAACATGAGGAGACTTTGCTCTGTAGGAACAAAAAGTTCCTTTAGAAACTTGAAAATACCCACGTAACAAAGCAGCATTAGTAAACAGGATTTCGGCGAGCACCACAATGCTTAATGATCTTGGGGGTTAAGAAAAGGCATGGATGAGGTGGGAAGAACCAACTGTTTTTCCAAATATTTTAAGTTCAGTGTTTGCCAACAGCTGCAGGAGGGAGACACAAACAGTAATATTAATAACAAAAAATAAAGGATTTAGGGTAGTATTTCACTTCATTTTGCAGGCAGTTTGTTTGTTTGCTCTGCTTTTTTTCTAGACTTGGCTGCAGGTACCTGTAGTATTATTTAGAAATTCCAGTCAGGAATTTATGGTTGCATTTTGTTGGACTGTTCACAAGCTGTATGGACACATTTCTGTGTCTTTTATCTCCTTGTAGTTTTTTTCATCCTTAATTCTACGTCAAGTCTTCTACACTCTGCCTCTGACTGTATATGAACAATACTTTTGGGTATTACCAGAATTAAACAAGAACTTCCACAAGCCGTTATATGAGTGGACTTCCTGACATCTACTTTGGAAAGGAAAAGGGAGATACTGTCTATAAAAGAAACCTACTCTTTAAATAACTTGTATTCAGGAAAAATGTAGCACTATGCTCAATTCTACTGTTTTCTGAGCACCGAGAATATGAGTTGCTCAGCCATTTCACTTCATGTTCCTTGCGTACTGTGGTTTTGAATGCTATCAATACAGATTAAACAATACATGTGTGGCTTCTTTTAAAGAACATTACATTGACAAATAATTTAGAACAGTTTAAATCGCTTGAAAATCCAGCTGAAAACTTTACAAATCATATTTCTATGGGTTTTTGTTGTTGTTGTTGGTTGTTTGTGGTTTTTTTTTTAAGGTAAATACTGCATTGGTTTGGGTTTTTTTCCTATTGTGTTACTAAAGAAATGCAGTGTAACTCAGACCTGAATTGTAAGTCATGACTATTACTTCATCTTGAGGTTACTTGTATTACACAGAAAAAAAATATTAACAACCACTGTAAAAAGAATATGAGATATATTCATTTTCAACTTTTTTTAGAGGTGAGAATGGGGTTCACGTTCTTATTGGTTTGGCATCAGTTACACTATAAGTACAGTAACATGATGAAAAGTTTTGAGTTTATTAATAAAACACTGAAGTTTTTCACTGCTAAAGACTGTAATTTTGGCACTTTTGGCACTTTTGGATATGCATTCAAGCTAGATTACTTTTATCTTCCTTTCACATCTGTTTTTTCCTTCTCACCTCGCATCATTCTCTCTAATACTTCTATTTGAGCACGGATTGCCAGTGACAGACTCTTGCAGCTTTGCCTTCAAGATGCTTGATGATGTTGTACAAGGTAAAAGGAGTAATATCATTGCATTAATATTTCATTGACAGCACAGTGCTATTTAACTCCCATATTCTCCTTGCAGGTGGCAAGACGGCAAGAGTCAAGAGACCAAGTGGCACTAGCGTAACACATTTCTCCATATATTCCTCACCTGACTAAGTTTGAGTAGTGGATCTGTACTGCTGGTTAACTGTGCTACAGAAGATGAGACAGTGCAGCTGTCTCTGCAAGAGCCTATCCAAGCTCCCTGAGTTACTATCTTGGAGAATAATGCATGAGTAGTGTGGCACTTTTTGCACAGAATATAGCATAAACTTGTAATGAGATTATCTCAGGGGAGAGCCAGACCTGCTGTCTCCACACCATGTGCACCGAACCAGTACAGCGGAACCCTCAGGAGATGCATCCAAGTGGCTTGGCTTTGCCGGCATAAGGCCAGCAGATTTTATGCACTTGTGTTCATACCATATCAAGTATGATCTGGCTCCAACTATGCTGCAGAGAACTCTGGATTCCTAGAGAGCTTGTTAGCTCTGTTGCACCGTGGTTCACTCAGAGAGTCAGTTCAGGTCGGGTGCTGTGTCTGAATAAGTTCTTCTCCAGTTCGGAGTGTCATGGGGTGCGGTGCAGAGAAAGTCCTAGGTCTGGCCAGTCTTATGAGAACTGGTTCTGTGACTGCTCCCAGTACTTGATCATCCATGTTTTTCTTCTATTGGGAAAATGCTTGTTTCTTTCTGTCAGATAATGGAGAATTCACCATAACTATTTTTGGCTGGTGTACTGCTGCTAAGTGGTGTAATACAGAATAGCCTCATACTGGTGTATGGTTCCTTTGTTCTGGAAAAAATGGTGGTACTGCAGGTCAGACTAAGAGATCAGAAACCCCAGTAAAAATCCTTTCATCCTGATGCAGTGTAAAGGTTTGAACCAACATTACCTACTTCGCACATCAGTGTCCTGCCACTGGGTCTCACAAGTTGGAAGGAAGGACCTCTGTCTATTCAGAGGTCTGAACCTACTCTGCTCAAAATGCCTCAACAGCTACTGGGACAGAATGACTTTCCAACCTGCTGGTGAACAGGACTGGCTTCCGTAACAAAGCAGCATCAGGCCAAGGGGTTGAGAGCAGATCCATCTCAATGCTTCCTAACCTGCTGAGGAGGGAGCTCTTTCTTGCTTCAGGGTGTTCAAATCAGAGCTCCTGTGAGCTGAGGGAGGCATTAGATCTGTGTCTTCCATATCACTAACGGCTCTGCACACTTCACTAATGGTTAAAAGCACTGCCATCAGCACTCACTGCCTCAAAAGTATGTGAAGTGCCTGCATGACTTCTTTCCTGGAGGAGAGTTTGTATCTTTGTGGAAAGAAAGCCAGAAAGAAACTAACAAAAAGTAACTATGTGCAGTTTGATCTGAGCAATACCTACCTTTTTACTTCTTTTGTTCAACAAGAGGTAAAAGCACATTATTCAGAATATAATCTATATTTAAATGGCATGGCAGCTGTCATCTTTTTTCTTACATGAATATTTCTACCACTGTATTCTTAAGCTTCTGACTACTGCAATCAGTGCTTACAGGCCTCTCTTTACGTTATAAGCCAGTTAGTAGAATTCACTTTCGTCCATTTTGTGAAAAAAGTCAAAACACCATGCTTTTCAAAGTCTAGCCACTGGACTCTATCAAGGTGCTCTGGAGCAGTTCTGTTTCAAAAGAATGTTACAAAAAATGTTAAACCTCCTATACTGGCATGAGAAGACCCTACAAAATTGAAACGCCAGACTAGTGAGATGGAATTTGCCTGCGTTGCTGACTAGGAAGGGAGAAGGGAGAAGAACAGCACACATTCCTACTCCAGAAGGAAAAACCTGGTTGTGACTCAGACAGGGGAAAATTTTTCCAAGAACAGTTCATCCTAGTGAAACTAAGATAGTCAGGTCGTGTTGCCAAGGTCATTGACATTTTTGTTTATCTGATCCTTAAAGGGAAATTACCAAGTTAGAAGTTGTGGACTATACCCTCCATGGGGCAAACTGCTCCAGTGTAGCCACTGGAGGCACTTAATGGCACCACATGTTTCCTACTGTTGCTTAGCAGTCCTTTTCTTGTGTTGAGTTTTGCATTGCACACAGTTTTCGTAATTTTCCACAGCTGATTTCTGAAAGTCAAGCTGTTCCACAGTCTGGCTTTCCTATATGTAATCCTATAGCTGTGTGCTTGCAAACTGAAATGTGAAATTCACACAAGAAAACTTGCTTTAAGTAAAAAACAATGCAATGAACAAAAAACAATGCAATGAATTAGTGTCCAAAGAAACACTGGGCCATATTTTCCTGCCACTTGCTATGTCCTGCCTCCTCCCATTCAGAATCATCTCTTGTTAAATGACTGCCTTTTTGTCCTTGCATGTGCAGCCCTGAGTTACGCCAACTGCTTAGAGCCTAAAGTGAAGAAATTTGATTTATTAAATGTTCAGTCCCTGTAAGGTGTAACCTCCCTGTTTGTGCAGAACAGCTGCACAGAAATGTCTCTATTGTTTTGACAAAGGGCAACTCCTTGCTGGAGGCAAGCGTTTGAAAATAACTTCTTACTCTAGTTAGTGCCATTTTTGTTATCTCAAAGTGATGACTCCCCTCTGTAGTTTAAAAATAATGGGATTTAACTCTAGCAAAGTATCAGGATTGACCTCTCCTTATTTGTCTTCTGAGTGGAAAAGCACTTCTTGCTGGCCAGTAAAGGGAAGTACAAAAGTAGTCCCAGATTTACTGGACGTAAATTCAAGCAAACAGCCAATGTTTCATAACCCCTGTTGCTTCAGCATTTTGCAGGCCTACTGTGAGCCAACAGGCCAGATTCAGCAGAGTCCTAGCAACAGAATTTATTTGATTTTTCAATAAAAGTGGAGATCCTCACACACTGAGATATCTGGGGTTTTAAAACACTATCTCTGATGAGAATTCCCTGCTCATATTTTTTGTCTCTCATCACACACCTGAACTTCAAGCTTGACAGGGCAAGTTTCCTCTCTGGTATGACCAGGACATACAGGGACCTACTCCTCAATTGAAACTTGCTGATGGTAGTGATATATTACCATTAGTAAAATATTAATTGGCTATCAATAAGGAGTAACCTTCTGTGCAGGTGTCTGCCTGGCTAAATCTATGAAGTCTGGAGTCACATTGATGCATTCATAACAGGTCCTCTGGAAGCATAATCCTCCCATGCATTATGGGGGAACCTGACATACACAGTGTAACTACAAAGAATTTTATTTACAACCATATTCCATATTATTAATGGATCAAAATCTGTAGTGTAAAAGTGATTGTACTTAGTATCTATGAATCATTTATTCCACAAAGTGCATCATGGGCTCCTGGAAATACTCCACAGGAAAACTTTTGTGTAGGTTATCACTTCCACATCTTCTTCTCATCAAAAGAAGGGTCCAGTCTCCCTCAGCCACATAAAGTCAGTCAGTCAGAAGCCACTGTCATTTTATGCCAGATCTCAGTATTGCTTAATAAAACATTTTCCTGTTTTGGAAAACACTTGGCTATTCAAAGTACAAGCAGAGACCCTAGTAGTCCCTTCGAGTAGCCTCACTGTGAAACACAGCTCAAGGGAAAAGTATACTGAAGGTTTAATAACAAACATGTTTAGTAAACAGTAAGTAATCACATGAGAAACCACATATTTCAGCACATTACTCTATGCAAGATTTTTTGTTGCAGAACAATTACTAAATCAAAATGTCGATTCTTAAGAGAGATAGTTCTTTCATGACAAAACATTCTCAATAAAATTATGCATAAGATCTACACAAAATACATACTTTATCTGTCAGCTCTGTCAACAGCCTCTGAATATCCCTAAAAAATCCAATAAATTATTGTCCAAATTTATTTGAAGGCCATGTTCATTAAGTAGTCAATTCTTGATGTTTCCCTGAGAGACTGCTTACGGCAAATTTTACTGTATTTCATTCCCTCCTGGTATTGACTTATAATAAAAGAAAAACATTTTTCCCCGTTTAATGCATTTTCCAAAATTACATCAGTATCCATCTACTTCAAACAATTTCTAACAAAGGCCTTGTTCAGCTGGGTAAACAAAAAGATTTTACATATATTTTATTGAGCATTTTAAACTTTTTTATTGTGAAATATTAAGGCCACAGCTCTGGCCAAAACCCATCACTACTCAGATGAATAATTATTTAAACTAAAATAGATGCTCTTACTGTCACAGCAGAAGTTAATAAAAGCATGCAATGAACTTGCAACCTCACATGAAAATAGGGCATTAGTATGCATCACAGTTTAATGGACTTATACAGCAGCCCTAAGGCAGTATGTCTCTGAAACAATAAATACTGACTGAACAAAATGATAAACTGATCATGCTGATACACCTGTCATAAAGAGAAATATGAATAGTATAACGTATCTCAGCTTGTTCTCTTTTTCAGAAGATTAAACACAGATCATTGTCAAAGCCAATGAACAGATTTCCTGAGTGCACAACTATTCCCAAACGTGTCACAGAACAGGCAGCCAACCCAGTGCCCCCTAAGAGAAAACTGTTTTCATCCCCAGCCGTTGAGGTCACGCACTTTGAATACACTTAGAATGAAGCTTTAAGCATAGACTTTGGGGTTTTGTTTTTTTAATTAAAAACATAAATTTCAAAGAAACTAACCCAATATGAGCCATCCGTCTTTGTTTGGTGCTTTAAGTAGATTTTGTTTAAAGCTGCACTGAAGTCCATTTGATGTTGAGGGAAGGAAACTGTGCTCCTGAGGACAAGATGAGTGGCAGGGTGGGCATGGGAAGAGTGCCACTGTCTGTGGATTGGTTTCAGCAGCTTGAGTTCCCCTTATTTTTTATAAAGACAGCTGAAAATAAGTTGACAATACAGACCTCATTTGACTTGTTGCATAGCCCTGAAATCCTCTTCAAACCAAGTCCAGCTTTCACTTACATTGTCATGATCTCAGCAGAGTCAAATTTTCTTGTGATGTGTTGCTATTCACTAGAGAAAACTGAAGAAGGAAGGAACCCTTCCTGTACTGATTTTTAAACACACTGATGAGTGCTCTTTGCTGCCAGAGTTATCCTCACTGTAGTGTCTCACCACAGAGCCCATTTTTTTTAAAGCTGCGATGTATATCAGTGATTACTCATTTCATGAGGTACCAGTTAAACTTGTGTGTTTCTTTATGTCAAGTTTTCACTTTTTCCTAATGATTTGTGTTAGAGCATCAGAAAGACTGGTGACTGTATAGCTGATTCATAAATGTGTGGTACAGCAGTCTTAGGTCTTGCTCCCAGATGGTCTTCCTGTATAACCTTTACAGTCAAGGGTCATTCCTCTGTCTAATGACAACTGAGGCTACAGCATGACACCATAACACAGTAATACAGTGTCGTGGGTTAAGCTTGGCTAACAGCCAAACTCCCACCCAGATGCTCACCACTCCCCTCCATCAGGACTGAGACAGAAAATAGATCAAGCAATTTCATGGGTTGAGATAAAGATGGGGAGATTGCTTACCTGTTGCTGCCATCCACCAAACAGACTTGACTTGGGGAAAATTAATTATTTTATTGACAATTAAAATATATTCAGATGGTAAGAAACAAAGACAATCAATAAAACCACTTTTCCACCTTCTTTTTTGCAGGCCCACATTCACTCCCTGTACTCAGCACTGGTGAGGCAGCAGATTGAGGACTGTGGGCACCACAGTATAAAAAGACATTGAGGTGCTAGAGTGGGTCCAGAGAAGGGCAACAAAGTTGGTAAAGGGTCTGGAGAAGATGTTTTATGAGGAACAATCGAGGGACCTGGAGTTGTTTATTCTGGAGAAGAGAAGGCTGAGATGAAATCTTATCACTCTCTACAACTACCTGAAAGGAGGTTGTAGTGAAGTGGGCATTGGTCTCTTCTCCCAGGTGACTAGTGATAGAACAAGAGGAAATGGTCTTAAGTTGCACCAGGGGAGGTTTAGGTTCGATATTAGGAAAAATTTTTTTACTGAGAGTGGTGACGCATTAGAATAGTCTGACGAGGGAAGTGGTAGAATTACCATACTTGGAGGTGTTTAAAAAACGTCTAGATGTGGCACTTCAGAACATGGTTTAGTGTTATTTAGTAGGCAGGTGGACTTGATGATCTTGAAGGTCATTTCAAACCTTAATGATTCTATGATTCCTTCACTCCTGACTCCTGTATCCCATCATGAGTGATGCAGGGTGTTGCAGTCCGTACATAACACTTGCCTCTCTGCCATTCCTTCCTCCTCACTCTGTTCCCCTTCTCCTCTTAATGAGCTCCAGTTCTTCAGGATAAACCTGCTCCAGCATGGGATCTCCATGGGCTGCAAGGAATACCTGTGCTGCCATGGAACACCTCCTCCTCCTTCTCTGGTGCGGGTGTTTCCCTGTGCTGTTTCCCACTTTTTGTGTTCTCGTCTTCTCTCTCTCTGGAATTTTCTTCCTTTTCTTTAATATGCTTTCCCAGAGGTACCAGCAGTGTGTCTGACGGGCTCAGCTGTGTCCTATAGAGGGTCCACTGGAGCTGGCTGGAATGGCTGTGGCCTGCATGGGACAGCTCCTGGTCTGTTCTCACAGAAGCCACTCCTGCATCCCTGCCTTTGCAAAAACCTTTCCATGGATACCTATTACAAATGTATACTATAATATTTCTTTGCTGTACAAAGAGGTGCTTACCATAAGGCCCATTTTGTTGTTTTACTGTGTGTTGTGGCATCATGTAATGCACAGTGACAACAACTTGTGATTGGAATGTGGTATAAAACTTACAGTTTACTTGTGTTGCAGATTTGTAAAGATACTCTTCATGTTCCTTCTTTCCCAGAAAATTTATTTGTATCCCTCTCTCACCTTCCAGAAAACATTACGCAAACTCATAGATTGAACCACGTATGAAGATTAAATGGAAAGGCAATATAAACAAAAGAAAGTGAATTATCTACAGCAATTTAATCATCTAAACAAAGATGGCAGCCAGATATGTGTGGATATGCATGCATGTGTGATTCTGTGTATGAAGAAGAGAGGAATGAAGAAAGAAAAAAGAGGAGAGGGAGAGCATGAGAAGGAGGAAGAGTAACTTGGGAACTTGCAAACTCCTGACATTATGGGGCAATGCAAACAGCCAGAGATGAGATTATTTATGTCAAAAGAAAACAGACACATAGGTGCAGACTGAACTAGGCTGACACAGTGATCACCTGCCTGTAAATTTACCCAGTCAATCTGTACCATAGAAGATCACTCCATTTCTCTGCTGGAATGATGAAGCTGGAAGAAACATAAAGGTAAAATAAAAAGTATTATGGAAGCTGTATTGCATTTCAGGTGTGGAAGGCCATTTATGGTGTTAGATCTTGGATGAAAAAAGCCATCTTTTGTGCACAGTGGTGGCTAAAGAATATCAGGTTTGATCTGTTACAACATATTACAGAAAAATCAGCATCTGTTTGAGATTACACCTATAACAAGTATTTTAAAGAATGGAATTCTGAAGGCAACTATGGAAAATACAGACTTTAAAACATGTTCTGAACTCTTGGGACTAGTAAGCCTTCCTGTAACAGCCCCTTAATACTTAATGATCTGAGCTTTACACAACCTATGAGCAATAAAATGGTGTGTATTATGTGGGCAAGGAAGCAGAAAAATCTGCTGTTGGAAACTTCTGAAGATTAGAAATTATATATGCAGTGCAAACACATTGTGGCTGCACTGAATCCTGAAGTATGATGAAGGAAACAGGGAAATGCTTTCATATTTAATTGCTTTTTTGAAGCACATTAATGTTTTCACAAGAAGCAGTTTCCACTCCTCATCTATTTCATTCAGAGATATTTATTTTTTCTAGTCTTCTTTTTTCTTGCCTTTTCAGAACTGAGTTGTTCTCAAAACAGGACTAGACTAAAAGTACTGATAGGAGGAAATGAGAAACTGATGTTTTTGAAAGATAAAAAGAGGATATTTTCAGCTGATACGTTTCAAGAGTGGTTCTGTGCTAGACAAACTTATCTGACAGTTTCCTACTGATCCATGATTTGTACTTAGTCATTCAACATATATATAAAATGAAACCTCTCCTGTTTTTATTCTTTATTGGCATACAAAGAGATGCAGTTGATCAAGTACAAACTATTTTAATTTAGTTTTAGAGAATGCCTGCAGGGCAAACTGACTAAGCATTGAAAGGATGCCACTATGAATTCTTCTGCTAGAGGAAAAGACAATTTATATGGCTGGCAATCTTTTACATTTCATAGCAGTACAGTTGGTATTTATTTGTTTTGCTAGAGTGTTTACAATCAAAAGAATTACTTTTTAAAAAATACAGTGACTATTGCTTAGGTCAGGGATTTTTGTGCTGCCAGCTCTTACTTGAAACCATAACAAAAACATTTTCTAAATACATATGAATAATTAAATTGCTAAGTAGTACTTCTACTTAGCAAGTGAATTACTGTATGTTGTATAGAATGATCACAGAATCAGAGAATCATAGAATAACAGATTGGAAAGGACCTCAAGGATCATCTGGTCCAAGCTTTCTTGGCACAAGGATGGTCTACATAAGATAACCCAGCACCCTGTACATCCAGATCTTAAAAGTGTCCCATGTTGGGGAATCCACCACTTCCCTGGGGAGATAATTCCAATGGATTATTGTTCTCATTGTGAAAAAATTTCCTTTTGTGTCTAATCAGAATCTCCCCAGGAGTAACTTGTACCCCTTACCCCTCCTCTTTTCCATGTGAGTCCTTGTAAAAAGGGAGTCTTCATCTACTTTGTATCCACCCTTTAAATATTGAAACATGGTGAAAAGGTCTCCCCTAAGCCTTCTTTTCTGAAGGCTGAACAAACCCATTTCTCTCAGCCTTTCCTCATATGGCAACTTCCCAGACCTCTGATCATCTTTGTGTGCCTTCTCTGGACTCTGTCCAGCCTGCCCACATAATTTTTTTACGGTGGAGACACTATTCCAGTTGGGGACTGACAAGTGCTGAGTAGAATGGGATAATAACTTCATCTCTGCTGGTGATGCCCTTTTTGATGCAACCCATCATCCTGCTGGCTTTCTTTTCCACAGCAGCAAGCTGTTCCATCATATTGAAATTTTTGTCCATCAAGACCCCCAACTTCCTTTCCAGAGCTGTCCCTCAGCTGGGTATATCCCAGCCTGTGCTGCACTCCTCGATTATATTTTCCCAGGTGCAAGACTTTACATTTGTCATCGTTGAACTTCTTAGGGTAACAGTTAGGCCATTTCTTACAGTCTGTCCAGGTCTTACTGCAGGGTGCCTTTCCTTTCTGAAGTGTCCACTTTCTCACTCAGTCTGGTGTCATCAGTGAACTTCATCAGGGTGCATTTGATCCCCTCATCCAGAGCGCTTATGAAGATACTAAACAACCTTGGGCACAATATCAATCGCCAGTGGACACCACCTGTGACAGGTTGCCAGTTTGAAAATTTGCCATTTACCACCATTCTGTGGGCACAGCCTGTCAGCCAGTTCCCCACACACTGCACGGACAACTTGTCTAGTCTTGACACATCAGTTTCTCTAGATGGAGACTGTGGGGAACTGTATGATTTATTCACTTGCCTTAGACTTAATGTGACACCTACTTTTAATGAAATCTGACCATTTCAGCTTTTCCAGTTTTCCTGTCTCTATACCTGTTTTGCCCATATGCAAGGAAAGAAGCAAAATTTATCCATACACGTACGGCATCATGTCCTGTCCTGGAAAGAGGCTAAAACATGACAGCCATACCAGCATAGGATGATGTGGTCCAATATTTCTTGCTTCATTATGCTTATTGGAGAGTTTCCCCATCTCATCCCTGTGGATTTAGCTTGACTTTGACTATGAACTACAACAGTATTTGCGAGTAATGCTCTTTTCCTGTAAAACTGGACAGTCAACTAAACCGATTAGTGCTTTAGTTTGTATGTTGGAATTAGTTCATACTGACTAAAGCTCTGAAATGGCAGGGTCACCAGCTGCAGCACCCTTCATTGTCAAGTTGCGGGAAGGGAATTGTCAGCAGGGTAGTAGAAAACAATGGAAGAATCCTGTCCATTTAGTTGGGGCAAAGTAGGTTTGATAAGTGATGCACACTTGGAGTGAGTTATTCAAAAGGGCAGGCAAGAGAAAAAAGAAACTGAAACAAAAAATAGAATACGCAACACATTATAGAATCATAGAATCATGGAATTGTCAGGGTTGGAAGGGACCTTAAAGATCATCTAGTTCCAACGCCCCCTGCTGTGGGCAGGGACACCTCCCACTAGTGCAGGTTGCTCAGAGCCCCATCCAGCCTGGTCTTAAAAACTTCCAAGGATGGGGCTTCCACCACCTCTGTGGGCAACCCGTTCCAGTGTCTCATCACCCTCATGGTGAAGAACTTCTTCCTAATGTCTAATCTGAATCTACCCACCTCTAGATATGATCCATTGCCTCTAGTCCTACCACTACCTGACAGCCTAAAAAGTCCCTCCCCAGCTTTCTTGTAGCCCCCTTCAGACACTGGAAGGCCACAATAAGGTCTCCCCAGAGCTTTCTTTTCTCCAGACTGAACAACCCCAACTCTCTCAGTCTGTCCTCACAGGAGAGGTGCTCCAGCCCTCTGATCATCCTCGTGGCCCTTCTCTGGACACGCTTTATCACGTCCATATCCCTCCTGTAATAGGGGCTCCAGAACTGGATGCAGTGCTCCAGGTGAGGTCTCAGGAGAGTGGAGTGGAGGGGGAGAATCACCTCCCTCGACCTGCTGGCCACGCTTCTCTTGATGCAGCCCAGGATACGATTGGCCCTCTGGGCTGCAAGAGCACACTGATGGCTCATGTTGAGCTTCTCACCCAACAGTACTCCCAAGTCCTTTTCTTCAGGGCTGCTCTCAAGCCAGTCACTGCCCAGCCTATACTGGTGCTTGGGATTGCTCCAACCCTGATGGAGGACCTTGCATTTGGCCTTGTTGAACTTCATGAGGTTGGCATGGACCCACCTCTCCAGCCTGTCAAGGTCCCTCTGGATGGCATCGCTTCCCTCCAGCGTGTCAACCACCCCACACAGCCTGGTATCGTCAGCAAACTTGCTGAGGGTGCACTCAATGCCACTCTCCATGTTGCTGACAAAGATGCTAAACAAGACTGGTCCCAGTAGTGATCCTTGAGGGACTCCACTTGTCACTGGTCTCCACTTGGATACCAACCCATTGGCAACCACTCTTTGGGAGTGGCCATCAAACCAGTTCTTTATCCACTGAACTGTCCATCTATCAAATCCTTATTTCACCGTCTTGGAGACCAAAATGTCATGCGGGACAGTGTCAGAGGCTTTGCTCAGGTCCAGGTAAATGACATCGGTTGCTCTGCCCCCATCTATTGATGTTATGACCTTCTTACAGAAAGCCACCAGGTTAGGCAGGCATGATTTGCCCATAGTGAAGCCATGTTGGTTGCAGCCATCACTTCATCGTCATTCATCTGCCTCAGTAGTGCCTCCAGGAGGATCTACTCTGTGATCTTACCAGGCACAGAGATGAGACTGACTGGCCTGTAGTTCCCTGGTTCATTCACCTTTCTCTTTTTGAATATGGGGGTTATATTTCCCCTTTTCCAGTCAGTGGGGACTTCACAGGACTGCCATACCTTTGGAATAGATAGTGGTTTAGCAACATCATCCACCAGTTCTCTCAGCACCGGTGGGTGTATCCTATCTGGTCCCATGGACTTGTGTACTTAAAAACCGTGAGGGAAGGATGCCCGGGAGCTGGGCACAGGGTGGGTAGAGGGACACTGCAGGCAAGGCCATGACACGGCTAAATAGTGGTAGCCATGGGTGACATGCAGGGAGTGACGTTTCCCTAACTGTCTGGCACCTGCCTCAAGTGCCTGAAGGGCCCGAACAACGGCCCAGCACGCGCAGCCCCCTCAGCCCAACATTTATGCCTCAAAACAGATGAACAAGATCAGAGAAAATTCCTATTTGGGATAACCACAACTGAGCCAGGAGCATAGAATCACCTTGATGAGAAATCACAGAACCTCAGATTCCCAGGAACTTAAAAAAAAAAAACTAAGTACCATTTACAGGTATAATTACAACTTGATATAAAATTCTGTCTGGTTTTGATTACACACAAATTCTTCAATTTAATTGAGCTGGGGACATTTCAGGATGTAATTGCCTGAAAAACTAAAAACAATATTCTGCTAAGTCATTAATTTGGATTTATTTATATAGGTGAAGAACTGTACATGAATTATAAATACTACAGAAATATTAGCCTTGCAAAATTCTGTTTCTTAACTTATGTATAATAAATGCTTTTACAAGAAAAAAAAATTATAAGTAGTTTTTGTGTCAATCAGGGTGATAAAAGTATAAAGGGGATTTTACACGAGTGTAGTTGTTACTCATTTGTATTATCACTTGGCTTTTATGCCAGCACTAAGATCCTTTCTTTCATGAACACTTCTAGATATACAATGTCTGAAAGTTATTTAAACCCAAATACTACCCTCATCTTATGTAACATGCTGTACCTCAAGCGACATGGGGTCACTTAGTCAAAAGAAAGCTGTCACCCACCGAGTTACTATCACCATATTATAATAGTAGTTTACTTTCAAAGAGTCAGAGACAACTTACCATATATGGTCTAACTACTTCTGGACTTCATTTAAGATTGCTTATCATCTATTCTCTCATGTTGCTTTAGCTCCAGCTGTGCATTCAAAATTGCTTTATATTTATGGTATCTTAAATACATCAAAAATCTTTTTAAAAGAAACATCTTTGCCAATTTTCAATCTTCTGGTCTTAGGTCAATAAACCACATTACTTAGAAATTACCTTGTAGCAAAAAATGCCATGAAAAATATAGTATTTTAAAAGTATAATTAAAAATCTCTGTCTGCATATTAATTTACTGCCAGGATACGATTGGCCCGCTGGGCTGCAAGAGCACACTGATGGCTCATGTTGAGCTTCTCTGAAAGCTTTCTGAAAAATCAAAGTAGCTGACCTCCCTCCCACCCTTGAAGCTAGGAGAAAGTCAAATTATTACCTTATGAAAGAATAAACGGCAAGATGAAGATGACAAAAGCTTATAAATTTTATACACAGAACAAGGGAAATAGATGTGAAACCACAGAAAGTCTTTGGGTGATGAATCTGAGTTGGTTACACCAGGGAACATTGTTGTCTTGATAGAAATTAAAACTATACTCCGAGCCTCAGTAGAAAAAGTACTGTACAAACACGAAGATTTACTAAAGGCAAATTGAAGTGACGCTTACCTTTCTAACAGTTTACATGTATTATTTCCTTAAAAGCCGTGAAGTTGTTCATGGACTTGGGCCTGTTCTAAACAAAGTGTGTAGATATATAAAGAATCATATTAACTGCATCCACTTCTGGAATATCTCTTTATTTTAAATTTAAACTACAGGACTCTCTCACCTTGAACTTAAAAATACTGATGTGCCTTAGATATTGACTCCCCTTATCTAAAACATAATCTGGTTGCAGCTCTACCTAGTACTACATGGCTTATGATGCCTAGTGACTAGTGTATGTTACATAGTTTACTAACAGTCAATTTATTTCTTTGGGTGTAAGGACAAACAAAAGTTCTAACTCCTTTGAGTGTTACAGTGTTTGTGAGATTCCAGGATGTGGACGTTTCCATTGAAAACTATCAGAATGTCTACTAAATCTGGCAGACAGATTATTTTAGAAGTACTATGAAGTTATTTTAGGTAAATTCTTTAGTCTAAACATTCACTTAAGTCTCATCCCCACACAAGTTAAAGCCTTCTCTTATGCCTGGGAGGTCCCAGCACCACCAACATTCCTTCTGGACAATTTGGGATCTGAATAGAATTATCTTCAAATGGAGAAGAATAATAAATAACACAGCTAAAGGAAAAGTGAAGTTTCAGGAATGTCCCAGTATTCTGGCTTTCAGGACAACACTGTATTGGCATGTTTATGAGAGTCTTTGAATTTGTGAGATCCCAAACTTTGCTTAAATAGTTGTTATCTTCATGTAATTGTTCTAACAGATGAAGTAACTGGGGATTTGGTAAATTAAAAATGCCATATATGAGAAATTAGGTTTTGCATTATAAAACACAGAGACTTCCATTTAAAGCAAGAAAGCCTGGGATTATTCAGTACTATGTATCAGTCACATCTCCAGGATTACTGATGAAATGTCCCTTATGAAGGTGTCTTTGCAAGACACCTGGCTAGCTGTCTGTCCCTTCCATATCCTTGGCTGTGAGAATCTTTCCACAGATGTAGGCCATTAAAATCTCTTTTACCACTCCAGGATTCTCACTTCATAGAAACAGAGGACAGCAAGTCAGAGGTTAGCTTTCTAAAAGAAATGTAGTAATTCTGTTTACATTTTATACATACATATATACAAAAGTGCATGCATACATAACACACATCATATGTAGACTATATACAAATAAATCATCCACATAATAGTATCTGTTCACATTGCAGGTGAAAACAAACACCTGATACATACAACAGGATGTACATACTAGTAAGAAGCTTTCATCTAGATGGGGATCTCAGATTATTTCCTTCAAATTTATGAACATAGGAAATGAGATCCCACAACTCCCACTGTTTTCGTGGAGTCATACTCAGTGCTACTTCTCTTTTCTATGATTTTTCTATCTTGTGCTATTAAAGCTGCACTTGAAATTTCTCATTCTTCTGGACAAAAAATGCAGGCACTGTGTTCCTAATTCAAAATCCTGTACCACATATGCCATCTGTATAATTTATGTTGGGCATATACCAACAGGTTGTGCCTGGGGTGATTCACCTTGGGAACATATGCATAATCTGGAGAAGTCAGCAGACTGCAGCCCTCCTGAGCACAGCTGCTTTCAGACCACAGGGTTTAATAGATGCTTATGGGTTCTGTTTTCCATTATTTTCTCAATCCAGTTCACAGCTCCTTCTTGTGCTTTCTAAATTATGCAGCAGAAGTGAGTCCACAAAGGTAACATACCCTGGTGAAAAAAAACCCCAAACATTTGTACTTTTTCTTTTTTTTTTTTTTTTTTTTTTTGATAACATAAACTTGGCAATAGTAATATTTTTGAGTACTAAAAAAATTTCTTCTTACTCTCCTTCTCTACATCAGTCATAATTCTTAACCTCTATTTTGCAATCACCTTCATCATCCCTTTATGAAATGCAAGGTCCTTTTCTAAGGAACAAGCTCATTAAATTAGAATACAAGAAAATCTGACTAAGTAAGAAAAATAATTTACTGTGAGGGTGGTGAAACATTTGAACAGGCCCAGAGATCATGTGAGATCTTAATCCCTAAGAGATGTTCAGAACTTGTCTGGGCACTGCTCTGAAAAAAATGCTAAACTGGGTCTCATACACTTCTGCCCTCTGAGAGATCCCTACTTGTGATAATCTGTTATCTCATAATGTCTTCCCTTTGCTGTATTTAAGGCAGGTTGTTATCAAAAGCATTTATTTTTTTTTAATTCAAGCCTTGCCTAGGTTGCCCTAAGTGTGGGTTGCCAACAAGTACTGCAACAGCACAAGGAGCAGAGTTCATGGGGTCTGACTCACGTGCTGCCTCTTAGTCTGTTTCCAGTACGCTGATGAGAGACGTCGTTTGTACTACCTGAAGCACCATGTTAACGAGCTCTATACTGGACCGCCAAAAGGAAAAATATCTGTTGGAGGAATGCATGAGGTTCTCAGGAGACCCGTGTTGGATGTTTTAAATCTGAAAAATTACCACGTAAAACCAGGAGAGGGCAATGAGCACATAGACTGTTGTTGATAGCCAGAAAGACCCAAGTTCCTGAATGGTATGGTACTTTCCTCTTTTTAATCAAGGGGTAAATGTTTATTTGCTCCATCACTGGCTCTGAAGGAGCTGCATTTCTGAGGTTAAATATCGTTGCATTGCACACAATAGGTCTAAGGGTCTCTCAAAAGAAAACAAAGATTTCCACATCAATCTTGCTAAAATAAAAAACAATTCAGAACTGCTGCCGAGAGTTTCCTCTTGGGCTAAATGGAAGAATGTGTTTAACTGGACAAATTCCCAGAATTAATGCCACAGAAATTTGCATTAAAAAACCCAACAATCAGCATTTAGAAGTGGAAAAACTATTGCAAAGATCTGTTCTAAGAAACAGCTTTCACAGCAGTTTTCACATAAATGCACTGAGTTGCTTATTTCCCAATACAAATTATTTGTAAGAAGTTTATTTAGTGAATTTTTGTCTCTTTCAGAATGTTTAACTTTTGGTGAACTCTGAAAAGTCTATCTGTTCATTTACAAACTGAGGACAACATTTGTTTGGTTTTCCCAGAAAGAAAGCTTGCTGCTATATGTATTGCTGTTAGGTCCACTGAAGACATAAACAACAATAAATTGTTGTGCTGGATGGAGGCATATAATTTTCTTAGTTTCTTTAACAGGAAACTCCCTTTAAAAAGACAGGGTAACTTCTAACTTCAAAGATGCAGTAATAAAAAAAAAAAAAAAAAGAGAAGAGTTGCTTTGTCTGAAAGCAAAAATAACCTTTTCCAAAAGCAAATGAATAAGGTACATCATTATTCTCTGGTGTAAACAAGTGCAGAGGTTTAAACCGGATTTTTTTTTTTTTATAGTAGAAGTGGAAATACATTCCATCAGAAAAAAATTCTTCAGAAGCTTGAGTCCTGATTTTTTATTTTTCAGTCTTGGTAATTTAGTGACATGTGTTGGGTTCTCTTTTTGTCCTAAAGTTACTGGTTTAACATTTTATAACATAATATTTAAAGTCCTGAGGAATTCAGAATGCTTTCAGTATCCACAAGAGCAAACAAAAACATATTGCTTGCATACCTAATAGTCTAGTGGTTTACCATAGTGAGAAACTGCCCACCACATTTTATGGTTTAACCTCAGTTCTTAGCTTTTTACGGGTTCAAATGAGTTGAGTTTGTGTTTCTCAAGGGTATCAGTATCTCACACTTAACTTACATAGCCTGCTCACTGCTCAGAACATCTTTCCAAAATAATACATTTTAAGTTTCTGTGTAGTTTATGAAAACATGATTTCATTTGATATGAATAACATGACCATTTACTGTGACAGCAGATGACTGAATTAAATGTTACACTCTTAAACAGAACAAACTTGATTATCTATGAAAGCATTAGTTATATAATCAGGGTGCTGCCACAGTAATCACAGTAAAAATGAAGGCAAATTTATCACTCTTGTATTTTATAAACCTGAAGGGATATATAGCCACCAATGATTCGAAAGAACAATAGTCTCATTTTGTTTGCAGGCTTCTTTGGAGGACATCTCAATAAGGATTTAATCACATAGAGCATGGAGGTTCACCAGGCAGTCAACAGAACTTGCTGAGTCTGCACAGGTGAGACAGGATTGATTGGGTCACACTAATCACAATGGAAATTTGTCCTTTGTTTCTGGATTCTGATTGCTATCTTTTAACCCCAAAGAAAGGAACCTGATCATTTTTTACAGGTGTACGATACAGTTTACCTCACACATTTTAAGCCTGGGCAAAAGCTGCAGATCATGATGTAGGACTTAGTATGTGGAGCTCTGTGTTTCCCTGATACCAGGGCTTTTTTTAGTAGTCCCTCCTACCTGTATGTCCTTTCACTTGAATGTGATCTTGAATGTAGATTTGTAAACTACAACAATTGTGTGTTCCAATCATAAATTTTGAGCAGTGAAGGAAACTGAATTTTTTCAAGCAATGAAGTGTTCATTCTGATACTAGTGTTTAGAAAGCAAAAACCATGTAACACAAGAGAAGACTTTGCAATTTATCTTAATTAATGTGTTTGATGATGCCTTGAGAAAAAGGCATCAGACTGTGTTTAGGTGCTTGGATATCAAAACTTCCCAAAAAGCTTCTCAGGGGGGTAAGTGGGTTTCTTCCTCCACCTGACACTCAGCGGTCATTTTCTCAGTCCAGTAGCACTCCATCATTGGCATGAAGAATGCAAAGTGAGACAAATACGTTTTCAGCACAGTAGATGCCACATTCAAACCTACTCCTTTAGAGCAACATGCTGCTTTCTTACACGAAGAAAATCAGTGAAGGACAGTCACTCCAGAGGCTAGATAATAGTAGGGTGCATTTCAAAAGGTGCATTGAAAATGCTGCAGCTCTGTCCCTTTCTTGTGAAGCAAGAAGCCAGAAGGGAAAAGTGAGGGACCTTACAAAGGTGAAATGACCAAGAATGGTGAACAAAATTTTGCCTTATTTTTCTTACTTCTCCGGTTACCACTTTTCATGCTTCAAACATGTTCATGCTTGTGTTAGCAGGTGCTTTCTTACTCCAGTAAGGACACAACTTCAGTGGAGGTGTTCAATTCAAATTATAAATAAGGCACAATTTTGTTTTATTTTGGTTTGTTTTGGTTTGAAGTGAAAGGAAAAAACTATTGCATCAGATGACTTTGGGATGTGGTGTGTTCTCTATCATTTGACCTCTTTAATCCAAGACTGTCTTTCTAAAAAAGATCTCTTTGCTCAGTGACTAATTATGACTTTTATGCAGAAATTACTGGGTGAAATCCCATTGCCTGTGTTATGCAGAAGATCAGACTGTGTACGTCCTTCTTGGCCATGAAATTTTGTAAATCCAAACTCCAGTCCAAAATCTAACACATGTAATCTTACTTGCAGATCTCCCCAGAGGTTTCTATAAAAGAATACTACATTTTCTTCCTGTACAACTGCTTGTTGACACTGCTTTAACAGAGATGACATGCTGTTCCTCACTGGTCTGCAAAGAAACAAGGAAAATTCCTATTATGTACTTTTGAATCTTTCATGATGTAATGCAAATTAAAGTTGCTACTTGTGATTGTTTAGTCTTTGGCAAATACTAACCTACAATGGTACAGTAATTATAGAAAGGCAAATGGTAGATTGAGAAAGAAAGTATCTTGCCCTTCTTAATTAACTCAGGCATTTTCAATTGTGCTCTGTTCCTAGTATATAATATATATAAAAATATAGTATCTGGAGTAATTTTCATTCTTTAAAATTAAATACGTCACAGAATATAAACAAACATGTTAAATGCTCTACTCTCAGATGTAAAGTGTCACCCTGGTGTAACTGAGCTGATTTCCATCAGAGTTGTTCACTAGAATTGAGTATTGTCCACAATACTTTAAAGGGGAATCCAGGCACATTGCTTTCCTTGCATTTCTGTGGGGGTAATACCTGCTTCTGGTACCAGGCATTCAGCTCCATTCTCCTCAGTCAGCATCTCTGCATCTTAAACTTGCCAATGCTTATTCTCTTTCTCTCTTTCTACAGGGTATCTTCTGCTGACATGATCCTGTCCTGGTTTGAGTGAAAACAGAACTAATTCTGTTCAGTGATTTTACTTATCAGCTCAGTTCTTCTAACTACCTTCACCATCTAAATTTAGCAGCATGTTTTCACAGGCAATGTCTGCTTCTAGCAGTTCTTTATTTCTCTTTATTTCTCAAGAGCTCCGTGACAGTGAGTAAAAAAATGACACCAAGTCAAGACTTTCTTATTCCTTATCAATTTCTCATGGCTCTTTGGAGAAACTCTGGCTTCCTGTATGAAGCTTGACTTCAGTGGAGCAATCACAGTAACCTTCCACTAGGAAAAGCAGAAAATCTAGGAACAGGTACACTGCCCAACAGTCCTTTCAGACAGTTATGCTAGAGGTGTAATCTCATACTATGACTGACACCCCATTCTCTAGAACAGCTACCCCCCTATTGAGTTCCCCATAACAAGAGTGGACAGTGACCAGAAATATAGTCTCCTAATGCTTAGGATTTTATGTCTTTATGATGGTCTGTGTATTTGTATAGATCCAAAATTTTGATTTTGTTCAAGCTATGCAAGGACATGGTACTTGTACACAGATAAAATATTATGGAGATACCAGAATTTTTGCTAAATAAGAACAAGGACAGAAAGAAATTAACATAGTAAGAATAGACTACAAGAAGAAATACTGTGCATTTAGTTGTAAGTTTACTGGGGAAGACAGATAAGGGGCATAATTGTTCCTGTTTTTCCCCATCTCATGTCCTCGTGTCCTGCTCCCATACCACCACACAGATAACTCAAACAAACCCAGCCACTGAATGAAACCGCAGCTTTTCTCTAGGGCCTCCAAAGCTACGAGAAACTAGTGTTGCACCATAATCAAGACTGTTTGCCATCTGTTCTCTCTCTCATCCCATTGTCTGTCCTCTTGTAGACCCCAATGACAGCATGCAGTCACACAGCCCAGACATGTATCACACAGGACAACACAAGGCAGTTGCAGGGATTGCAAAGGGGCTACACTGTCTCAGATGAAGGCAGCAGGCAACTCTGTCACTATAGTATTCAACTGAAATTAGCACAACTGAATGTATATATTTCTGAATAATGTATCTATTTTCATGGAAGTTTCTGTCTGGCTACATAACATCAAATGTTGAGATAATTTTGAATGCTTTGAAATGACACACATGCAGTACAGTTTAAACCAATTACTGTGTTAGGCTTCAGGCAAGATAGAATAAACAGATTAAATCAATCTGGCATTACCATAACAATTTCCAAGCTTCCCTTTAAAGCCTCGTCTTCAATTAGTAGCTGCTTGAGTCAGTTCACTTTGAGGAGAAAATAGTATTTACCATCAACTTTTCTTTCATCTCATTAAAGTCAAACAAGCACTTTCTAAGTATCTCTTTTCTTTTACTCTTAGTTGGTAAATCAAATATTACTGTCATTGCCCTGATACACCTTCAATGTCTTTTTATAAATGTTCCTTTCGCTCTAACTGCATGACTTAATGCTTTATTTAAATAATTTCTCCAATCATCTGAGCAATGAGAAGATGTAAAGCAAAATCTGTTAATTGAAAATAGGAAATAGATTAGGAATGTACTTCAAAAAGGATCTGCTATAAAGCAGAATAGTAAAACAGTTTATAATATTGGTATGTAAGACAAAATATTATGATGAAATTTAGGCCAAAGGGAAAACCACCATGGGTGTTTTATTTGAGTTAGAATTGCTGAATGTCAACTTTTTTCAATAATACACACAGCTGCATGAGGGCTCTCATGTTATAAATGTCGCATCTGTTCAATGCAACATTCTGTATTCAGTGCTGCCTTTCATATTGCAGTGGTAGCCAGGAGTAATATTCAGACTCAGTGCCATGGTCCCTGCCCTGGAGTGCTTACAGTCTGGCCTGAGAAAGAAAATAACAATTGGAAAAAACATGAGAGTAGTGACGAAAGATAACGGGACCAAGAGCATGTACTTGGATAAGATGAGAATTTGAACAACAAACAATTTCTCAAGAGGTTTAGTGTTCTCTCCATCTTATAAGGTAAATAAATAAATTCAGTTCTTCCCAAGACTCATTCAGTTAGACACCAGTTTTCTCAGTCTTCCTAGAATAGTTATACTCGGGTATGTGTAAAGATAAAAATGCTCAGCAGCCAAGAAATACTTAGCAGTCCAGATCATCCGTTTAGGCCAACTACTGTATCTCCACTGTTGTATGTAAGCTGATCTGTTTCAGGCCTGGAAATATACCTGCTTTCACAGAATCATAGCATGGTCTGAGTTGGAAGGGGCTATCAGAGACTGACAAACCCCCTGATGTGGGCAGGGACATCTTTCACTAGACCAGATTGTTCCAAGCCCCATGCAACCTGGTCTTGGACACTTCCATGGAGGGGGCATCCACAGCTTCTCTGAGCAACCTGTTCCAGTGCCTCACCACCCTCACTGTAAAAAATGTCTTCCTTATATCTAGTCTAAATCTACCTGCTTTCAGTTTAAAACTGTTGCCCCTTGTCCTGTCACTGCAGACCATGGTAAAAGGTCTCTCTCCATCTTTCTTATAGGTCCCCTTTATACACTGAAAAGCTGCAATAAGGTCTCCCGGGAGCCTTCTCTTCTCCAGGCTGAACAATCCCAACTCTTTCAGCCTTTCTTCACAGGAGAGATATTCAGCTGTCTGACAATTTTTGTGACTCTTCTTTTGACCTCCTCCAACAGGTCCACGTCTTTCCTTTACACTGGGCTCCAGAGCCAGAATACAGCTCTTCGGGTGGGGTCTCACCAGAGTAGAGGGGGAGAATCACTTCTCTCACCCTACTGGCCACTCTTCTTTTTATGAAGTCCAGGTTGGCTTTCTGGGTTGCAAGCACATGTCCTTGTGTCCAATTTTTCATCTACCACTGTTCCAAGGTCCTTTTCTGCAGAGCTGCTCTAAACCCATTCGTCCCTGAATCTGACCTCATACTGGAGATTACCCCAGGCCTTCACTTGGCTTTGTTGAACTTTATGAGATTCACACAGGTCTATTTCTCAAGCCTGACAAGGTCTTTCTGGATGGCATCCCTTCCCTCAAGAAATAACTGCACCATTCAACTTGGTGTCATCCACAAACTTTCTGAGGGTGCACTTAATCCCACTGTCTGTGTCATTAACACAGATACTGAGATTTATTGGTCCCAATATGGACCCCTGGGGGACACCCCTTGTTACTGATCTACATTTGGATACCGAGCTGTTGATTGCAACTCTGGATTTTGCCCTTAGTGAAGCCATGTTGGTTGTCTTTCATTACCTCTCTGTCATCCTTATGCCTTGACATAGCTTCTAGGAGGATGCACTGCATCTGCTTATGTAATCTATACAGAATATTTTTTCAGGGTTTACAGATTAAACCGTCTACATAAAACTATTTGATATGCAAAACAGAGCCAATGTGTCTTAATAATATCAAAAATCTCCTTGCCAATACCAAGTTGTGAACTAAGATTCAGTTGCAAATATGAGAATATTTTAGAAATATCCTGCTCCTTGTTCAGATATTGACATTTTGACACCATCGGATACAGTAAAATATTTCTAGAGACATCTAGGAGGGATTAAGGGGTGATAGATGCCTAAATTATACTGGTTTTCTATGAGAACTTGGCTAATGTGAGGTACCTAATAAATCTGAACCTGCAGACAATTCCAAACTGAACTCCATGAATGAAAAAGTACTGTTCATACATGCACATTGTTTTCATGTGTCCAAAGAAGGGCAACAAAGCTAATGAATGGTCTAGAGACCAAGCCTTATGAGGAGTGGCTGAGGGAACTGGGGCTGTTTAGCCTGAAGAACAGGAGGCTCGGGGGTGACCTTACCACTCTCTGCAAGTACCTGAAAGGCACTCGTAGTAAGGTGGGTCTTGGTCTGTTCTTCCATGTAATCAGTGATATGACAAGAGGAAACAATCTCAGATTGCACCAGGGGAGGTTTAGGTTGGACATGAGAAACAATTTCTGCACCAGAATGGTTTCCAAGCCCTGGAACAGGCTTAAGTGGTGGAGTCACTGGAGGTATTTAAAAGATGTGTAGATGTGGTGCATAGGGACATGGTTTAGTGGTGACCTGGAAGTGCTGGGTTAATTGTTGGACTTGGTGATCTTAAAGGTGCATTTCGAATGCATTAAATGACAAGTTGTAAAAAACATTATAAATAAGATCTGCAAAAGAAAATAAATTTTAATAATCTAGTTGCAACTCAGTGTTTATGTGAATCAGAAAAATCAAGTTCTTTGTGTACTTAAGCATAACTTGGGTGAGTAAACGGAATTTTTCTCAGACACTGCAAGCTGAAACCAACCACTGCTCTTCAAGGTTTTTCTCATAAGTGACTTCCCCTTTTCTACATTATCACACTTTTTTTCATCCACACACTAAGCAGTAAGCTTAAAGAACCTTAAAAGGTCTTTCTTAGGACATGTACTAAGACATGCCAAATTCAAATAGCTTTGGTTCTGTTTCAGGTTCTTTTGTTGCTGTTTTTTGAAGAATGGGTTAGTGTTCTTCCATTCTCAAGATTCACATTGCTGTTTAATAATGCTGTACATATATGGAGGACTCCAAATGCCATTCAAGACATTTTTCTGTTAGTAACATTTGAATGAGGACTGCACAAATCCACCAATTAAATTTAAACATAAAATACCTCCTGATCTCAGGTTTTGAGAAATGTCTACAATTCCTTACTGATGCCTTATTCACTTAGCATCACTTTCTGGTGAGGGTACATTTAATTTCTCAGTTAATGCTGACTATATTTATTTCTGTAGGTGGCAGAAATCAAAATCCCCAGTGCAACAAGTACCCAAGCATAGCAGGCATTCCTGTCAAAAGAGAAAGAGGTGGGCAAATTCTTAAGCAACTAAATTAACTATGATCCAGTATCAGAACTGGGCTTTACAAAAAAGCTGTATTAACCTCATGAGAAAGCTTAATACCAGAGTACTCAACAATTTTTTGAGCATTTCTAAAGCAGTCTCAATACCTGGCTTGCTTACAAGACTTGTAAGGTATTGCAAAGATTTTCACCCCCATTCCTTTGGACACAGATTCTGTTGGGCTTTTTGATGGTCTAGACAGACCCAAGATATAAAAGCTAGGTATAATTAGGCAACCTGTGAGGAGAGGACGGTACTTGAATGGATATAGGACTCTAATAATAAGTGAAGGATGTGACTCTCTAGGGGTGCCAATAGTGCTTTTCCCACTTTTTGACAGCTAAATTCAATGTGAATGGCTGATAAATGGACAGGACTAGGCTCAACTATGCTTTCTCCAGTTTCATGAAAAATACTTACTCAGGATTTAAAAAAAAAAAAAAAAAAAGCTAGAATCCCACTGTGTGGAAACATTGTCTAATATCACACATTGGGCAACAACCTGCTGCTTGTAACATTAGTAATATTTAGAAGATTAGAAAGACAGAAACTTCATTCCTTCAGTATTGCATTTTCCCTATCTTCAGCCTTTCCATTTTACTCAGTCTTAGTCACTGATTGTTCCAGGCAAACCCTTAAATATATAATATTTTCAAAGCCACAATGAGAAAGATCAGAGGGGATAAGCAGCTTGCAAATATGACAAATAAGAGAACTCAAACCCAACCACCTCTGTAGCAGGATGCCCAGAGTAGTACTAATGGGTCTGAGGCACAACCTCCTTGTGGAAAGTCACCAGTAACTGGTTCTGGTTTGGGGCTCAGTACAGCAGATACTCCCCACCAGACAGTGCTGGCTAGAAGTGGTAAAAATCACCCACTTTGCTATTTGGGATATTCCCAAGTAAGATGACTTTTATGTATACCTGCCTTGTGCTCTTACAGTGTTCTCCAGACTGGGATTTTTTTTACAGTTAACTGCTGATTTCTGAGTGATTTTAACCCCCTAGGCTGTTGGGTGACTGCAGGGAAGTGAACAGTGCATAAGTAAGTCCACTAGGCTGCACACTTGTCTGCAGCACAGGTCTCCCGAGATTAAAAGCAGAGCAAGTAAGCCTGGCTCAGTGAGCAGCCAGTAACTAAGTAACAGGCACTGGTCACAGCTTCTGACACACCTGTCCACAGGGGTACCCTTGACACCCAGGATGGCACCGCTGGTTTCAGAGACTAAAAAGAATTACATTAAAGATAAGTACTACTACTAGTTGGATAGCAGTGTTAATCAGTATTCACAATCCATCACAGCCACAATGCAGGACTGTGTTCTGCACGATTTTAAGTGTGAACCATTTGAAGTAATATTCAAATAAACTACAATACAAAAAAACCCCAAAAAACCAAAAAACCAAAAAACCAAAAAAAAAAAAAACCACCAAAAAAGACAGGAAAAGTGTATCAAGAACATGAAAAAAAGCAATGGCAAATATATCTGCCTGGCCAGTAACTTGGGGACTGTTAATCTGACCTGGGAAAACCAGCATCAGTGGGAAGGTGCCTCGAATCTATCTCAGTAGGGTAAAAACTTACAGCCTGGGCTGATCATCCTCTTTCAGGAAACGCTTAAGAAATATCCTCACCACCAAGCTTTCTATCAAGGAGAACTTTTATGTATTCTCCTCCATTCCTGTGCAAAGATTCATAAGCAAATAGCCATTGGAAAATACACCCAAGAGGAGTTTTGGCTGAAATCCACAGACCTTAATTGGTTTGCCTTGCTGGGTGATTGGACTTATCAAAACACAGTGTTGATGAACTCTTGTAAAAGCAGGGAGGGAGAGGCTTTGGAGCTACAGCCTGCTCCTCTTGTCCAGCTCGGTTTTGGGGAGATGCTGCCCACGACAGGTTTATTTGTTCTGGTGACAAGGCTAAACCTCTCCCATGTGAAATTTCACTTTTGAATGAAAAACTACTCCAGGAGCACTGCCAGTATATTTCTCGTGTGACTCATACGCAGAAAATCCGAAAGTCAATAGTCAAGAGTTTATCTGATGGAGGTTTTCTCCTAATTAAGAGGTCATTAAGGGGATCCGACTGCTACTCAGCGCTAAGACAAAGGTCCCCAGCAGCTGCTCCAGCCCGGGAGATGTGCCGGCCAGCACATTTTCCAGAAACATGTTTCCTCTCTCGCCAGCGGCCCCTTCCCCCTCCCCGCCACCCCGTTTCTAGTCTCTCCAGCGCTGATGAGCTAATAGCATTTTTCCTTTGCATACTTTGGCGCTGCCCCACGGCATACTCTGGCAGCCTACGTGTGTCTGACCGCGCCCGCCCGCCCGCCGCAGGCTCGGCTCGGCCGGGCTCGGGGCGCGGGGGGAGGCAGGCAGGCAGGCGGGCAGGCAGGCGGGCAGGCAGGCGGGGACGCTGGGATGGAGGGAGATGGGGAGCCTCCGCCGCCGCCCGCCGCGTCCCCTCCGCCCCCCTCCCTCCCCCCGCTCCTCGGCCGCCCCCGGGCGGGGCGGGCGGCAGCGGCGGGCGGGGGGCGGCCGTGGGGGAACTGTCAGGGCCGCACGTTTCCAGCCGCATTACGTGAACAAATGGCGGGGGCGCAGCCAGACCAGCCAGCGGGGCTTGTGTAACTTTGCGAGCGTGCCAGCAAGTTTAAAGTCCCTGTTCTCTCCTCCTCCTCCTTCCCTCGCTCCAGACACCAGCGCGGGCCGGAGGACGATGAGAGGCTGATTGTTTGCTCCGGCTCCCATTCGCATCCCCTCGCCTATAAATACCGGGGAGAAGAAAAGCCGCTCCCGCCACCTCCCCCGGGCCGGGTTTCCTTTCCGACGGCCCGACCTGCCCGATGGCACCGCCCGGGTGCCGCCGCGCCTGAGATCCCACTGCCCGCCTAACTCTTTCAGAGGCGCAGCCTGCACCCTTCGGCCTCCCCACACCCACCCGCCCCACCCCGGGCAGGAAGGCACCCCTCGCTCTCCGCTCGCCCCCCAGTTTCCCCCCGTTTCTCTCCCTCGCCAGCACCCAGGGAAGAGGAGAAGATGCACTTCGCGCCGTCGGGGCTCCTGCTCGCCCAGCTCCACGCGTGCATATATTGGAGCTGCCTGTGGCCCGCCGGCTGCCAGCAGCCGCCGTCGCGCCGCGACCCTCCGCCGCCCCCAGCAGCCTGGAGGCAGCGGATCCAGTGGGAGAACAACGGGCAGGTGTACAGCCTGCTCAGCCTCGGCTCCCAGTACCAGCCCCCCCGGCGCAGGCAGGCGGCGGAGGCAGCGGGCAGCCCCATCCTGCTGCTGCGGAACAACGGCACGCTGCCGCGGAGAGCCGCCGCCCGAGCCGCCGCCACCGCCGCTGCGCAGCCCCAGCCTGCCGCCAGCAGCCGGGGGGGCTCCGGCGCACGGCACTGGTTCCAGGCCGGCTACCAGGCTCCCTCCGGGGGTCGCGCCGCTGCCGGCCAACGGAGCCAGGGGGCCGCCACCCCTGCGAGCGCCGGGGCAGCCAGGAGCGGCTCCGCGGGGGCGTCGCGACCCAGCGCGCCCCCGAGCCCCGCCGGCGGCACCGGCACCGACGGCAACGGGAGCAGCACCGGGGCTGGCGGCCTGCCGCCCCTCAGCAGCTTCAGACCTGGGCGGGAAGATGTCATGGTAGGAGACGACCCCTATAACCCCTACAAGTACACGGACGATAACCCCTATTACAACTACTACGACACCTACGAGAGGCCCCGCCAGGGCAGCAGGTACAGACCGGGATATGGCACCGGCTACTTCCAGTACGGTAAGAGCCCTCATGTCTTTTCCTTTCCTTTCCCGTCCCGTCCCGTCCCGTCCCGTACCTCCCCTCTCGTCGGCCCCGGGCCCCCGCAACTCTCGGATCGCTCCCGCGCACGCCGGTTCCAGCGCGGCGCGTCCCGACGGGATGCGATGCGGGGGTCGACGGCCGTGCCTGACCCTCGCTCGGGCAAACCCTGACCGGGCAGCAGCGTGCGCGGCTCCCGGCCCGTGGGAAGCCCGGTGGGCGGCAATCGCAGCGGCTGGGGTGCGGGTGGAGTGGGCGAGCTGCAGGAGGCACGGCGGGAAGCCCACCGCGGGGGTCCCGGCGCCTTTTTTGTGATCGCTGTCTTTGAGAAAACTCGAAAGGCCTAAGCAAAAGGGAGAGAGAACTTAGTGGGGCGGCAGGGTTCCGCAGCAAAACGACGGCTCCTAACAACTGGGATGAAAGCCAAGTATTTGCAGACGTGTCCTGGGTTGATCTTGCTGTTATGTGGTTGGTTTGATGAACTGCAGGTCTCCCTGACTTAGTCCCGGATCCCTATTACATCCAGGCGTCCACGTATGTCCAGAGGATGTCCATGTATAACTTGAGATGTGCTGCTGAGGAGAACTGCCTGGCAAGGTAGGCATCACTCTGGCTTTTGCCTGCTCACCATGGGTTCTTGTGCTCCTGTGCCCATTGCAGAGTACCTGAGGACATGGTGAAGAGTGGAGAGAAATGAGGCTGGAGGGCCTGAGGAAACAAAGCCCAATTTGTAACCTTCTAAGCCTGTGGCAGATTGTAGGGTGTGCACATAAGAAAACAGTATTGCCATATTGAGAGACAAACTGCAGATGTTTAGAAGAACTTACATTTTGTGAGAAGTTATAATTGCACATTTCTATTATCAGCCCCATTTGAACATGTCTGAATTTTGCAAAATGGAGGCGCCTAAATTTTCACTTGAATCTGGTGATTTTCATCTCACTCCTTTCATCCAGATCATATTCTACTCAATTTAAAAAAATACCAAACCCTGTTCTTAACCAGCACAAATTACTATTAAAATTATAACACAGTAATTGTTTCTGGGCCTATGGCTTGTAGTGTCTCTTAAGAATAAAATCTCCCTGAAAAGTGTATGAAGTCTTTTAATGGGTTGAAATAACAGCTTTGCTATGAGGTTAGGTCCCGTCCAGTTGGCAAAGATGGATTTTTCCTGTTTTGTTTGGAAAGAAGTAAACATGGCTGTTTTTAACCATTTTCACTTGTTTGATACCTTATCATGCAAACCAGACTTATTTATTTACCAGCATCATTAATTGATGTCAGGCAGTTTCCAGGGTCATATTCTTTCTTCACTTGCTGGAAAAAGAAAACATGGAATAAGGAGGAGTATTTTTTCTGCTAACTTCACAGCGAAGACTAGTTGAAATGTTCTTGCTGGCTATCAGTTGATTAAAGTACCCCAGTATTTGAAAGACTGTAGATGAGCTATGTAGATAACTATGTGAAATAGGAAATTATAGCCTGAGGCATATATTTTAAAATATAAACAAACATCTGTTGTGTGATCTTACATAGACAGTGAGTTATTTGGGTGAACAGCAACTAAAGAAATTGTAGTTTTGGCATGACAGTGATTTTATAGCTAAAGTGGTGATCTGCTTCAGGGAGGGAGGCAGAGACAGTGGTGAAACTCCTGTTTGTATTACCAGAAGCAGATCTGAATCTTACTCAGGTCTTGGTCTAGCACCAGGTACTTTAAGCACACCATGTGGAATTCCTGTGCATTTCCAGTGCATGAGCTTTAAGGGGGCTGAAAAGATCTGTGTTGTCAGTTACTTCTGAGACAATGTAAAGTGGTTTTTTAGAAGTGTTTCTTGCATGTACTTACAATTCTTTTTTGCATTATTACAGTTCAGCTTATCGAGCAGATGTTAGAGACTATGACAACCGGGTGCTCCTGAGATTCCCCCAAAGAGTGAAAAATCAAGGCACATCAGATTTTCTGCCCAGCAGACCCCGTTATTCATGGGAGTGGCACAGCTGTCACCAGTGAGTGAAGTCCTCAGTATGGTACCTTCTAATTATTTTGTTCACTAACAAATTGTCACTTATAAGGTGACATTTTCCAAAACTGCAGTTAAGCAGAGGAAGCCATGGGGAAACTTTGGCTTTTTACTGTCTGTCCAATTTTATGGTAGTGGTAATTGCTCTTTATATAGCCACATGAAACCAAAATGGATATGAAGGTTATCTGTAAGTATGAAACTCTTACAAGTATAAATTTATTATAAATACAAGTCTCCAATGAGTTTTGACAGTGGCATCTTCTCCCTTTGTATATATTTTACATAGGTTACAGTCCAGTCACATTTATGTGGAACCAGTAAATAAAAGTCCCAGTCATGTTAAAATAACTGTGGAAAGCTTAAAATGTATATTGTCCCATACTTCTTGACCTGAATTTCATGGGTACTTCTTTACAAGGAATGGTCTGGTAAATATGGAGAAGAGAAGATACAGAGCTGACTGATCCCATTATTAATATCCTTATCATATCATGATACTTTCACATAGCAGTATTGCACTAGAGTCACAGAATCACAGAATCCTTATGTTTGTAAAAGACCTTTAAGATCACAAAGTCCAAATTTGCTAGAAACGTGGCAAGGCAAATGTAGTAGAACATTTAAAACATTTTGGGAGCAAGTAACACTGCAAACTTCTACCTTTTCAGAAAATTCATAGGCAGCAGTTTTCAGGCTTGTTCCAATTTTTCCTATTTCATAGAAGAACCAAGTGTAAAACACTAGAAAACTTATCTTAATTCCATCCTACTTAAGATAAATTCCTGCTGTTATGGGCATGTTAGTGAAAACTTAATATTATTCTACTTTAAAAAAAAAAAAAAAAAAAGGTAATGTGAGCTTGATCTAAAGGCCCCTGGCGTCAATAAAATATTTCTCCAGCTTCAGAGGCTTTAAGATATGAAAAATTTATAATATTAGAACAAAATCTTAAAAAAAAAAAAGTAATACTACTAGTTTATAAGTCTTGTAAGGATCAAAAAGCTAAAACTTAATCAAACTTAACAAAAAAGCCCCTATAAATGCTTTAGTTAATGCCCACTCCTGAAAAATACCTCCCACCACCAAATAAACTCTGGTGCTTACAAAGTTGCTAAATAGAGGAAATGAATAGAGAGCTATTGAATCTTCCATTTGTAGAAAAGCAGTTTCTTACACTTCCATGATAGTCCATTTACTGCTATCCAGATGCAAAGTGTCTCTGATGTTGTTTCAGTTCTTGGACAGAAAATACATTGCCTACAGAGAAAAAAAAAAAAAAAAAAAGTTTTCTTGTGATCATTTCCATGAGAGTGAAACAAGCTTATTTGAAAATGAACTGTAACTGCCAACTAGTTTGGCTAGCCATCAAACTTCAGTGTTAGTCATCATCATCTGTGGACTGGTTTTAGTACTCTTGACATGCATGCTTGTGAGACTTGTGTGCTTCTCTTTATTTTAACAATACATCTGAATTCTGTTTAATTATATCTTTTTCATATACCTCTTGAGCTGAAAGCTTTCATAAGGAATATAAGCCAAATGCTGGCACACACAAAGTGCAGCTAGATTGTGCCAGTTTAGTTATCCATGTGTTTGGAAAAAGTGAAATCACAAGAACAGTAGGTGTTCAAGTACTCAGTAAGAGCTAGGACTCACTCCTAGGACTCTCACGTGTGAGAGTAGGAAAAATGCATCGCTGTGCCCATATCAAAGGCATACACACTGTTGAAACAGAGACTACATTAAGTATAGACTACAAAAACTGCTGACATCAGATGAAATCTGCACTGCCAGTTCACAGGAGCTTATTCATGCAGATTTTGTTTTCACTAATGTTATGAATGTGTTAGATTGATTGAGGGCCATGGAAATATGACAGTAAATTGTTTGGGTTTTGCTATCAAGTAGCAAACTTCCCTGGAATTTATAGTATGTAAGGTAAGCATTCCTAGCAAAACTCTGGCTAAAGGCAGTTATAAGATGCACAACTGAAATATGAACTACTTAATACTTACTATTGTTATTGGAAAAAAGCTGAAACAGGAAATTTTGGAAAAACAGTACTGCCATAGAGTCTTTCCCTTAACAAATTAAAATTTATTATTTATTCATAGAAGATAGAATTTTTTTAGTCATTGAAAATTAGAATAAGGAAAATAAAACTTAACTGAATGGCCAGTAGTAGGAAAGTATGCTAACACACAAGCTCTGTGTAATAAATAGAATCTGTCCATATGTAACAGAAGGTAGATGAAATAGGGGTATGTTAAAATGTTACTGACAAGATCCAATGCATCTTTAATAATGTATCTGTTATTTAACAGACATTATCACAGCATGGATGAATTCAGCCACTATGACTTGTTGGATGCAAGCTCACACAGAAAAGTTGCTGAAGGACACAAAGCAAGTTTCTGTCTTGAAGATACCTCCTGCGATTATGGATATTATAGACGGTATGCATGTACAGCACACACGCAGGTAAGAGGTGGTTCAGAGGCAACCAAGTTTCTTTTCCCCCTCTAATTTATCTTTGCATATTTTTCCTACCAATCATCTGATGCCCTAAATTATCTGGTGCCCTAACTCTTTCTGAAAGAGGCTAGGAGCCTTACAGTTACCCAGGTGCTGCTAAATGTGAGGGTGTTATTAAAATGCAGGGACACTCATTAGCTGAGCATCACTGGTAACTGAACTATATATATTAAAACACACCGCAAGTTCTTGTGGTTATAGGGCTGGTCAAGTGAACTAAAGGGAACTCCAGACAGAGTTGGTAAAGATTTTGTTTTCAGTGTTCATCTCTCAAAAGCTGCTCAGTGATGTCCTTGCTAGTCCCAGATTTCATTATATATATATTTTCTCCCTTGCAGAGCAGAAGTCTGAAAGTTTCTGAATTCCCTTAATACCTACAGCTACCATCTTTCAACACAGAAAACTTAGAACATAGATTTTTGTACATATAGAAGGCTGTTAAAGAGAATGGCAGCCATGTGAACATTGTGATGGGTCATACACAAATTTAAAGATAGGTGTTAGGGCTTTTTAAGGGGATAGATAAAAAAGTGCAATGCACCATTATGGTATTATACAAATCCATGAAATACTCCTACCTTGAATATTGCATGGATTTTTTTTGTCATCCCCTCTCAAAACTTCTACAAGTAGCTTAAAAAACAAAACCAACCAACTCCACGAGAACAAGGATCATCATCAGTGTAGTAGGGCTACCACACTAAGAGATTTCATAGACCATTCCATTTGGAAAACTGGAAATAATGGAAAGAGAAAATTGCTGATATTCACCGTTTCTCACAGTACCAGTATTTAAGTATATTAAAAAAACCTGTCAGGCAACAGCTTTGAAACAGAGAGGAGTGCTCTTTTGACACATGAATAAATTCATTGCTGTAGGATGTTTCAGAGAGCAAAAATACCTACACGGGGTGCAAAAAAATTTAGACAAAGTTATGGAGACTATTAAAAACAAAAATCTGATGGTACCCCACATCTTAAATACAGTTAAATGTCCTAGTGGAAGGAACTTGCCTGGATAAAGGACATTATGCATCCCATTTTTTACATTCCTTACTCCTCAAGCATCTGCTGCTAACCACTGTCAGAGACATGGCACTGAGTTTGATGGATCTGTGGTTTAACTCAGTGTGGCCATACTTACACATAAACTTGTATGCCTTATTCTGCAGTTTTTAATCTAGGAGGTAGTTATTTTATCACAGAAAAATGACAGCTATGCTTCACTGTCTGACGTGTCCACATTTGGATTTTAAATATAATGAATGATGTGCAATACATAAAGGCTTTGAAGAGGTTTTTTAAATATATTTTCTCCTTCTGTCGACTATGACATCTAACTAAGCAACATACATATTTTACAGCTGGAGTATTTGTGTCACTAGAATCATGGCTGTGTCAGCGTTTCCACTGGAAGCCCAGGGGTTTGTAATTGGACTGTAAAATTTTCTTCCAGCCTCAGACTTGGCACATATATGCAAGAGTCTGAGCTGATCACCAGCTGGGTCAAGAGGGAATTCCTGCAGCACTTGGGTTTCATGCACTCTGTGTGTCGCCAGAACAGATCAGCTTTGCCTAGAGCAACCTGTACTGGCCACAGCTAAAGACACCATACTTGGACCACCGTTACATTGATATATGGAGATTATTACTGAAGTTCCTAACAGCAAAGAGGTTTTCAGAAAAGATTAATGTGGAAGAAAGGCTACATTTTCAGTTCTTTCAGATACTTGTGTCACTGTTTGCCAGAAGAGATTACATTTCCATGCAAAACTCAATGTGAAAATGGCCCTAGACTCCTCTATTCAAAGATAGCACTTTGACAAAGTACATCTATAGCAAAATGTTCCATCATTCCCAAGGGTAGAGACAAGTTCCAACACAGTGATCAGTTTTGTACCCAAGGATCTCCGAAGCTATTTACATGAGATGTACAGATATTTAGGCCCAGGCTTTGGTCAGTTTTGATTTTATTACCACATTTTTTGAAGAACAGTGAGTAATAGCATCACCAGTACTTAACATAAAAGAAATACTGTAAAAAGTGGTAATAAAATACAGATAAAATTGTGATATCTCACAGGTGAACAACTATCATAGGTGTTTCTTATGCAGTGGTAACACAGTGCTGTTTATAGAAGTGTTAGGCTTATGTGTTCAGATATTAAGAAAAATACCAAGAAAAAATAAGCCTCAATTCATGAGGTAATTTTCTTACTGAAATGTGATGGCTAAAGTGAACTTCAGTCTGGGTGTTGCTATTTTCTAGAATGTTACTATACCTAGTAATTTTTTGACATCCTTCTTAACTACGTTTTTAAGGGACTGAGCCCTGGCTGCTACGACACTTACAATGCTGATATAGATTGCCAGTGGATTGATATTACAGATGTAAAACCTGGAAATTATATTCTGAAGGTAAGGGTATTGGTATTGTAAGTGGGGGAGGTTCGGGTTTTGGTTGTGTGGGTTTTTTTGTTTTGTTTGCTTTTTTGTTTGTTTATTTTTTCGTTGTTTTTAAAGAAGCAAATCATATGCCTGTGTCTTTTTGAATATAAGTTATCAACCCAAACATGCAATAGACAACACTGTGCTTTCTCTCATTAAGGTGAGTGTAAACCCCAGCTATTTGGTGCCTGAATCTGATTACTCCAATAATATTGTACGCTGTGATATACGCTATACAGGCCACCACGCATATGCCTCTGGCTGTACAATTTCACCGTAAGTACTTTTCTTTGTCATTGCAACTGTTTTATATTCATAGTACTGAAGCTGACAGATTTATAAAGCTTAGAATTTTTTTTTTTAATTGAAAAGATCACCATTAAATCCAGTGATATCAATTTCTTCAGTATCCAGTGATACTAATTTCTTAGGTTTCAGGATCTAGTGTGCTAATTCAGATGGTACTTTTCCAAGGTTTTTTTTGTCAGCAATGATGGGAAGAGTTGCTTCATAATTGAAAACTAGCATTCAAATCCTGACCTTTGGTAATTAAACTGTTTCTGCAAGGCTATCACTGATTTTTAAAAATTATTTAGGCTTGAAAAACAATCATAAATGAGAACTTTGCTCTTGCAGTTGTGCCATCAGGATATGTATCACTTTCAAAATTGCTGCTACTGTCTGGGCTTCTAGATAACTATATCTGGCTCATGCCTTCTCTGTATTTGCACTAAAACCTTTCTGTGCTCCTTCAATACCCACAGAATAGCACCCACACAGAACTGTTGAGCAATTACAGAGCTCTTTAAGACATTCTGCAAAATCCCACAGATGTATGTTACTATGCTACTGCTGCTGACACAGCAGCCATCCTCCCTGAAACAGTTGTCGAGACACACTCCATTTACAGTTTAGTTCTTTAAAAGTTTAAACAATGGCACAACTATGCCCCTTTTATTTCTCCTGCAAAAAGGCAAATTCATTTAATTAGTGTTCTCATGGTAGATCTAGCTTAGTATCTGTGAAGCATACACAGCAAAAGCCGTCAGCTTTGTAACACAGAGGTAAGCAGTTCTCAGGATAATATATTAGTTGCTCATACAAAATATTTTTATCAAGTGCTTTCATTTGGATTTCATAAGGAGGGAGTATTAACATTATATAGATGTTCATGTAATAAATTCCAGAGCAGTAAGTGAAAAGTAAAATAAATGACCAATATAGTCTGCTGTAACAGCATCAGTGAAAAAAAACATACTGAATTAATATGACTATTGCTTAATTAGACTTTAAAATATTAATTACTTACTTTGTATTAGGAATCCAGTAGTTAAATGAGGCTAAAATGAAAAACAGTTTTTCAAGCCAGTGTGGAGCTCTGCATTTATAATCACACTTTGGTCATAAATTTGACAATTTAAATGGCTTCAGTAAAATCCTTTATTTGTTCTCGCCGCGTGGTGGTCAGACTTGCAGGAAATGGAGGAACAAGAACAAAAGGCGTCCTGCAAGTCATGAGCAGTTATTTTTGGCAGACCTGTGGCAGGGGCTTTTAAAGCATTTCTCTGTAACAGGGCTGACTAACTGGTACTTCTAGGAACAGTGTTTCTGCTCACATTCACACAGAAGGGAAATTTATGCTTCACGCCTTTAAGTCTTCTCATCTAGCCTCTCTAACCGTTATCAAGTATTCATGCAGACTGAGGAAACAAAATTTATTCTATTGTTTGTTGACCTGCTCCTTCAAACTGACAAAAGGGTATTTGGCAAATACTCGTTTTGTATCTGTTTAGTCGTCTGTGTAACATTATTTCTTTTCTTTTGACAGATACTGAGAAATACACAAGAAAATGGATGAGATGGTGCCAAAGGTTTTGAACTGAAGTATCATATATAAACTTCGCTAGGATGTAAACACTATAGAAACAGAACTACAGAACATACATGCCCACACACCTTATGTGACTTTGAAGCACTTCAGCTGCTTCTCAACCAAATCTGTAACTGGATTTTAAGCATTTGAATTGGCATTACTTTTATTACTATTGAAATGTGTGAAACTGGTGATTCATGCACCGATACTCTAAATTTTGAAAATCTAACTAATTCATAAAAACATGAGCATTTCTTAGGTGCTGAAAATTTGGAGTTTAGGTGATAATAGACTTCAGTGGGAATATGACTGGTGAATGAGTTGAACATATTTTAAAAGGTAGCAAAAATTTATGTAAAGTGAATTAAATAAAATGGAATAGAAAGTACTAATGTCAGCTATTTCAGAAAACATGAGAATGAAAACCAACTTAAGGGTAATGCTACAGTACCATTAAAATAAAACCTGCTAGGACACGTTGATATTAATGAGAAAAGTATGTTCAGTTTTCAAGGAATATTAACATATAGCAGAGAAATACATGTATACATATATATATCAGTTATACCCCTGCAAGAAAAGTTACGTTTACATTTTTAATACATTAGAAGTTTTTCCATTTTCTTAAGTAAAAAACAGATGGGTTCTTGAAAGAAACCTTTCATCTGTGCACATGTATTAAAGAACTTATCCACCTTTCTATGTTGAAGAGATTTTTCAAGGTGGGGCTTTTAAAAGACTTCTGCAAACTTCATGTGGATAAAAATAAATATCTGTCAAGAAAAGGGCTCTTGGAGATCATGAAGAGTCCCTGATACAGTCATCTATGAAAAAAACATCCAACCTGAACAGTTTGACCATCAGAATAGTACAGGCAATTAACTCAGGTGGCAACACAAACAGAAGTAGGTCACAATCTCTAACAAAGTATTTTTATCATGAAAAAAAGCCTACTACCTGCTTCCCCCTTAAGTACTGTATTTGACTTTAAAAATGTACATCTCAATAATCAAACAATGAAGTTGAAAATATACTATATATTAGAGGGAGAACAATGTCAATGTATTTAACATCTTACTTTAGGCTGTTCAAGAAGCAAATACAACATTAGGGGGGAAAAATCCAGCCCAAATTAAAGTGTTTGCTGAACTGCTTAACTGGTGCTGGGTACACCGCTTCTCCTCCATCCCCAAATTATTTTGCTTTTGCAGTGCACCCTGCTGTATGCTACAGTAGCTGTGATTTTGTTTTTAAACTGTGAAATAACATATCACAAGGGGATCTAGTGCTTTTTTCAGAAGATTTCTGATATGTAAAATGAAGGATCTACATTTGAAACAAAGGGACCTAGAAATATTTATTGGTATTGGTTGATTTTAATCAGCAGTTCAAAACACATAATGAAACTTGGAAAGCTCAGTATCTTTAAAATAAAAGAAATAAAAATGCATGTGCTATTCAGTATATAGTTAATGAAAAATCTGAGGAGTATGGAGTGGTTTTATTATCACTATTGAGAATACCTTTGGGCACTATTTGTAAATATTTCATGCAATAGAGCCCTGTGGATTTAATTTGGAATTTTTATGAAATTATCATAATAACCTTTAGAGATCAACTTGTTCTTGACTACATATAGTTAAGCTTATTTCACGATTTTTAAAGTATTTTTACCTTAATCGTAACTTGGTTACAAATTTGCACAACAAGTATGTATACTTAAAATGAATCTATGAAACAGCAACGGAGTGATTACTACCCAACATTGTGAGTGGGTGCAGAATGAATACCATCTATACCTGCAGGTCCCCTTCTTGTTTGCTGAGAGATCCATTTGAGCGATCAGTCACCAGGATGGGCAATGAAGAGAAGCAAAATTTGGAAACTAGATCTACTAGAAAGCCATTTATTACATATGTCTGCAAAAATGAGGGTCCGTTTGAAGTCTAGGCTTCCGAAATCTCAGCCCAAAGATTTTTTTTTAAGATTAAGAGGTGTTAAGGGATACAAGTGCATTCACCTTTCTGTAGGCTTAGGTCAAAATCGGGGTGAAAGTCCTGACAGCAGCTTGGGCAATGGACACAAAACCTACTGTAATGGAAGCTAGGCTGTGGGCACGGGCTGCTTCCAGGCAAGAGGTTGTGTGCTTGTACCTCACTGTGCCTGATGCTGAATGTGGGATAAGAGCACTAACTGGACACAGAGCAGACAAAGAAATCCAGTTTATCTCTTGGTGTAACCGGTTCACGTGTCTATACCCAAACTACTTGTAGAACTCCACTGAAGTCAGCAAGGAGCCAGAGCACCTTGAGCATCTGTGTGGGTGGAGCAATTTGTAATACTGGACTTAGTCCTCTCAGTGGGATTGGCCTGGTTTGGAAAGGTGTTTAACGCCGTAACTTTGAATATTGGGGATATTGTAGCTACAAAAATGTAGCTTTGTTTTCCGTAGCAAAATATTGTACTTGTTTTGAAATGTGTGTTGAGCAACGTAACAGTGATGTACAATAGCACAAAAATTGCCTGAGATAACATGAAAAGTCTATTTAGAAAAATAAGGGATTTTAGGATTAAAAAAAATGTTGGAATGTGACTTTAACTTACCCTGTTTAACTATAGTAAATCACAATGCAGTAGAAGAGTTTATTATATAGCATGTATAGAAGTAGTTCTAAATAGGGAAGTGCCAACCAGTATTTTCAGTATCTTGACTCTTCAGTTTTGACCCAGACACCTCAACTTACTTCTTTCATACTGGAATATATTTATGGCACTACGTGCATTTTTATTGGAAAACATTTATAAAACCTGTTCTGATAAAAGCTTATTTTACACATCAAACTATACTTTAGAATACGTTGTACCAGACATGGGGCTCATTCCCATCGTGTTTGAAAGGTACCTTGCCACTGGTCTCAGTGGGAGCTGAATCAGATTTAAATTTTGTGATAATTCTAGTACAAATCTGCCGGTTTACAGTCTCAAATTTCCTTTGAAAAACCAACTTTTAAAAACGAGTGTGAAGCAATTACCTCCCACATTTCAGATCTTTAGGCAAAAGTTGTGCATAACGAACATATTGTATGTCAGGCTCATTACTGGAGGGGTTTGTTATATATTTTTTTTAATCCTGAAATACATTTGATATTTGCATATTTCTAGACGAAAGTATAACAAAAATGACAGATTGGTCACCAATGGAACCAACATATTGTGTAGGTTGTTTTTGTCTTAGTAAAAGTCTACTCATTTTCTCTCTGCTCCAGAGTTTACTATGCAGTGTCAAGTGAGTGCAAACACCAAATGTACCTTCCTATAGTTATTCATGCATTGTTTGGAGTGTACTCATTCGAGACCAGCAGGGTGTGAATTTCATAAATGAGACATTGAAAAGTGGTTTATCCTGTGTCTCACATTTATGCTGATAAGGCATTTTCATTTTCTCCAAATCCTAAAAGGTGCTGAAAGATTTTAACTTGAATTAAAACCAAATAATATGTTATTGGGAAGTTTTTATTATGCAACTAAATGCTACAGATACAGTGAAATGCCACTTGTTTTTGCAACTTTTTTTTTAAGATTTCCTTCACTTTTCTTCCACAAGTCTTAACTTCAGTATCTTTGCATCTTTATCTGAAGAGCTCTAATTTATAATATTCAGGCACTAGCTTTGTATTCTTCATTGCACTTTCATATTCTTGTGTTACATGCCCGTATTATGGTTGCAAGTTTATGTGAAAATGACTTGAATAAAATGTTTCAAGCGTTCTACTTGTCAAAGTATCATACTTGATGCATAGGCCACATCAATCTCTCAGTGAGAAAACTTCAGTTAAAGTTGTGACATTTATATGAAAATGAGGAAAATTCTGTCACACTGACATGTCTCAGAAAAAAATGTCACAAGTAAGAAGCAAGAAAGAAAACGTTGCAAGGCATGATAAATTGCCTCTCACACTACAGGAAGGCTTAACATGTGACGGCGTTAAGAGGCTGATGTATGGTTCTTCTGGATGCAAGATTTCCTTACCATATCAGCTGTCTCGGTAGTAGCAGGAACTTAGAAACCACTTTCAGAATTTCTGCTCCAAAACCTTTACTTTCATGGGAAGAACATTTGAACAGTCCTTTGTAGAAAGTCTATGTACTTTTGAAAATTGATTATCACGCTTAAGATGCAGTACAAACCAATGTCCTTGCAGCCTCTTCAATCTGTATGCTAAGCTGATGAAATAGGCTGAATTGTGAAGCATCTCTTGTCCCTTCACTGAGGGATTAATACAAAAGTGCATGGTTAAAAACTTTGGCATGTTCTCTCTAGTCAAACACTTACAATATCCACTAGTTGCACTCTTGGCTTTGAGTAAATGGAGACAAAAATGATGTAGTGTCTTTTAAAATTCAGAAAATAAATGTAGAATTATCTCCGTGACAAACAATGTTGTGATGCTGTTTCTATAAAATTATTCTCACACTAACACATATTAGAGGTAAGAACTTCAGAATGCAAAAGTGCTCTAGAGCATAGAACTAGGCATGGATCAGAACCCATGCAAATATAAAAATGCACTTGAAATGCATATTACTATTGTGGAAAGTATATTTATTGATAATAAAGCAGCTCATAGTTTCCAAGTATCTTCTACCTGCTATTCTACTTTCTCATTTTCACATCAGATCACCTGCCTAGTATTGCAAAATGATCTATCACCAGTCTACAATTAGAAATCAGCCCAACACTTTCAGTTAAGAAAATAGTGCTGTAACTCAACTCTCCTCCCCTCCCCTCCCCAAACCAAACCAAACCAAACCACACAAACACAAAAAACAACACAGATTTAAAATAATATTGACTGTCTTAAAAGATACTGAAAAAAACCTGCTTGTTTTGTCACTAAGTCTGAAGTGAAAAAACCTGTGCACCTGAAGCAGTACTATCTGACGGTGTGTACCCTGGGAACATTTCTTCTATGTCATGTTACTGAACTGGAAAGCATTGTTCTCAAGGTTTTTAAAATGTAATCATCACAGAATGAAAAACTGTCCATATCACTATAAAAATAAATTGGTAGTACTTTGTGAGATGTCTCTGTCTAAACAGTATTACAGATACAAGTTATGTTAAAATCATTTATGTAATGAAAATGTTATGTTGTTATGATTAGGAAAAATTGTTCTGACGTTTATCAACGACCTCCAGGCAAGTTCATTGGATTTATCAGTTTACAAAAAAGTTGCCCAGTTCTACATAAAAAATCTTATCAATTCTCAACCATCACTACTTGTTTGTATAGTGCACTAAGGCTGTGATCCAGGTGAGTCACTAGGCCCCAGATAAAAGTAGTAGTAACCCATTAAAATATGAAGCTATGCCAGTAACCTAATCTCTCCTCTCTCATTCATGTTTAGTGTATGTTATCTTTTTTCTTTTCTTTAAAGTAAAAGCTCAGAAGTGTTTTCAACAATGAAAAGAGAGATGTTTTGATAAGTCAGGCCTCCTTCAGACAAAATAAGAAACATGGACAAATGCCAAGATAAACCAATGCTCCTAGATCTCTAAGCACATGCAAAAAAGCACTTTAGAACATAAGCTCCTTAAAGGCGGGTTTTTTTTTTTTTTCCCCACAAACTATTTACAATCTTTTAACTTTCTTTTTCTTTAATGTGAATCAACTCTAAAATATGGTACTCATCTGCTAAAAGAAGGATAAGGCGTCCATGAAAGACTTTATTACAGCTGATGACACTCACCAAAAGGAATTTTTCTTGCCTTTTATTGGAACCAGAGAAGTCACATACCAAGCATTTGATGGAATAGCATTTGGCTTGGATTTATTTACTCATTTATTTAAAGCATTACATATTAGCATTTGCATCTGGAAATCTTAAGGAGTTTGTATAAAGCAGGTAAATGCATGGCTTTTTCTACAAAATATGATCCTTCCCCACAAAACCACAGTAAACATATTTCCATGCTTGATGCTTCTGGCCTTACATATTGTTCCATATGGTACAGTGCAAATAACAATAAAAAACACTGGGAAATGGAAGGTTATTTGAATTTCTAATTCCCTCTGAACAGCCATTCAGGAAGATAATACCACATATACACATTTCCTTAGGATGTCGAAAAGAAAGCCTAACTGAGTGGGGCAAAGACATGCCTAGACAACAATACAAAATGGACCAGCTGGAACGCTCAGCCTTCAAGAACTTAACACAGGATGGAAGAATGTGCAGAAATTGCTGGGCTATGAAGATACAAAGTCTGCAGGAGAGAGAGAGAGGTGGCCATACCAGCAACAGAGTCACACAATTCGAAAAATAAACTTGTTCCTGCCAGCTGACTCCAATGTCATCCCAGCTGGAATACACTGAGGTATTACACAGTGGCTATATGTTTTCGACACATCCAGTAACTCCCTTGTGCAGCTGCTGATGGCTAGGAAGTAATTGCTTGACTAAGACTTAAGTATACAAAATCACAAGGAGTAGATGAGGTAGGAAGAGAGGTCCGCATATCATTTAGTTCAAACCCACTGTACAGGTAGGGTCACCTTGAGGTGGCTACCCAGGACTGTGTACAGTAAGGTTCTGAGTTATCTCCAAGGATGGAGACTATACAGTTTTTCTGGGCATTTGTGCCAGTCCTCTGTCACCCTCACAGTGAAAAAGGTTTTTCTTGTTCAAGAAGAATTTCTAGTATTTCAGTTTGTGCTCATCTTGTCCTGCCACTTGACAGAGTAAGAAGATCTTTACACGGCCCCCTCCCCACCCTGCCCTACCTGATATTTAAACACATTCATAAGATGCCCCTCCACCCCTCCCTGCCCTGAGCCTTCTCCTGAACAGTCTCAGCTTTCTCAGTCTCTACTCATATGTCATATACTTCTTTAGACATCTTGTCACCCTTTGCTGGAGTCATTCCAGTCTGTCTTTGTTCCTCATGTGCTGTCAGAGCCCAGAACTGGATCCAGCATCAGTGCTAAGTACAGGGCAAAGATCATTTCCCTTGTCCCACTGGCAACACTCTCTAACACAGCCCAAGAGGCTGCTGGCCTTCTTTGCTGAGCCATCGAAAAAGACTGTTTTTCATAAGAGCGTAATACATAGAAAGGACTTCAACACCTTAAGGGATTAGATTCCACAAGGCTACAGGGATTTAAAAGCAGACAAATATGCAGAAAATAAAGCCACTTAGGATTATTAAACACAATAAGGTACAGTATCAGAAGATGTCCCTGAGCTATAAACTGGAAGCTCATCGAGTTGGCAGTTGGATGATGTATCAGTATGTGCTTCCTCTACCCCCATACTTAAAACCCTTTTTGACTACTGTTGAAGATACTAGGCTAGATGGACCTTTGGTCTGATGTAAGGGTATTTTTTAAGCATTACAAAATACTGCATGAATTGCACTTACATCCACTACAGTCATCCACCAAATTTCTGAATTAATTTGATTTTTAAAGATATGAGATTATGATAGATAACTATATTTAATAAGAAACACTGTTAGTGATTTATTACTAGTTTCAGAATTTGTTTCAGTTAAGCAATAGGAAAAGTCTCTAAAGAAAAATATAATGAAAATTGTACCTTATATCTCAATCAAATGAACTCCCAAACTCAGAATAGCACTTAAAAGACAAATGTTTCTTACTGTGCAAAGATCTTTCAGTTTTCCAGTATTCTTTCAGAAAGTGTTAAGACAGACATGTTGCAGGACCCCGATACATCCTCCAGGACAATCATATTAAAGACACTCTTTCAGTTCTACAAATCAGCAGTATAATGAAAGGACAGAGATCACTATTAAACAGGCCTGTATTTTATTGCTTTCCAGAAATTTTCATATCCTGCATGCTACTGTTTGATTTTTCCAGCTACCTGATACATTTATGATTTGTGAAGTCTGTTCAAGTTTAAGAATCTCTTTTTTTTTGTTTTGTTTTTTTTCAGTTGAGATGCACTGGATAATACAGTCCTAGGATTATCACTTCCATATTTTGTATTGTCCCCTCTCTTTTGACAACCAAATTCTAATATAAAGTACTTTTTTACACATACACACAAAAAAAACCTCCAAAGAATCTGTACTACTCCTACAGGTCAGAAATGATGTTCCTAAAAACCAAACATTCAGTGATGTTTTTCATAAATGGTGGCACTATGTAATGGGACTTATGAACCAAAACGCTGTGACCATACATTAGTCAATATATAGCACATCAAATAAATGATGTGATCTTCATTATTAACAAATGCTAAGTTCTATCTTTTTATAGGCTGCGAAGGGTAAGGGCAGTATAATGAAAATGTTCAAAGAGCAGTTATTAATTCATAAGAAAATACCACAGGATGGAAAACTGCAAGAATAGTTTTTTTTAAAAATCTCAATTTACATGTAATTTAGTCATCAAATTTAATCTTTTTCCCTTGGAATGCTGTAATTTGAGACGTTTGTTCCCGGCGTCTCTTGCTTGCTTCCCATGACGGATGAAGAGGCTGCTCCACACATGCTTTCTTATTGTCATGTTTAATACCTGCAGCTTTTGCAAATGGTTGATTCTTGAGCTGTGGTTCCTTTTTAAGAAGAGCTGTGCAAGAAGTACAAAACAAAACATTAACTACATCATGAACCTTCATAAAAAAACATGTTTTTACTCTTACAAATTTACCAGGTTAAGTAATACATACCCATTCTTCCATTTCTCAGAGGCTTGTCTTTAGTATTTCTAAAAATAAAAAGAGAACGTAGGATTTTTCATGAAACATAACATGACAAACACCTATGTTTATTCATAGGTTGTAACACAACTTGCAAACCCTGTGTATGTTGTTTCCTCTTTGTTAATAAATGTGTAATAATACAAATATTCACTAAAAAACTTATTTGGATACAAGTCTAGTTAGGAAACCTACGTATATGTCAGTGCTAGTGTGAATATGAAAAATACATGTGTCAAGAAAGCACAAGGGTGCAGATTACTTTATGTAAAATGTTCTAAGCTGTAACAGCTGAAATCTTCCTTGTTTGGTAAGGGCAATAATTTCCATTAGTGGGAAGACATAAGGGAAGGAAGAACAAGGGTAAAAGGTTTACCTCCTTCTGTTTTGAGATTTCTGATTAGAGGCAGACAAAGAACTGCAGAACATGGACTCTAGCTTGCTTTCTTTTGCATGTGGCTTTTCTTCCATGATCAAATCTTGCACTGTTCCAGGAACTGTATCCTTTTCTTTCTTCAGTATGTTTTTTTGAAGCCTATCCTTTCCTTTGGCTGTAGAAAGATCAGTAACTGCTGCTTTCTTTTTCTTTCTTTTTACTTTGCCAATGAAGAAATCATCACTGCTGTCGCTATCAGAATCAGAAGACTGGTTAAAAAACCTCTCTTCAGTACTATCATCAAAGTACTCCTCTTCATTAGGATGCTCTTGGTCACTATCATCATTATTTCTTTCTTTTGTAGCATTTAATTTTTTCATTCTCATATTTTCTTTTTTTTGACAGACAAATTTTTTTCCTGTTTTATTCTGAGTGATTGCCTGAAATGAAGATTCTTCTGGAGCATATGCTTTCTCCATTGCAGCAGTTTTCTGCTCAGGTTCACAAAGTTCCATAGCCACCCTGTCAGTTTCTACTGTCATACTCATTTTTGTTTTGTGTTCACATCCGTGCTGGTTTTGAGCTAGTTTAACAGGTTGGTCACCTGAACTGTTATTGAAATGTTGCTCTGATTTAGACTGCTCTTCTGATTTAGCCTGTATAGAAGGAGTGGCTTTGTCTGGCTTCTTTCTTGCATCCTTAAAAGCTTTCACAGCAGCTGTACAAGGGGCAGAAGAAAAATATTTTGTTGCAGCTACACTTTTTACATAAGCTACATTAATATAATGTAACATTTTTGCAAGTTAAATGTTGTATTGGTTGAGCATATTTTGAATGTCTTTATCAATCATTTACTGATCACAAGACAAGAAACACTTTAGAGTACAGCTTCAACACAAGTGAGGAGAAGAAATTACCAACTTGGGTTTAACTGTGAACTTCCCTTTTAGGAAGTAATTCACAGCTCATCGTCATGTTCAATTAGGGCATTACTTTGTGTGTAAAAACTGCAAATTAACAGTAGATTGCTCAGATACAATTAAATGGGCATTTGACATTTTCTGTCAATAACTGCCTTTTTGACATTATTACTAGGACACAACCATTTTTAACATCAATTTTATTTGTAAAGCTTGAGTTTAAAATATATAAAGGAAATAACCTAAAGAACCAGGAAAGATTCCCTAAGGATTCTGGGGACAGGGAGTCACTTGCAAAACCTTTTAGCTGTGTTCAGAAACCCAGCTGTAATGTTCCTTTTACCCTTGTATCTGCATGTTATTGTTCAGATATATACTGCCAACTCAGTCCTATTTAATTTGGAGTTACTCCATTATATCTGTTTGATTTTTAGAGTTCCCATTATGAGCCCTGTTTGTCCTACCCCCTGTATCTTAAATGTCATATAGCACACTGTCATGTGCAAGCCCATTTCAACCAATATAAATGACTATAAGCTCGTGACACTTGGTTCACTGAAGCTAGTTAAAGTAATTACAGAAGCTTTTCAGTTTTTTAGTCTTCTTTTTTTTATACAAGGTGTTCATGTCAGGCATATTGAGGAACAAGGTAACATATCAGTTAGCTACCAAAATCATAAAACAGTTAATATAATATTTCATACCTTTAAGTTCTACAAATCTGGGTTTCAAGATGGGGTGTGTTGCAAGTCTTGCAATGGCTCTCTCAGTTGCAGTGCAATTCGGCTATATGAAATAAATTCAAAAGCACAAAGTCAATAGAATAGTAAAATACTTATACAGGTCTGTATCACATGCATAGCAACGTGAATCTGGACATTTTACAGAATAAAAGGAAAAGCTTATGACACTATATTTGAATATTACTTAATTTTCGTGTTTTACTGTCATTCTAAACAAGGAACAATCTGACATCCCAAACATTGAAAGAAACATTAACAGGTGTGTAAATCTGCTGTTTCTCAAGTACTGAATAGGAATAACATGAGTTTTATATTAAAAGCATACCAGTCACATCTTTCAGAGCTACCACACTGATTTTACATTCACTATTCCCTACGTGTGCAAACAAAATTAATGAGCCTCCTGAATAAAGAATATCATATTGGTAGAAGGCATTCTGCATGAAGGAAAACAGAGCTTGCAAAAAGTGCCATATGGATGTCATAAAAGTAGGCAAAATGACATAGTAGGTATTGAAGTAATATATATTAAATGTGGTTGAGGGGCAAGGTGTAACCTGATCTCAAACAACCTTGAATTTGATGTGGTAGAATAATGGAACTCTGTAGACTGATTCAAAGAACAAATATGATTCTTGTGCTTTAATTTGAAGAAGTAGGAATTGCTTCCATTTCTGACTTCCTCTTTGAAGTATTAGGAGTCACAGGTATGACACATTCTAAAAGTGATCTCATTTTCAGGTTTTTGCCATCACTCTGCTTGAAGAACAAGATGAGAGGTATCTAAGACTTTTCCAAAGACAGATTCGTCTTCTGGCTGTTGTTTTTTTTAAGGGAGGGAAAGTAGGTGTATGAGGCTCATAAAACACAAATGTACCAGCAGTATTTCTTAAAGCCTGCAGTGCTATCTTCTTTGGGAGACAGATAAAAGGCAGACTTTCTTCCTTTCCTCCTAGTGGCACTGCAATGTTGAAATAATGTTGAAAACTGATAAGATGTTGAAATTGTTGCTACCCATGATTTGAGTTATATGCTAGAGGAAGTACCACAGCAGAAGTCATCAGAACCAACACATGATGAACCTTGTAAAGAACAGGGCAAGTGCCCTGTGACCCAACCTGAGTTAGTTTTGGTGCCCAACAACTCAACGCAACATGCTGCCTCTCCTGTCCTGAGTGATCATCACAACAGATGGAGCCTTAGTCACAGTATATAAATGGTAGGGAATAATGGGTGGACATGGTTTTGGGATGTAGTTACCTTTCCTCACAGCAGCCAAGATGGTGATGTGTTTTGGACTTGAGATTAAAATATTCTGGTGTTGATAACACAATGTTTTAGGTTTTGCTGAGCAATGCTTGCACAGCTTCAAGGTCTTCTCTGTTTCTTGCTCTGACCTCCCAACAAGCAGGCAGGCAAGGGGTGGGCAAAGAGGCTGTGAAGGATACACACGTGGGACAGCTGATCCAAATTGATTAAAAGGATATTCCATTCCCTGTTAAGCTGTGCTCAGCAATAAAAGCTCAAGGAAAGGAAGGAGAGGATGTCTGTGGTTATGGTATTTGTCTTCCCAAGTAATTGTTCGTGAAATGAAGCCCTGCTCTTTGGGATGTGGCTAAACATCTGCATATTGATGGGAAGTAGTGAATAAATTCCTTATTGTCCTCTGCTTGCACTCACTTGTTGAAATGCCTTATCTTAAGCCACGATTTTTTCTCACTTCTGCTCTTCTGTTGGTATCTCCATCCAGCAGGGGTGAATGAGAAGCTGCTGGGTGCTTAGTTGCTGGCTGGGGTCAAATCATGACACAAACACTACCTAATACAACAGCAATGCATGTTTACAGTATCTAATTGGCTTAACGTAAGAGTGCTCAGTGGGGAATCTTGTTTGTTTGCATGTGTATTTTTTTTTCCAGCAGAATTATGCCACTTAGTATGAACAGTTATGTATTCATTGCATTAAGATAGATGATGGAAACTTCATCCTAACTACCAGTGCAAGAGAGACACTTTCAGTGCTTTGGTCTGAAGGAAATGGAGCAGAAGATAACAGTACAGGAACAGCAGAGCCAGTACTTCTAAAGGCAGAAACGTTTATTTGGTCTGCAGAATGTTCCTCTACCAATGCAAAGCAAATCCCATTTGTGTTTCTTCTGCTGTAGCTCTAGAGCTTACAAAACACACTCTGAGTATGTCTGCTCAAATTTCATATTTAAAGTGCAGAGCATATGGGAATTCTATTTTTTTCCTTTCTCCCCAAGTCTCCGCTATTATAACATTATTTCTTCAGTTCAAGAAAAACTGGAAAAATGTTTTCTTTGTAGACTGTCTGCAGAACTATGAACACTGCCAGAGGAGACAGGTAAAAGGATGGGTCCATTTCCAAGGGCCACAGTCTAGTTAACTTTAAGGCTAGCCTAGCTCTGAGAACATGAAATCTGAATTTTGAACCCCCTCTGACAGTGCTGTGTGCTGCCACCAGATTCCTGGGACAGCAAGCTCCCTTTTCTGAAGATCAAATGCTATTATTTTTTTTTAAGATTTTTCTATATCTGGAAAATCTATTTCTGAACTTAATTAATACACATTTTCCCTCAGCTACTTCCTGTGGGTTTTGAAAGAATATACCATTAAGTTCAGAAAGCAGCATCAGCTTCTGTGCAACATGTGGTGTCCTTTAATTCAAGTATTTATAGAAAGGGTTTAAAGCACATACATGCCAATCCATATGGAATAACCACATTTTTTCCTTCTAGCAAAATACTTAACAAACACTACTCACAGTGACAGACAGTAGCCAGCAAACATACCATGTGACATGGACAGCAAGAACACTTTCCCCCTTCCTCCTTCCCCCATTATAATTACATGCAGATACTGGAACTGTACATGTTTATTCTCACATGTTCCTACTACTTCTTATTTTCCACTATTCATTTTTTCATGCAAGAATGTCCTAGTACTTTCTGTAGGAACACTCTCCATCATTCAGTGTGCAACTGAGGTGCTGCAAAGTGAACAAAGCAACTCAGTAGTGTACAATCACTTACCAGTGAGAAGTTGTAATCTACTGACAGAACTGTCTGAAAGTCAGACTTCTCAAACTTTTTATCTTGGTAGTGTATACAATAGTAGAGACATCATGAAACTCCGTGTGGACATTTAACTGAATTAACTGCACTGATCTCTAGATTTCCAAATTTCTTAAAATGAAAAAGAAACCCAAACTGCATAAACATTCATCCTGAATGGCAGATGTGCATGCAGATGCACGAACATCAAAACAACTTGTCAGGTATAGCATAATAAAGCAGCAGTTGTTTAACTCACACATGGGGAAACACACAGGCATGCTTCACGTATGGGAGACAAACTTTGTACAATGTTGCAAAGATTGACAAGAGAACGGACATTACAAGCCTGCTAAGATAAAACTTGCATTGTGAGTCTGTTTTTGAGATGTGCTAGAATAAGGGTCAGAAGAAGTATGGAATGGCTCTGAGACCTCACAGCACTAGGTAAAAGTCAGGTAGCAGCTGTGTGGGTAGTACCTGCTTCATACAACACAGGTGATAAAGTGAGAACAGGAACCGAGCATCTCTGTGCCTTGGGGCAGATGGGATTGCAGAAGTTGAAAGGGATATCTTGTTAGCAGAGCTTTGGGAAGAATTAAAGGGCAGAAACCTAGGGTTAACTCAATACCATGAAATGGAGACCTCTGACCATTGCTTCATTCTGATTACTCTTCCTGTTCAAGTTTACTTATGTTTGCACCCTCTCTGCTATAAATACAATCAATAAAAGGAAGGGAAGAGGTCATACTTCTGTTCTTTAATTGACTTTTGTAGAAAAAGTCTCACCAGAAAGAAGACTGCTACTAGAAGAGTATACTACTACGAAGAATACCAGAACTTCAACTGGGTCAAAGGACAGTGCTACCAAACCTTTAATGCTTGGCAGCCCTACATCTGTCACTTTAGGTCATCTCTCAGTTATTTAAACTAATGACATTCAAATGGAAATGGTAGAAACCCTACTGACAAGTATGGCAAAAGCCATGACACAAAAAGTAACCTTGAAGCATGTCATACTCAAGCTTTTAAACTAACTGGAAGTGCAGTTTAATGTTGAGTGTAACAACAACCTGATTTTAAGAAAAGAAATGGCAGAGGTAATGCTAACCGGGGTAAGCACAATAAAATCATCCCCAGTTCTGGGCCAAAACAAGATGTCATTGTGTACCCTTTGAAGCACTTGAGGAAAAGAGCTGTCTCTCTACTAAAAAAATATCCGCAGAAAACCTGTTAATCCACACATTTTTCCCAGAGCTCTAACTAGTTACAGCTGTCCTTCAAATAGCAGATGTGGTTGATGTGGAGTCACAGGGTGACTGAAGGTGCCAGATTATGTCTAACAACCAGATCTAACCCATGACCTCATAAAACCCATGAGAAAAAGTTGCTTTCTGTGAAATACTGCTAGTTCTTCTTCCTTTATGTCTGTAAGACATACAGTATGTGATTTGTGGCCATCAGCCATGGTGAATATTTTGGTATGAGAGGCAATTGGTTACTGGCATCACTCATGGCAGCACTGATGTCTCTCAGCTTCTGGCAGCAAGAGACTGTTTGTTGGCTATGATGTGTTGACTCTGTCTGGACACCAGGTGCCCACCAAAGCTGTTCTATCACTTCCCCTCCTCACCACTATCAGACATAGGGGAAGCTTCTACCAGCTTCTCACAGAAGCCACCCCTGTAAGCCCTCCACTAACAAAACCTTGCCATGCAAACCCAATACACTCATCTTGAAAACAGGAGGATGGATCAACAATGGAATACAGTAAACAGGTCTCTCTTGGATTTGGCAACAGTTTAAAAAAGAATGATTCTCCCAAAAACAAAAATAAAAGATCCCATAGTATTCAAATGCCACAGTATTCAAAGGAGAGAAAACATCAGCACTAAATGCTTCAGACTCTGTATTGGAAATGGATAGCCAAAACCTGTCAGATTTATAATCAACTTTTACTCATATTCTACTCAATCTTTCAGTTTGCCACACAACACCACAATGATGGTAAAGGTGTTAGGAAGAAGTACCTACACAAGCTTAACAGCAAGACAGATGAGAAGTTCCTATAGCAATTACCTCTATGGATCTCAGGAAATCTTTTTATTGTACTATATGCAATTTTTAAAATCGTCTGATGAAAAATGTCAGCAGAAAAATTCACTTTCTATAGAACAGAAGAAAATCTGAACCATTTCTTACCAACCATCAAGATATGCAAGTAACCCTGAAGATCCCCTTGGTTTCCTGTTTATTATTCTTTTAAATGGTTTATATTTGTTTACATTGTTTTCTGTTATTATGGTAATTCAACCATGAAAATATTTTGGTATTCACTTTAATCTTGCAAGCATTGTGGAAGTTGAAGACCCATAGCAACATGGGGTACCCTGGACAGTCTTTTCACTTATCTACTTATCTGCATTAAATAGAAGGTAAAGGTCTGGAGACTCTAGCTGATCTTGCATTGACAGCAGTAGCACTGCCAGTCAACTCATCACTGACTTCTGCAAATTCTTGAATCCAGCATCAGGGAGAAGCATGAGATTCTTCTAAATACTATTAATGTGCTTATACTGACCTAACTTCATTTGTTTGTCTGGACCAAAGCTGTTCTTTTCCCCATAATTTGTTCACTTAAATTTACCTTCAATCCTACATCTATTTTGGCTTGTCTTTCATTGAACAGAAGCATGAAGTATAAACTTGTTTCTAACAGTGTCTCCTCTTTTAAAATAAGAATTTCAAAATACAACATAAATTCAAACAAAAATAGATTTATTCTTGTTCTTTGCTGTGTGCATGATAAAAATTACCTACTATCCAAGCACTTGAACAAGTTTAAACACCCTTTAGAAAGTCTAGCACTTTACAAGTGTTAGAAGACCATATTTAATTGAAGTATAGAAGAGTCAATACAGTTTCTCTGGATTAACCTGTCACAGCTAATTTAGCCAACTGAAAATAGTATGAGGTAAATGCTTATTTTCCAGATTGGGAAATGGTCAGAGAAATTGAGTGTTTCATCCCAAACTACCACAGTGATCTACAGCAGAGCTTGGCATAAGCTCTAGATCCGCCCAAGTACAAATTAGGTACTTAATGTTCTACTAATTCTTTCCTTATTTTATTCATAAAATAATTCCTATGATTGATTCAGTAAAGAAAAGTCACAGCAAAAAAAGTCTTGAACAAAGCAAGCATGGATTCTTAATTACCTCCTCATGGAGAACAAACAGGGTCAGCTGTAGGGGTAAGATGAAATAGTGAGATTGTGGGAAAACTCAAATACTGCTAACTCTTCTTCCAGGACTAGTGAGAATATGTCTCTAATCCTCACAGTCTGGCAAACACACAAGCAATGCACATATTTTTTAAGGAAAAAAAAAAAAATTCTTAATGTTATGAAAGAGGATATAAAGCAAGCACCATGTCAACTCCTCTACAAAGTTGTGGTGGTGTAACTAATTGTGATTACCAATACTGAAACGTCTGCTGGACTTTGAGGAAACCCAGAAGCTTGCTGAACATTATTTTATGCTATGGACAAATACGTCTATGATGTGGACAAATTCCCAGTGGAAAGTAGCTGTGAAGAGAGCACTTCCCATGTGTGATTCTAAAAAGATTATTAAGAAATATCTATAACGTAAAAATATTACATAATTTGAGTTGTACATCCAAGTACAATTAAGCAGTATAACATATGTACAGTTTTGACTTACAGCTAAGTAAAATCAAATACATAAAACATAACAGTATAAAGGCAACAGTTTTACTTTTTATATACAGCTTTGTATAAAATATATGCATTTCATCTATTTTGACCTTTGAGCAGTTGAGGCACTGTACCACTACAAAATATATGCAACTTGCCAAAATGAATAAAAAAATTTGTCACACAGCACAGTAAAATATATGCCACCAAAATAACCCTCAAATCTCTCCCCCTCAGCCCAACCCAAATCAAGCAAAAGAAAATCATACTGACAGAAAGTAAACTGAAAAGCGCAATATGGTGAAATAGAAACCCTGAAGCACAAAATGTACTTCAGGGGGAACAGAAACAAAATGCATCAGGCAGTAGCTGTGAATGACACAAGGAGAACAGTTTTTGCTGCAAAATTCACATAACTTCTAGAGAGAACATAATGAAATTTGGAGGAAAGGTCATACAAAAATTTGTTTGACAACCACTATATATCAGAGCTGAAACCACAACTGACTTTTCCAGAAAAGTGAAGTTGACAGATCATTTGCTTGTTACTTGCCATCTAGAATGAGGGTCTGGAGACTCAAAATAGGCAGTTTTTTACTATCTCTGAACAGGAAGTTAAGCTAGTGAATCTCAGAAATTTAATACAGCGACTATTTGGGAAAACAAAATTTTAAAAGTCGATTACTTCTTTGTTAGAGAAAAGAGAGCAGAAGCACAAGGGAGACCAACAACACCTAGGCAGGAAACAGAATTGTTTGAGTTCACTATGACCTGAACACATCTAAGCTCCCATGATCCAGCTGCACAACATGGGCATGTCCTAAGACTGCATGGAACCAGACGTTATCAAATAAATAGGTGAGATACCAGGATGAGCCCCACATTAACAGCAGTATTTAATGGACCAAGAAATTCACAGTATTCTACCTTGGATGAAGCTGAGCAGTTTCAGAATTGAGATATGTACCAATCTCCTTATTAAGTCAATTTGTTGACAAAACTCTGTACCAAACCTTCATGGATATAATCTTGAGACACTTTACAATATTTCACTATAAAACAGATGCTCAATTTCAAATTATCACTTGTCAGGTGCAGCCTGATACAGCACTGTGTGTATAAGCACATATGAAAGACAGTTTATAACACAGAAAGCAGACATAGTTAAGATATTCAGGTTTAAAACAGATACAAATCTCCAAAACTACCTATCATGGAAAATAAAGCCCCAATTTTATCAGGTATATTCCAGATAATTTATAATGTAAAAGATTTATTCCTGTCAACAAACCTTGTCTTGTTCAGGCTTTCACATCTACAAGCCTATTGCCAGAGAACACAGCTATATGTAATTAAAGTATTGTGAGATCAGTGTCTTCAGATAGAACTCCTGGGAGAGAGGTATTTATGTTTCAGAACACTGCTGAAGGAACTAAATATGAGAGTCTGGAATTTGGAGGCACAGATGACTTATAAAGACTTCATGAATGCTGCACACACTAACCAGGGGTGGACCATGTTATAATATGCTTTTCAAAACAAGACAGAATTTCTTGGCATACCACATTGCAATTTTTATGCACAATTGAAAACAGATTTCTTTTAATCTATATGTTTTTTTCAGTCACTTTCTGAAAAAGACAATGGAAATACAAATTTTGTTCACTAAAAAACTATTAAAACATCTGAGATAAATGTACCATTTCTTTGGCACTGAAATGTAGATTTTCCATCATTAAATCTATTGAGGGAGTATATGCATTTGAAACTTACTGTAATGATAAACACATGTCAGATATATATGGAAGCCCTCATATTACTTGAGCATATCAGCAGATGACAGACATAAAAAAAAAGTTTGGATGTTCACATTTATAGCAGGTATTTCATCATATGGCACACAAAATAGTCACCTTTATGCTTAGAGGCTCTTAGGCATCTTCTAGGCCATTGCATTATTATTACTGAATTCTGGCATGCAGAAATTTCCTAATGTGTAATCACTCAACCACTTCAATCACCATGCAGTTATTTGTATATCAGACCCAAGAAAAACTTGACCATCAACCTTTAATGTAATGCTGTTATGCTTTCCCTAAGTGACTAGTTACCTTATGTTTCCCATACTTTCTTTTACCTAGTAACCTTGCCATAGAGGGGCAATATGCTGTAAACCTATGCTCTCATTTTACCAAGCTGTAACTTTATTTATGCAGACAGTCTTAGCAGCTACATTGACTGACATCCCAATAGATGTGTTTTTTCTTTATACAGATTTCCAGTAATTCAGTAACTCATAATTTCTCCTTATACAGTTAAAAAGTTCAAGCAATAGAGCCTCCAGCACGTTTTGACTGATTTTCTACTGTTAACAGACTGATGAGCTTCACACTGAACTGAAAGAGCCCTCCTAATTTCATAACCTTCTTTTTTTTTTTTTTTTTAAGGTTTTATAAATCTCAATTTCTTAATTCTGAGTGGCAGCAATTTAAAAACTGATCTGGGTAAAAAAAGAGGGATGAAATTGGAATGATTTTGTCCTTTATTTTTATATGATACGTAATGAAAAGCTGAGAGTTTCATTTAAGTAAAGCAAAAGACAGCAGCAGCTGTTATTAATTTTTAGAAAGATCATGAGTGTCAGATTTATTTGTTTCTGGTTTTGTAATGTAATTCTGAGTCACACTACAAAGCATATATACAGAAAGAGCTTTTCCAGTCAGTAATGTGTGAATAGCTGTCAGTCTTTAACATAAGTGATTACAACTGTTTATATAACATTAAAGACATCTTAACACTTTAAATTCTCTAACCAACCAAAATAATGAAAGATTCCAAGTCATGTATATTCCACCTTATAATCTCTTGACTCACACTTTTATTCTTGTGCCAACTTTTCCGTGCTTATCAAAATAACATCAAGAGGTAATGAACTATGGGTCACCTTTCCCTCCATGGTACACTGATCTTGGATTCTCACACAAAAACACCCTGTTATGAGTCAATGCTTTTAACTGAACCTCCATTGGAACTGCTCCATGGGTACCACTACCTAGAGCATTAGCACTTCAACAGATGGCAAGACATGGAAAGCATTTTGCTTTCTTTGTTTGAGCATACCCACCTTCCTGTGAATCAACTTTATAAAACTAATACTTTTCCTACAGATTCATAAAGGATGCAATTCAAGCACTGTCTCTTTAGTTACCAAATTAATCACAGGTAACTGAAAACTCTCACTGTTAATATCTGTCCTAAATCTGTAGCTTCTCTAATCTAACATTTTCTGTTCACTGTCATCATTCTGACTGGAAGGTGTAGCACATTAGGAGTACCAAACTTTTATGACAGTTGGAAGTTCTGTTCAATTGGCTTCTTACCACTTTCTTTTCCTGTAATACATTAGTGCTGTTAAGGCTTGAAACACAGTGTTTCACAACACAGCTCTGCTATCATGCACATACATCCTCTCCTATTCCCTGTAAATATGGTACTGCTAATTTTCTTGAAGACCTGGTGGAAAGAGGCTATCTATTATATAGTGTTGTATGTCAGGTATTCTAGTTTCACCCCATTAATTTTTTCAGTTCAAGGATTGGTATGGAAGCATTCATAATTGACGCCCTTTCTCTGTAGCTGAGTATTGGAGGTGTCAATCAACTGGCACTGTAGGCAGTCTTGATTCACTTCATTATTTATTGGCTCAAGCTGTTACCTCACTGGCCTTTAAGAGACACCCTGAAAAGTAGGCATAAGGCCTCTGTTGGTCAAAACATTGTAAATCAGATATTCCTCCATGCATATTGTCTACCTGCTGCTTTTAGTTTAAGTATTCCTTTACGACCTTTAAAATTTTCAGTGCCAGCAGTGTGGTACAATTTTGACTATGATGCAGCTCATCTTTCCTGTCCAGCTTTCTCTTCATCATCTTCAGATACACATCACTTAAATACTCATTTAAAATAGAATTAAAATTGAGAGTTGCTTATCTTTCAGGGGTGCTGTGATACAAATCTTTATGGGACTGAAAAAATACAGCCATATACATATGAAGCATCATGTATCACAACGTTACTATGACAGGCGTATATGAGCTTAAAAACATTGGTCTTCCCTGCACACTTTCTTATCCATTTATGCTTTTTGCAGATGCATTTATTCTGTCTGAATTACCTACATGATTCAAGGCAAATATTGCTTACAAAAATGTGAATTAACTTCCCCTGAGTTTTACTGACAACAATATGCCTGCTCACATACCGGTCTGACAAACTAAGTTAAATGAGCATATTTGAATTAAAACACACTTTTGAGACTGAGCCTTGTTGAAGGACAGGAATATACTTTAATAATCTTGAACAATCCAGCAAGCCAGGCAACAAAATTGAGGAATACAGCTTCACAGGAATGCAAATGAGTGGCAGAAAAATTCCTGTACAAGTTTTGTGGGTGGTGGGCGAATGGCTAATCAGAAGTGGGAGGGCAATGGACAGAACATAGTGTATACAGAAGCCTGAACTCCCCCTCTGGAAGCCTTTGAAGAGATTGATATTGGCTGGGCTAGCAGACGGATGGAAAACCAGGTGGAGAAGTAAGTGGGAGAAGAGTGGAGAAAGATTTGCCAGTACCAAACTAAGTCTGTGAGTTTTTGACATGAAACTTCAGTTGCAGCCATAGGAATGGATTCTAGGCCCTAAAATAAAGAGGAGTACCTACAAGAGACATGCTAAAGAGCTCACAGTTCAAGTGATAAAATCTGAAAGATGAGAAACCTTCAGGAAAAGGAAACAAAAAACAATCAGTCACACAGAGAAAGTATTTACACCTGAATGTGATATTCATCACTGAATGTAAAATTCTTCACTTAGTCAGTAGCCTTAGGAAGACCACAGACATTCCTACTTAATGTTAACATCTGGTGTTTGACATGGAAAATTCTCAGGAAACAGTGGCTTCATACATTCAGTGTAACTTCCATTCAGAGTCAAAATACTCAAGACAAAAAGAATTCAGCTTTGCAACAATGATTCCCAGCATCAAGCCAATTACTTTAGCCTATCAGAAAATTGTGCAATTAAATCAGTGCAACACTTTTCCAAATCCCAAAGATGCAACTATTGCATAAAGTATGTATGATCTCTGATATGCAAATGAATGGATTTATTTCCATAATGAAATAAGAAAGGAATGTAACGTAACATGTTAACGCGTAGGAAAATAAATGGAGTATTATTATTTTACTATTCACAGCATAAACACATTGTTGGAGAATGGAAACTTCTTTGTAGTACAAGGCAATACATTCATTCTGAAGCAAAAGTAAGTGAAGTTGGTAACATTTTCAGGAACTGATACTTAGAAAGAAGGGTTGGGGAAAGGAATGAGATGGAGATTGTTAACAGTCCACGTAGGTGATCATTAAGCTATTATGACATTCTTCTTATAATTATGGTCTGATTATCTATATATGATTTCTAATTTAAGAAGAGTGTAACAATCAGAATTTAGATAAAAGAGTATTAAGTGTTTTTCTATGACAAGGTGACCAGCTTAACAGATGAGGCTGTGGATGTTGCTTATCTGGGCTTTAGTAAAGGCTTGAACACTGCTTCCCACAGCATTCTCCTGGAGAAACTGGCTGCTTATGGCTTGGATAGGCATAATCTTCACTGGATGGAAAACTGATGGATGTCCAGGCTCAAAGAGTGGTGGTGAATGGATTTAAGTCGCGTTCACAGCCAGTCACAACTGGTGTTCCCCAGGGCTCAGTGTGGGGGCCAGTTCTCTTCACTATGTTTATCATTGATCTAGATCAGGGGATCAACAGCAGCTTCAGTAAGTTTGCTGACAACATGAAGCTGTGCAGAAGTGTTCATCTGCTTAAGGATAGGAAGGCTCTTCAGAGGGACCTGGATAAGGTGGATTGATGGGCCAAGGCCAACTCTATGAGGTTAAACAAGGCCACCTGCCAGGTCGTACACCTGGGTCACAACAGCCCCATGCAATGCTACAGGCCTGAGGAAGAGTGGCTGGAAAGCTGCCCAGGAGAAAAGGACCTGGGAATGTAGGTCGACAGCTGGCTGAATATGAGCCAGCACTGTGCCCAGGTGGCCAAGAAGGCCAACAGGATCCTGGCTTGTATCAGAAATAGTGTCCCCAGCAGGACTAGGGAAGTGTAGTCAGTAAGGCTGCACATCAAATACTCTATTCAGTTCTGGGCACCTCACTGCATGGTTGTATCCAGGTGGAGGTTAGTCTCTTCTCCCAGGTAACAAGTGATAGAAGAAGATGAAATGGCATCAATTTGCATCAGGGAAGGTTTAGACTGGACATCAGGAAAAAAGTTCTTCACTGTTAAGCAGTGGCTGCCCCAGGAGGTAGTGAAGTCATCATCCCTGGAGGTATTTAAAAGACATGTAGATGAGGTGCTCAGGGACATGGTTTAGTGACAGGATTGGCAGTGTTAGGTTAATGGTTGAACTTGATGATCTTCAAGGTCTTTTCTAACCAAAATGATTCTATGATTCTAAGTTTTTCATAGGTCCCTCAAAAACACCAGCTATAGGCCACCACTGAGCCAAAATCAAACCACAAAACAGCAAAGATTGTTAATTTATACCTCAAAGTTAGTAGCCTTTTTAAAATTGTTTTTCACAGCTTCTTGATGTGAAACATGTTTTCAGTGTAAATCTACAAAGAACATCATAAAACAACACATGCATTGGGAGTACACTATCCTTGCTCTTTTTTTTGGTACTGATGAGAGAGAGGTTGTGGACTGATACATTAATCTCAGGCTATCACTTGCATGGTTTAAAAAGAAGGTGATATGAACCTGAGAAATACTACTTTGATAGTATGATGTAAACACTCTTCTGAAAGAAATCAAGGTAATACATAATTAGTCCTGTAACTTCATCTTTTTTATTCCTCTCTGTCCTGGGCAGAAATACCTTTCTAGCTCGCTCTCATATACTTCTTGCTCAAGGACTTCCTTAGTCCCTCACCAGTGAACCAGTGAATTCATGGAGGAGTCTGAGCGGTGAAACATAGTCTTCTCATGTGTGAAACAGCAGAAACTTCATGTCATAAATCACAGAAGACCTTTTCTTGTCACTGTCAGTATTTTATCTGGTTCCTCAATCCCAAATTCATTTGAGCCATCTACATTAAGAGCCATAGATATTAAATTCACTCATCCTTGAAATAATCCCCAGAACTGTAGTATAACATCATCTGTTGGTCATCTGTTAAAAATATCTGGACCTGAAGCTAGACAGCACTAATGTCATCCCTCCAAAATCATGTTAAGTACAGCTGTCTTCATCAGGCAGCTTATATTAATGATCAAAATCATACTGTGTACCAGACTGCTCAGTCAAATCCTGGCACGTCTCTCCATGGCTGTGTATGAGCTGTCTGAGATCCTGTTTCTAAAGCCTTCGCATTCCTTCCAAATTCCAAACATGACAAAGTTGGTTCCTGAACATGAAACAATCCAAAATAAGCACACCATGCCTTACATTAGTTTAAAAAAAAAAAAACAAAAAAAAAACCCAAAACCCAAAAAAACTTCTAAGGGCTGGTAATGGCTTACGTTCTGGTCTAGAAGAAATTTCTCATCACACTTAGAAACTGTGGCAAGCTTTTCAGCAATGCTGAGACCGAGAGGGATGTGGCATGGTCCCAACAAACTTTGCAGATCACAATATACTCAAAATTTGCTGTGCAGAATTCTCTTTGTAGACCAGCATCTGCATGATTCAAACATGACAGGATTGGAGTACAATATTTTTTGTGAGTGAAAATTGGAGTGAAAATACAGGACATAGTAGGAAATAGTGGGTCTTTTCTCAAGCACCACATATTGTAACTCAGTGGAAAAAAAAAGGAAAACTATGCTACTAAGGTTATGTGACAATTGTATTTGGGAGCAAAAAAATAGAGAATGTTATTTATCATCTACAAATATTTGTTGGTATTTCTGCAAGTTAGAAGCATGTGGCAATAATATATACTGGTGCTCTATTCTTCACTCAAGAAAAAAACCAGTAGTTCTTTCCATTTTCAGTTTTAATTTCTGCCCCCCTACAAATATGAAAGTCACTGAATTCTGAAGCATATGGATTGTATTAATTATAAAAAATGATAAGTATTCTGACAAAGTAAGATGGCACTTGAGATCATTGCTTGTAGTAAAGTTCCATTATGGTGGAGCAGAATTTTGTCATTCTCTGTGTTTAAAACACAGAGTTTGGGTTTTTCTCATGTCCATGTACACCAAAGACTTACTGCAAGAAAACCTAAATGTGATGCTACAATAGATTAGTGAATATCTGCTAGCCCTTGTGCAAAGGCAACAAAACCAACTACCAAGATGAAAGTGTTGTCGGGTTGCCCAATGTCATTTTCTCCAGAGAAATTGCACAGACGATACATATAATTTCTCTAATATTGGAAAAAAATAAATACATATTAACCTATCTATCCTGCCTATCTTAAAGGAACTTAGGTAGGTTATCTTAGCAATAAGTTGAAGATAACAGTTAAGATCTTTGTCAGTTTTCAAGTCAGTTCCCTGCTTGTAATAACTGCAGTTTTAGGATTGGCTTCCAACTTCAGTGTGCTAGAGCACAACAATAATAAACCAAGCCTCCTGGAACAGTTCAGGTATATATGCTGTACAGAACACTTCAAAATGCAATCACAGACGGAAATACCAGTTTAGAAAAAACAACAGACAACAGATCTGGTACAAATTTTTAAATTTTATTAATGGCTGGCAAATACACTTCTTGCTGACAGTACACAACTGTGCACAGGAAGTGCACGAAAACCTAGTCAAATTCTAGAAAATACAGGTTCCATTTCTCAACAGCTGTAACTAAGCACCAACAATGCAAAGTCTAGTTAAAGTTTCATGGCAACATTCATTACAACTTTTACAGCAGAATTCATCACCTGTTGATAGCAGTGGTGCTAGCTGCTGCAATATTAAAACGGATTAAAAGTATTTCAGTAGAGGTGCATGAAGAACTGTTCACTGCGTCTTACAGGGATGTGGTAAACCCTGTAACATTTTAATAAATTGGAAAAGGAAGAAGTCTTGTGTCATGTGGCTGGTGACTCTCACCAATTCACTCTTCAACTATCCTACATCTGGTTTGCTTACTAGCAACCATCAGTACAGCTATATTGAGAGCTACATCGTAAGAACTTAAGTTCAAGTGCCACTTGATAAACACTCAGCACAATCCTGTTGTACGTGATTGAAATCTATGCAGACCCCTTTTAAATACAAAGGTATGCTTAGCTAATTCTGAAAAATATACGGGGAAGCACAGTAATGGAACATAAAATCTCAGTGGGCAGAAGGAATTAAACAAATATCGTGAGTACATATCCACACTGCAAAACTAATATTCAGCATTCCACAGTGAATTAAAAGCAGATTGTCTTTTATCAATGAAAACAAACCTATTCTGAAAATGAAAACAGTCACAGGATGTTTTCCTTCAAATATTTCAAAACTCAAGTTAATGAAAAGGTAAACATTATGGTCTGCATTTCATGTGACCTACAGAATATTGCTAGGGCTAGAAAATCAATTATTTTTTTGTTGTATGTTTAATAACCAACTGTAGGAAAAGAAGGAATAATACATTGGAAAAATTAACCTTGTTAAAGAACAGAGGGGATGCCTTCTTTAGTTGTGGATACACTGGCAAACCAATAGCAACCAATGGAAGTTGTGAAGGCTTAGCCTCTACTTGTCAAGAGTACTCTAATAATTAATTGTAGATGTTGTTCCACACAGATGTTCTTCTTAACCTCACTACTACATAGTTAAAACCCCTCTATGTGTTCAAAAAAAAGCATCAGCACCCATCCATAAACTTGATTTTAACCATGAGACCCATTCACTACAAAGTGTGAGATTTAACAGACTTTCATTCCACTGAAAACAGGACCAGCAGCAGAAAGCAAAAGAAATATAACAACAGTTCTAAACCCAAAACCAATTCCATGAAGATACCTGTATTATCGGTTTTCAAGGATTACAGCTAAATGAAAGCTTATTTTAAGTAAATATGGAAAGCATACAGTCAGCCATGACTATAAATACATAAAAATAACAGGACAAAATGAACTATTAATATTAATAATATTACTTCTGTATTATTGGCAATAAAATTGTTCTCTTAGGGAATAAAATTACAACTGTAAACTTGTAAACTCCTTTGAAACAAACAGCATCAATCTCCATCCTTTACTGGATGAGGCAGAAAACATAGCGACTGAGAACAAGGAAAAGACTGAGGTACCAAATGTGTTTCTGCCTCAGTCTTTAATAGACCAGTTGTCCTCTGAATGCCCAGCCCCCTGAGGATGGGGAAGACATGGGACAGGGTGCAGAAAAAGCCCCATAATCCAGGGGGCAATGGTCAGTGACCTACTACAACACTTAGACACAGACATGTCTGTGGGGCCAGAAGGGATCCACCCAAGGGCACTTTGGAAGCTGGCAGACGTGCTCACCAACCCACTTTTACTAATTTAACAACAGTCCTGGCTGACAGGGGAGGTCCCAGTTGGTGGTAAGGTAACGAATGTGAAGCCCCCCTAGAAGAAGGGCCAGAAGAAGGATCTGGAGAACTACAGGCCTGTCAAGTGTGACCTTGGTGCTGGGGAAGGTTATGGAACAGATCACCCTGAGTGCTATCAAGTGTTATGTACAGGACAATGAGGTGATAAGGCCCAGTCAGCATGGATTTATGAAAGGCAGGTTCTGCTTGACTAACTGGACCTCCTTCTATGACACGGTGACCCACTTGGTGGATATGGCAAAAGCTGTGGATGTTGTCTATCTGGGCTTTAGTAAAGGCTTGGACAACGTTTCCAACAGTGTTCTCCTAGAGAAACTGCCTGTTCATGGAATGGATGGCTGTACTCTTCACTTGGTAAAAAACTGGATGGATGGCCAGGCCCAAAGAGTGGTGGTAAATGGAGTTAAAACCAGGTGTCAGGCAGTCACAACTGGTGCTTCTCAGAGCTCAGTACTGGGGACAGTTCAGTTCTTTACCAGTGATCTAGATGAAGGTATCAAGTGCACCCTCAGTAAGTTTGCAGATAACACCAGTTGGAAGGAAATCTTGACCTGCTGGAGGATAGGAAGCCTCTTCAGAGGGATCTGGACAGGCTGGATTGGTAGACTGAGTACAGCTCTGTGAGGTTCAATAAGGCCAACTGCTGCACTTTGGTAACAACAACTCCATGCAGTGCTACAGGCTTGGAGAGGAGTGTCTGAAAAGCTGCCTGAGAGAAAAGAACCTGGGAGTGTTGGTTGTCAGTCAGCTGAACATGAGCCAGCAGCATGCCCAGGCAGCCAAAAAGGCCAACAGCATCCTGGCTTGTATCTGAAATAGTGTGGCCAGCAGGACTAGGGCAGTGATTGTCCCCCTGTACTCGGTGCTGGTGAAGCCACACATCAAATACTGTGTTCTGTTTTAGGCACCTCACTACAAGAAGCACATCAAGGTGCTGGAGCACATCCATCTAAAGAGCGACAAAGCTGGTGAAGCATCTAGATAAGTCTTCTGAGGAGCAATTGAGGGACCTGGGATTGTTCAGCCTTTGGAAAAGAAGGCTACAACCTGAAAGGAGGTTGTAGCAAGGTAGGGGTCTGTCTCTTCTCCCAGGTAACAAGAAATAGAACTAGTTAAAATGGAGGAAATAACCTCAAGTTGCACCAGGGGAGGCTTAGGTTGGACATTAGGAAAAACTTCTTCACTGAAACTGTTGTGAAGCATTGGAATAGACTGCCCAGGGAGGTGGTGGAGTCACCACCCATGGAGGTATTGAGAGGATATGTATAGAGGTGGTGCTGAGGGACATGGTTTAGTGGTGACTTGGTTGACAGTTGGACTTGGTGTCTGAAAGGTCTCTTCCAACCAAAATGATTCTATGATTTCATTTTGGGGCTTCTATACTTTACACAACCAAGCCTGATGCATTTGCATTCTTGGCAGAGCATCTCCTACAGGAAATGATAAAGTGTCCTATGGTTTGAATTTAGCATCCTGCTTCAAGCATGAAATCCATTGCCATGTGTCCTTACACATCCAGAATCTTCACTTCTGCACCACTTCTAACATTATAATATGCAGTTTCTCATTAGCTTACCTTTAGACTGGAAAATCTTGGGCAAATAAATTTAAAAGAAGAATGCTGCTTTTTAGTTCCATGTCAGTTTATCTGTGACTTTTTCCCTACTCTATCATTAAAAGAAGGAAAAGCATTAGGATGCTTCCAATCAAACACCGCTCCAGAAATATCAAATCCCTACAGTGTTTTTCTACTAACTTGTTTTTTTTCACATGAATCATGGAAAATCTAGATGCATACTAGGCTAATAGCTGAACTACTTCACATGTCACTATGCTTTGCAATATCATAGTTATATTACAAACTAATGATGTCATTATAGAAGGAAATGACCCAATTGTGCATTAAAAATTATCCTATGGACTAGAAACATCTCAGACTTCAGACTTCCTCAGTGGGCCACTCATATAGATTTAGGATAATGTCGCATCATTTCTGCAGCACATCCCTTAAAAAGTTACTTACTTTTGGTCTTCTTCACTCTTCTTTTAGTGTCCTGTCTGCTCTCAACCTCAATTGCTTATTTCAACAAGCATGTTCCAACATACATACATGTCTTCACTTCATCTCTTACAGACATCATTACTTAGACAGTTATTACTTAATAATGTATCATAAATGGGCTGAAGTTCATGAGCCATGGGGGTGTTAAAACTTCATCTTTATTTCAGGCTAATATTTGTCATGTTTTGCTCACATGTGGAAACTTCCCTCTGCATCTAAAATTAGAGCTTTTTTCCAACTGTTGTTGAAAGTCTAGATTATTTACACTAACTGAACCATGTATATGTATCATATAAAGAAAACAAATCTATTTATGGAGACTCAAAACCGCTACTATGCTTTCTGGTATTCTACTGTGGTTATTAGGGATTAACTCACCCAGCTATTTTTTCTACATATGTCCTAGTGGATAAATTTCCTTACGAAAGTAAGGTAGGTTTATAATGAAGATGTAATAAAACAGACAGAACACACTGTGCAAATGCATGTACTCCCACTCATGCATGCACTTCCCTAAGAAGCACTCTCACCTCACAGAAGCAGGAGAAAGAAAACAAAAAAACAAGCCTTACCTTTCTGCAGACACTTTCAAAATTAACTTCTGTCCTAAGAGCAAGTCTGGTAACTTCATCTGGTTTTATTTCCTGTGGACGAAAGATATATTTAATGTTCTTATGATCAGACATTACAAAAATCTAAGGCTCACCTTCCTTATCAACATCTTAACTTCATGGCATCTCCTGCCGATCTCTTAAAGGATGAAAAATAGTTTGCTATACAGCTATTTTTTTTTCAGTCTGTGCTCATAAATACTGTATTTACTGACTTCCAAAACATTACTTAAATCCAATATGAATGTACCTACTACTACATAAGGGCAATAGAGGTTTTTTCAACAGCAAAGTATGCAGAATGGTGATTTTATTTACATAAATGTTCAAACTGCCTGTATTGTGCTACAAATAAACTCTGGAAAGTTTGAAACATCCCACTTATTTCAGACTCTCAGATTTCATCAGAACTTATCAACATATGTGAATATATGTTTCATCAGAACTTACCAACATATGTGAATATATAAGTTTAAGACCATGAAAATGAAGTTGAGAAGGAAAAATAATTATAATTCTCCTTTCTGAAGAGACTAACTACACATGTAATTTTCATTCCTGAATGGAAGCATTTCCAGTAGCAGTTGAAATAGAGGAATGAAAATCCTGGACAGGTTTTGTTAAAAGACTTTGTTAAAAGTTGAGCATTTTATGAAATGTGCCCCTATGACAGGTTTCTTGTTACTTCAGAACACACGCTTTTTATATGTTATATTACAAAATGCCCTATTAACCTTATCAATTCAGTGCACTGAATATTGGCCTTTTCCTCCTAAGCACAGTGTCAAACATATCATGTCACATACCAGTTGTCTGACAAATGATCATTTTAAAATCAGTTCAACTACTGTTATATAGAAGCCAAATAACTTCACCACATTTACAGCTATGAAAAATATGAAAAACTTTGTACAAAGAAACCTAGTTATTCTGATAGCTTCCACCTAGATCTAGCCAAAACTAAAATGCTGGCTTTAATACCTGAAGAAAATTATGTTTGCTGCATTTCTAAGAACTTGTGGTCAATAAAGAAGAAAACCTAAATTGGAATTGTCCACGCAAAGTGTTATAGTTTGATAAAATGAGACAAGTCTAGGTGCTTGGGCTGCACCTGCAGTTAACATTATGCTCAGATTTAGACAAGAAAGATGCTAACTGAAAACCCTGAAAAGCAACTACTGTAACTACTGGCCCAGAACAGTTAATGTATTATCAAAGATTGAACTGAAAATCAAATTATGGGAGACATAATTTACAGATGTCTACAAAAAAAAAAAGTGCTATATAATAGGGGAAGAGTTTTATGTTCAACACCTAAATTATACTTGTTCCTTTCTCTCTTTTCCCTACTTAATCATCCTTGACAAGCATTGCAAAACTTGTATTTAATATTCTGCTCCATTATTAAGTTCCTATATTCTATCCTGTTACTATCCTAAATCTGAAGCAGCCTGCGTACTTCCTTAGATGGAATTTCAGAAAGAACCAAGTAGCTTACTTTCTTACAGAGAGTCATACCTTACTTTTGAAAACCTTAGGTGTCATTCATTCTATCTACTAGATACCTTAGAGAGAGTTTGCATCTTACCTAGATCTTTAAGTTGTTGTATGAACTGCATATGTCTCAGAAGCAAGCATATAATAATGGGAATAAAGTGACAGAATGAAATTAAATTAAAAACAACAGCAAAATCTCTTTCTGTGGTTGTCAGAAGAGCTTCCTCGCAATGAGGTTTGCAAAATCATCTCCCAAAGGTGCTGGAGGAAGCCCAATCACTTGGAGGGCAGAATCCAGACTGGAAAAACACTGGTGGATGTAGGAAACAATCTTCTGCTGGCAGATGGAGAGTTGGATGACCTAATAGAATCTAGAGATGGAAAAGACCTATGATTCAGTCTTCCATGACTTTCCAAAGAGTTTCACAGATGGTGAAAGTAGGACACGGAGATTAAGTGACGTGCTTACTGTCACATAATTGGTTGGGGGCTACGAATGAAGCTCTGTAACCCAATACTATTCATTAAAACAAGCTGCTACTTTGCTACAAAAAAGTATCATTCACATGATCTACATCCCCAGTAAAACTGCCTATTTTCTGTATCTAGGATTTAAATGCAGCAACATGGTTCAGAGGAGAGGCAGGTAAACTTTCGCAATCTCTACACTAGACTGTCAAAGGTTTAATTTTTATAGAACAATGTTGTAGAATTCCCTTAATATTTCAGAATCATGTATAATAATGCCAAAAGAATTACAGTTTGGAATGTGAAATCATGAATGGAACTTCACTGAAATGCTTAGTATACTGAGTGAGACCAAGAACCTCCTGTTAAGGCTTAAACCCACAAATTTATAAAGCATCCCTTTCACTTCTCTTAAAGGCAAAACAAGTATTTTTGACTTACACAGTCTTCAGCAGCCTGGTTTTGTAAAAACAGTCATATAAATCAAGTTATTGACATAAATAGGCTTTTCTGTGTCCATTAATGGTAGAAACAGGTAAGAAAATAGAAAAACAACAGAGTGATACTTTTCCCAGCACAGCTTTATCAACTTTGATATGCACATAGCTCAGAAACTCCTGACTCACAAAGAGAACCTTTGTACCAAGTATCTATTACAGAAATTTGTTCACCAATTATGTTTATGGATGTTGTAAGTGGCTGCGGTGGCACACTCACAGGTCCTTCCCACCCATCAGCAAGGGCTCTCTACCCACCTGATACCCCTGCCTGGACTCCGCACCTTGTACTCACTGCTAGTCAAGCTTGTAGTTTGCTAGTGAATTACACATGCTAAAGAGACATGTGTGGGGTCAAACCATGTGAAAGCACAAGACACTCTATCAGCCTCTGTGAGCAGCAGGCACCACGTACACAGGCTGCAACCTGTGGTCCAAGTCCAAATGCTGTGCTTCAAGCCTCATTTGCTTTACTTCCCCCCCTCTCCCTTGTTGCTGTGCCCAGGACACACACCCTCCCTGTCCTCCCAGTTGGTATATGTGCTGCTCCGCTCCTCTGTGGCTGGAGCCAAGAATCTCATCCACTCTGGCTACTGAGACAACAGGCTTGAGGCATGTACATCCCTGGTCTGACTCCAGTTGCTGGCCTCATATCCACTCATGCTGGTTCCCCCAGTAGCTAGCACCTAGACCTTACAACATTGATACTCTCAGGGTAAAGAGTGAGACTACACTCAGAGAGTTAAAAAAAGGATTTATGAAAAGGTGACAGACTATGGCAATAAGACACAGAACTTGATGATGTAAGTGTACCGATGAGCACTGGTTAGGACTAGGCCCCTCTGATACTTGCTCCCCCCTATGCTCCCTAAATTTTATTTAGTAAGTTTGGCACAGGCCACAGATCCCATTGTATCCCCAAATCCTCGTGTCCATCTTGTTTCCCTTGTTGCAAGCTCCAGCCTAGTCTCCCCCAAAGCAATACCAGTAGTTTCTTAATGGCTTATTTCTCAGAGAATGAAGACTTTTTGTCTTTGCCGCTGCCTTTGTTATCCCCTGTCCACCAGCTCTGTTCCTCTCTGTGTTTTTGCTCACCAATTCCCCCTCCTCTTATTATCCCCTTAGCATTGAAATGATCCACTACTAAAGGCTCATAATGACGAACACTCTCACCACCTTCCACGTGCCCACAGAGACTATAACTGCTTCTGAAATCATGTTAATACCTGGTATCATAACATCCTCTGCCAGTAAATGTCCAAGATTAATGAGGTGTTATGTTCCAAGTGAAGTGGGAATACAAAAATTAAGAGGGAACCAGATAGGTATGCTACTTTATAAAGTATCTGGTCCACAATAATCCAGATTAGGTAAATACAGACAAAGAGCCCCAACCAACAAACACACACACTGTCCTTCTCTCCCTGAAAATAATTTCTGACAAGCATTTTAAACAACCTCCGAATAACTAACAAAAAAACCAAACCAAAACAAAACAAAAAAACAAACCAAAAAAGCCTTAAAAATAAGGTATTGAAGTACTGACTGCCTCTTGAGGGAAGATGAGAAACAACCGTTGGGATCAACATATGCTTTTCCTCTTCATGCAGACCTTGTTTTTCTATTATGGGAAGGAAACCAGAAGAGCTACTGGCTTTCAGATACACTGCCAGCACCAATGGCACCAGTGCCCTAGCTGGCAAATGATGTCATGTTGATGGATCATGGGTAGCAAGCAACAAGGTGTGCAGTTTTAACTACAGACTGCACACTCCTATCTCAACTTTGTCACAAACCCCCTTAAGAGACAGGGACATGAGCAAGGGAAGACTCTCTGGAGGCTGATGTACACAAAATGGTGTAGCTTTCTTCACCCTGGTGCCTGAGCTGAGCCAACAACTGCCACAAGAGCAACCAGACTGGAAAGAGGTGGCAAAACTGCCAGAGTGACAACAGCAGTCTGACATCTGGGATTTGCTCAGTTTTTCAGTAATTTTCACAATGCAGATGGAGACTGAGGCTCCTCCTTGAGCAGCTGCTCCATGGTCTGGTAAGGGGACATCAGGCAAGCCAACTTGTCATCCAGTTGGACTTTGTCACAGCTGCAGGCAGATGAGTAGGCCTTGGCCTGAGATAAAGATGCATAAAGATGATGTGAAAAACTACTGGACATAAGAAAACTGCTGGATGTGACAGATAATGTGAGAAGCTAATGTGAGAAGCTAATGTGAGAAGCTAATGTGAGAAGCTAATGTGAGAAGCTAATGTGAGAAGCTAATGTGAGAAGCCACAAAGTGGCTGGATTTTACAGATCATTAAGGGTAAGTTACATGAAAACAAGCTCCATGGAAAGGTGTAGTACAGGGCAGCTTTTGGGCCAGGGGGATCAGGGAAACACATGGACATCTTGCAAGGCTGATAGTACTGAGGTAATTGTATTGCTAATAGCACATGAAACCAAGACTTGCCTACAATGTCACACTGAAATACAATATTTGAGGAAAAAGTAACTATGGGTGGGCAAAGACTGGCCTGGGCTAGGAAAAGGGAGTTGTGGGGCAAAGGAATGGATATGGTGGCACACAGCTTGGGTAGCTGTGTGGTAGCCACGCAGCTCTGAAGACAGTCCCCGTCCCAGTGGCAACGAGCTCATCCCACTACTTAGAGAAACTCAGAACAGCAAAGTTTGTTGCGGTTTTCTTTATTCTTTTTAAATGATGAACTTATTTAAACAAATGCTAAGCATCTTAAAAAGAAAGACAAGACTATATTATATAGAGTGGAAGTATGTCATACATAAATGGCATTTCAAAATATGATTTCATGCCCATATTGACTGTGGTTGCGCAGAGGACACTTTATCCAAGTGATACTGAGGAAGATACAGTTTCTAACAGAACAGGTACGTAAATTTGATTTATTGAATACCTTTCAGAAGACAGGAAAGACACAAAACCCCCCTGTCAGATGAAGCTTTGACACATTTCAAAAATGCAAGATTATTCACATAAAATGTATTCCCAGTTATGCTGCCTAAGGCAGTTTTAGATGACTCAGGAAAAAAAAAAGTTTTCCAGCAGTGGCCTGTAGAAGCAATTTAGGAGTCCTCACAGTATTAAAAGCTACCCAAGTTCAATTTTGACTGGTATTTTCCTTTTACCTTTATAATGCAATTCACTCAGTTTCCTCATTTTTTTTTTTTTTTTTCACATTTTCTTAGCTGTTCAAGTGTTAAGTGAAATAAATCAGTTATGGTTCACCTGAAAGTTTATATGCTTGTCAAAAAGAAAGTAAATCCATGATAAGAGTACAAGTTTCTTTCAGGCATGAATGTCTGTCTTCAACAAATGAGGTACTCTCATTGGTTATACCAATCAGATTATGAAAAGTGTCACTTTTTCCCCCCAACAATTTACAAATTCAAATCTTTTGTCAGTAATTGCAATCCATATATACACATATACATATTTTATATATATGTATTTATACACACACACACAAGAATTCCTACAGATGTAAGTCTCATTAGTCTCAAACTATATGGCACTCTGCCTATGTAAAAAAATACAGTAAACTCCCACTCCCCAAGCTATATCCCCCCCCCAAGCCCCCATTTTACTAGATGTGAATCCAAGATATACCGTATTGCCAGTAGATGAATTTGGATAAAACTAATAAAACACAACAGTAGGACAGAAAATTTCAAATGGTAAATAAAAATATGTTGTCTAAGTGCCTGAGGCTTCATATTATAAATAAGTTTATTCGGCAAATCAGTACTACATTAAGATATCTGCTATATTATAAAATCTTTATCTAATTTATTAACAGGAAAAATCCGTCACTTTTGAGTAGTTGGCTGCCTTCTGCCAGTATTTATGAACTATCACCAAGTCACCTCTCAAGCCCCCTTTTGAGTAATTACACGTCCTGCACTTCATCTGCTACAGAATGAAAATCTGTCTGTATGTAACCTCTGTAAGTCTTCTATGCATTTGCTCCAAACTTTTAAATACAGTTTTTAAAAACAGGAATAAAATGGGGCACAATATCTGTCTTGGCAATATCATACAGAGAAAAGAACTTATTCTAGAGAGCGAGCCCATAGCCTTTCTTACTCCTGGAAATTTAATCTTACATTTGGCTTTACTTTTTTTCCTCAGTTGAATCCAGGCAATCCAGGTCACTCTCATACTTATCCATCACCTTTAAATTATATAAAATCCTTCAGAGAGGTCTACTGATTTGTCTCAAATTTCCCTAACTATAACCTGATAGTAGGTAAACTCAGAACACTATTTGCTACTCATTTGTGACTGCACCTTCTGTAGTAAAGCTTTTTACACCTGAAGACTCACACTTCTGTTTTAATGATTTCCTGCTTTGACTGTGACAAGTACTCCAAAAACACATTTATCTCCTCTGAATGAATGACAACATGAGAATGACTGAATGATGCAACTGCACCATTTATTTTACTTGGTGCTAAGAAATAGATTGGATAATCATTAACACGTTTCATTTCTAATTAGCAAAAATATAAACTGATATATTAATTTAAATTGATGTAGTAGCAGTACTTTGATACTAAAAATTCTAGCCCCTAGAAAGCTTGTCTTTGCACCCATATTATTTCTACTAAAAACACAGAAAAATCTGAAAGCGTGGCAAGTAAAAACCACTTCTTTTTTTTTTTTTTGGTCAGGAATTCTATCCAGCATTTACACATTTCAATTCTAAAACAACCTGCCATTGCCTCCTGCTGCAGCAGACCACAGACAGACACTTTACATAATGCATTGTGCCCCTGGCTGTGAAAGCATTATGCCACGTGGCTTCCAATGGCTGCTGAGGACAGGTTTTCAATCCACAGGTGAGACTCCTGTGAGGGCCCATAACAGTCTTGGTTTAGGTAGATTGAGCCACAGCGAGTCTAGGGCCATCCCTGTCATAGGTCTGAATTTGACTGATGCTGAGAAAATTAAAAAGGTATGCTGATTGCCAAGTCACTCATTCAGAATATTATTGCCCTTCGTGAGTTAAGTAAGTACCTAGGTATTTCTGTGTTAAAACCTTTTCTGCCTTTTTTTTTTTTTTTTTTTTTTTTTTTTAAAGAGTCATTTGGAAAAAAACCTGCACCCACAAATCCTAAAAGTGTCAGCTCACTAACCCATGCAGCTGAAACAGGGACTCACTCTTGGGGTTCTTGGATGAATCATACTTGGGGCTCAGGGCAGAGGATATGCTGAGGAACTTCATCACTTTAGCTCCCCTATATACACAGAGAAGGGCCTTACTATGCCTCCCAAACCACATTTAGTTCACGCTAGATTTAAATAAAACACAATTAAATGCACCGATTTGTAATACTTGAAGGAGACATCGAAACATTTATAAAATGCTCAGGTAAGTAAATGAAAGACAAGATATGCTTAGTCTATTCACATTAAGGTTAAAGGTCTCTCTGCCTTGTTCAGACTGACCCATCGTTCCCCCTGGCAAGGCAACACAGGATATTCAATATTTGCGCATATTTATGCAACAGTCTGCACCTTTCAGAGAAAGTGAGAGAGTCCATTCAGGAGCTACTGTCATGATTTCTTTGGGGACTCAATGGTACCTCACTGACAAACACCTGCTTTTTAAATTACAGATGGACACAAATTCTAAGTGGTGCCAACATGTAAAGCTTACAAAAATACACAGTACTCTACTGGGTGCCAACAGAGACCACAAAAGACAAGAACTAACCACTCACTGTAAGGTGGATGTGTTTGGGAAGATGGATTCCCAGTTCTTTTCAATTGGTATCATGCAATATACTGACAAAGTTAAGACTGCCTGTTGAGGCATAAGTACACTTAAAACTAATATAAACAAGACAAATCTATCAGCATACTACTAATGTATTCATGTCACATTACAGTGGGGATAGGAATGTCTTTCCAATTAGCAATGCTCTGAATGTTGTGGGAACTTGTCACTTAAATTGTTTACATACTATCAGTCTTACAAGTATTTACTAGTACTGTTTGAATAAATACTATTTCAGAAGCTTGCACATTTTCCAGCAGGACATCTTCTTTCAATAAATGACCTCAAGAAGTTAAAACTTTTGCTAAGCTTACAGTCAATGTATGAAGTCGGATAAAATTTCAAAGTATGCAGATGTACAGATTTAGCTTTGCACAGAAGTTTTACTGTAAATACGTGTCTTATAAAGAGCAGTCAACTACAGGAACAGAAAACCACAACAAAAAAGATTCCATAGATCTTTTTTTGTTTCACTAGTCTAGCCAACAAAGATTTCTCCAACAACCTGACTGGATGACTTGATTCTATATCATCACGTACTGAAACCAGAGGTTTTATCCTGTAGAAATGAAGACATTTTCTCTCTAATTGCAGACAAATTAAGTGAATTATAATTTAAATACATTCCCCTGTATCATTAGGGTTTAAGATTATTATTATGTCCTACAGAAATTATAGTATTTTCCACTTATCAAATATTTAGATTCTGTACTACAAAGAGGAAGGAAAGCATACAAAGAAAGGATTCTATCGTTACTAATTTTCCGAAAATATACACTAAAGAGAATTTCATGTATTTTTAATGACTTTGCATATTTCAATTATTGCCTTACATTTTCAAAAGCTTTATATATAATGTTGTTTTAACTTGCTTTTTATTTTAATTTATTGCTTCTCAAAATAAAAAATAATCTTCCTTGAAATCATTAATTTTCAGCAATGTTGAATTAATAGTAACTTAGGCTGGAATACTACAGAAAAGATTTAAAAAAAAGTAAAACTTAATTCTCATTTAAAAATAAGAAAACCAAACAAGTCACTAGAGGAAATTATCAGAATAGAGCTTCCCAAAAAATAAAAGCTATATAACTACCTAATTTTAAATGAATATATGGCATTTGATTTTGACTGGAATTAACTATTATTAACCTGTTAAAAGAGCAGCACTCCAAAATTATAGTAAATCATCAGGAAAGCAAGAATGTATTTCAAGTGGAACTTGTCTAGCAATTGTTCTTTTTGTGGACTACACTGGTGTCAGGTTTTTGCTGGCACCAATTTTAAACATTACTAAATGTCTACAGTATTGCTGTCTCAGTTTAGATCCAAGTGAAATTCAATGTCAACCTGAGTTTTCATCTACTAAGTTTCACACTACAAAATTTTATAGTTTTCTGGTTTTGCTGTTCCTTGGAAAATTAAAGTTATTAAAATACTCATCAAACAAAACCACACAATAGTCCTATGAACATAGTTTTGTCCAAACAATTACCTTATTCTACTAAGTATCTTTACTATGCTGTACAAGCTCTCTTAAAAGCAGAGCATGCTGAGGCAAAGACCTATCATGCAGTTTAGTAACAAAACAAAATTAAAAAGTAACTCTCCCAAAGAAGAGTTAACATAGCTAGTTTAAGCTGTTGTAAAATACGTAAACTGTATTTGGCAAGTATAGGGTGCTCTTTTCTGCCACGTTTATAAACTAATTTAAGATTTCAAGAGGTATGCAAGTCAAATGCCAGCAGTTACATCAGTCTGCTGTGATGAACACTGTGAACCTGGCATCTAATTTAGTCAATTAGATTAAATTAATTGTTCAATTTTGGAGGTTCCCATCTGGTTCAGTAGCCACATTCAGGGAGTAAAACTCACCATTTTCACCACAGGATAGAAAAATAAGTTAGCACGTCTGTAATCTTGTGACAATTTCAGAACTAGAAGGTATTAAAGGTAAACTACAATTACAAACATTCAAAAGAGAAGTTACAGAAAAGGAAAAATCAAGCTCACTGGACTATTCAGGACAGTAACCGTGATGATGCTGAAATTATCATTATTTGAATATTCTTTTTTCTTCAGGCATCTTTTAGTTCTGAATGTCAGTGTTCACTTGGACTGGTACAATCTGTAATTTCACTCTGTACTGGCAATTTGTTCCACACTGCTTTTCTAATATTAAAATAACAACCACATGCAATTTCAGGGTTAACGTATTTCCAAGCAGTCTTGTGTTGGCTGGAACTATCTTTGGTTTTGAATTACTATCCCTGGTATTCGTAACTGTTGCCAGTATTGCTGGTTGCCAGATGAACTGTTTTTGCAAAAATTAAAGAAAACAGAGTTACCTGCCAGAAGGGGACGCTATGCACAACTAGCACAGAGCCACCTCTCTCAGTTTAGCATTTTTTCTCCCAGCAGGAGCTTGAGCCAGCAAGACTGCCACCAAAGCAGCCAGGAAAAGGATGTGCTATATTCTCAGAACACTCCCAGTGAAAAATGTGACTGACAAATAGGTGCTATCCAGCTAATAATCCCCACCCAGTAAGATTATGGTTTGAAATAGATACAGAAACATTAGTGAATAGTGAAGACAGAAGAATACGGGGAGATGCAGAAAGAGGTAGAAAACCATGAATATGTAGAGCCATGTACACAGTCTCTTTGTCTGCTTCCAGAGGGCATAAAAGAAAGAGTTCAAAGACTAGACACAATGGAGAACAAAATAATTTCTTTTTTTTTCCATTCCCTTTCTCAGTATGCACTATCTCCAATAAAACCACTCCTCCCCCAGTCTTTTTTTAAAGCACCACAGAGAAGACAATAAATTACTCTTTGTCCTTCCCTAGTGGTCTTGAAACTCAAACAAGACAACTCTGACATCTCATTTGGCCAAGATGAAGGGTGAAAGTGGAAAGAAGAGATCTGGCAGCAAAGCATGAAAAATATGGTGGGTTTTTTCAGCACCTTTAGATTTCCAAATTGGCTGCTAAAAACCCCAGCATAAAATATTAGTATACAAAGTATGAAAGAACAATCCAGGACGAATACATGAATTGTGTACATGTCCAAAAACAGTAGTTCACCTGTATCCTGCGGAATGCTATACCAGTTGTGTTACACCTTCTGTACATGCTGTGTTATGTATTGGTCTAATCATCCTTGACACTTTATAGTTTTACTAGTATTGTTTTTGTGTTGTTTTTTTGTTGTTTTTTGTTGGGTTTTTTTGCTTGTTGCTTTGTTTGTTGGGTTTGTTTGGGGTTTTGTTTTTTTGTTGTTTTTTTTTTTGTTTCAAGTACATTAACTAATCAGAACCTCTATTCAATATATGGTAAAACAATGTATTTACATAGGAAAAGACTGTCTTCTGTCTGAATACACTAAAAAGCAGTATGGTGTTTTCACACAGATATCTACAGTAACTCCAATATCCATGTCCTCACTGGTAATAGCCAATTTCTATCCAGTGAAAATGAGCCACTGGAATAGTAGTTATCACCACCACCACATACACTACTTGACATGTATGACTACTGAATTTCTTTGGCCATTTTATTTTCCAGTTAGTCAGTTTTGTAATATTATTCTGCAGTATCTTAGTGTTACTATCTTCACTATCCTGAAATTTTGGATTGTTAAGCTCTGTCATTCTCTTTTTCTGAACCATTTCCAGCACTGATTTTCACCGAACTCCACTGTTAGCTTTCATTATGAAAGCTGACCTTGTATTCCTCCCTTCCATTTATTATGTTTAACTCTGTGACCAGAAGAAGAAAACTCATATCCACGAAGAGCCTTTTTTTTTTTTTTTCAAAATAACCCCAAATCAAAACCACAAAAAACCACCAGAGGCTTTGGTGAAAGCTGGACAGCGGCCTTTTGGAAATTTAAAACTATTTTAATCAGCAACATCCATTGTCTGTATCTATTCCTTCAAAGAGTTCCCACTGTTTTGCAAAGCATAACTTTCATCTACTAAAGGTACAATTATTCAGCCTCATCCTATTCATCCATGTGTTCACTAAATCCATTCTTTAATAACAGTGTGCCAGTAAGTCTGTCCAGCACTGAAGTCATATTTACATATTACATTCTCAGAACAGATTTTATATATTTTTTTTGTAAGCATAAGGCAATCATGGGGAAAATAAGATTTTGCACACAAAAGCATCAGTGGGAGTAAGGAGTCATAGCAGCTGCAGTCACCATTCTGAATTCATTTGTTTACAAATTACTATGAAGATATTTACAGTAAATCTCTAATCTCTTCTTTTAATCCCAGCCCCTCCAATTAGAAGAAGAATAAAACCTTTACTATAATATTCAGTAATAATTTCCTTTATAGCTGTGAAGAACAAAAGACAGTGGGAAGTTTACTTGGAACAGAGTCCCAAAACCAAAAGTTGATTAAGGATACTGAGTTAGTATAATATTGATCCACCATACTAAGTAGATTCACTATTTACTGGAGATATTATTCTTATCTTTTCCAGAATCAATTAAATACAAAGACCACCCAGTATGCAGAAAGAAATTTACTAGAACTGCCTCAGACATCTCACAAGGACCATTTTATTTGGAAGCTATTAGTACTCCTCAGAATGGGATGGCCAAAATGTAAAGAAAAGGTATGTTCTGCTTACAGGTATATTCTTTTTTATCTCAGGTTCAGATTAATTATAGAGAAGATTAATAAAGAGGCCTCAGAAGATGTACTAAAGTAAAATACATATTGGAATGATGAAAGACGTAAAAAAAAAGTATCCTTTTGGAATATGCATAAATATTTTCAAAATGAGTGCAGAAATACACTGACACTTTTGTCATTATTGACTAATACTAAGTGTTACGGTTTGCTGTCATTGATCAGTTTTAAAATAAATTAGGGCATATGGGTTGTATTAATTTGGTTTTTTGTACTACTGCAGAGGTTGCCTCTATTAAAAGAAATAATGAAAATACTTATACAGAATTAGAAAGAAGATGGAAACTCATCTGCAAGCCACATTTTTAAAAAAGTGAAAATAGATTATTTTGCATCCTTACTAAAAAATATGATAGTAAAATTCTTATGCAAGACTCAGGAGGAAAGAACTTCATCTGTAAGCCATATTTTTAAGATAGTTGACAACCTTTGCTTAGAACTTATTTTAATACTTTCCTTAAGTTGTATCAAATCCAACAAAAAGCTGCCTTTGTGATCTGTTTTCACTTTGTGACTAAGAATCTAGTGCATAAGAAAAAGCACATGATAACTGCTTCTATCTAAGTATCTTGTCAAGGATAAACTCCTGAAAATGAAGCTGGTGATATTTTTACTGTATTTTATTATTTAAAATATTAAAAAATACAGCCCATCTTTTTCATGCAATCCAAAGCACTCTGTGTAAGAAAAAAAAAAATTTACTTTGGTTAGCATAATGAAATAAAACAGGAATGGCTGTCAGTTGTTTTCTCCTTTCAAATTAAAATTGTTGAGTACAAGATTCCCCTGCTATATGTTTCACTCAGCTTTCCTTACAGTTCCAAGTAGTCTTCTGTGTTTGCTGTCTACAAATCAGTCACACTATACAGCTTTCTCATGCTGAGCTTAATACAACTTGAGGAAAGTTGTACTAAATACGGGGTTTCTCATTTTTTCATAAACATGGATGGAAGCAATCTATGAGTGAAAATAATATGAAGCGTTACAAAGATTAAGAAGGGAACTTGGGGGCTATAACAACCTGCCTTCTCACTGTTCTAAAATTTGTGTCAGAAGAAGGTGGTAGGTAGGGAATACTCAAGGAAGTGGGTATACTGAGGAGACATGGTTATGTAGTCCCCTGACAAGGCATTCCTCCCTCATTTTTGTCAGTCAAGAATACCAAGAACCAAGCCTGAGACCTCAGAAACACAGAGAAAGGCACCCCAACAGACACTCATTCGGCTCATCACTTCTGTATACTTTTACTCCACCTCATCTAAGATGACCAAAACATTTGTGCTTTTGATAAAAACGCTGCCATCATTAGCTTTGAAGGGGAAACACAGGTACGTATCTGTAGACAAGAGGGAGTGAAACGTCCATGAACTAAATTCCATCTGGAAGCAACAACCTTACTGTCTTGACTGGAGAGCAATTACACGCACCAGCGTCTGCTCCAGCAATAATTTGTATTGCTTCAGACTCTTCTATGGTGTCTAACACTGTCTTTGCTCCTTATTTCAATGTTAGTGCACTGTTTTTCATGTCAGAAACAGATGAAAATAATTTCTTCGGTATCAAAATGTCAGAAGACTTCTGAACCAAAATGCTCATCAATCACTGAGGAATTCTCTCCTACATGGCTCTCACAGAAGAGGAATTCCATGGAATTTCATAATTGAAAGTAAAAGGTATCGGTGAGCATGTCCAACCACCTGTCATGACGTCTTGACAGATGAGCTGGAGAGAGAGCTTACTGTAGAAGGGAAACAGACAAAACCCTGACCCTGAAGTTACAGCAACCAACCCTTTTTCCCTTTCCAATTCAATGCCCAAGATGCTTTAACAGTCATGTGGAAAGGATGATAAAACATTATCCTGCAACCAATTAAATACAGAAATACATGATGCTTTCCTGCCCACCTCCATACAAATGCCTTTGCCACTTTTGCACTGCAAATGTACTTGTTTACATTTTCTCTCAAACAGATCTCTCTATTGGTAGTACTGGTTGTTGATCTTTCTTAAAGAGGAACAACTGACTGGATAAGATGGCTTTCGCTCTTAACCAAAGCTAAAATATTTTATTGTACGTCTAGTTTTACTGCTTCTGACTTTAAAATTTCTCCTACTTATGATTGCATAAATACAGACTTACACAGGCTGGAAGAGACCTCCAGATCTAGAGCAACCTTCTGCCTCAAGCACCTCTAGACAGAGAAGGCTAAGGCCCTTGAGTTTTGAACATCTCCAAGGACTGAGATCCCATGTGTTCTCTTTGCTACCTGTTCCAGTATTTTATCAGCCCAGTGGTGAATTCCCCCTCTCCTCCCCACACAGATCAGAATTCTCCAGGATGCAGCTTATGCTCACTATCTTTCCACTGGATGCCTACGAAGAAAGCCTAGCTCCATCTTCCTAGGCCATCCTAGGTTGATACAGACAAGGTTTGCTGTTTTGGTTTGCCCTTAGCCTTCATGCATTTAAAACACAATTCTCTTACCTTGTACATCGTATGCTCCAGCCCCTAACCAGGCTGGTGGTACTCTGCTGGACTTGATCCAACATGTCCATCCACTTATGGATATTCACTCATGGTGACCACTTTCAGGAGAGCTCCTATGCATTTATACTTACTGTATCGAGCCAGTTATCATTTTCCAAAACTAATAAAATCCAAGAGACTACAACCAGGCCTAAAATAGCGTGACTGAACAATTGCCTGCCGCTGTTGTCAACACCTGAGGGAGTTTTCTGTTGCAACAGAAGCAAGAGAGAGGCCAAGTAATTCACTCAGGTCCTCTCCTATTTATTTACTTCAAAAGAAACTAAATCTGGGCAGAGCTGTGTCTGCACTGAGTCAGCTGTGCAGATGCCGCTGCACCAGGCTTATGAAGACCTTGTGAATGAACTCTTGTACATTTTTCTCAGTAGTGCAAAAGATTTTTCTGTTTACTCTCTCATGTAGTATCAAAACAAAGTCACAGGCCCATGGCACACATGTGCACACATACTCAAGTCAAACAGTGATAAAAAAGAAAGGTTAATGGACAATAAATTATTCATTAGATGGCACAATAAGTTTGCTGATGCTAAAATAAAAAAAAAAAACAAGGAAAAAACCAATTAAGAAATTAGAATATTCTTTCTACAGTTACTCTAAATTAGAATGCAAAGGTTAATAAAATTGCTGGAGTGCCAGCTGAAAACTTCAATGCATTTGCAAGAGGAAACAAAAGAACAATCCAACAGACATTAGTACTTGCACATTCTGTTTCGCAGCTGATTGCATCAAAGACAGGCTTTTATTACAGAAATGAAAGATAGACCAAGTTAGAACCAAGACCAGATGTACAGAATTTGGCAATTTGAAAAAAAGCCAGGGAGAAAAATGAGGAAATCCCTGACAATCACCAGGTAGAGCCTGTACTCATTCTACTCTTCAATGGACTAAAAAGCCCAGCCTAATTTAGCTGAAGAAAACCGTGGCAGGTGCCCAAACCATTTATGCAGTAATACCAGCCATGAGTCTTCTGTGGTCTAGCATGCTCCTCCACTCACTTGCTACAGAAAGCCAAATCTACCTTCCCAGAAAATTACAGGTCAGAAAATGAAAAAGTAGAAGTAGGAATGTATTAGAAAACCAGATGAATAAAATATTACAATCTACCAATGATGTGCTCTCCCAAGATACATCATTATAGTTGCTCAAACAAACCCAAGGAACTGCATAGATGCTTCTTCCCATCACTTACCTGTGATCTGTTTCAAAAGAGAAAAATAAACACACCAAACTTACTTACACCTTTTTTTTGTTGTTATTATTCTTATCATCATTGTTTAGTTTGTGCCCACTGCCTCTTTTCCTATCAGTGAGGACCTCTACTTCCATCAGGTATTTATACACAATGGTGAGATCCCCCTGAGACTTCTCAAGGCTAAACAGTCTCAGCTCTCACCTGCTCCTTGATGCTCTAGTCCCATAGTCATCCTCATACCCCTTCACTTGATCCACAATGTCCCCGTCTTTCTTGCACTGGGGATACCAGAATTGGAACAAGCACTTCATAAGAGTCTCACCACATACCACATTCCCTAACCTGATCCTCCTCCACCAAGAGTAGATCTTCCTTCGTCTGGACTTTCCCCACTAGTTTCAGCAACCCAGGCTTCCTGAAGGCTGCTCTTACCAGTAAAGACTGGCATAAAGAATGATTGATTACCCTGCCCTTTTTAATGTCCTTTATCAGAAATCTGTCCACTCATCAGTGGGCTCACATTTTCTCTAGTCTTCCTCTGGCTGCTGATACTCCTGCAGAAGAATTCTGTGTTGTCCTTCACGTCCCTCAGCATATTCAACTACAGATAGGACACTGGAAGAATGCTTCTGCATTTCTCAGGTCATTGACCTCCGTTTCCATGTGGTACGCTTCCCTTTTACATTTGACTTTATCATGATCTCTTGGTTCATTCTGCACACCTCCTGCTGCCTTTGCTTGACTTCCTTAGTGTCAATTAATTCCTGACATTGGAGGTGGCGATACCTGAAAAAATTAACCTCGGACTCCCCTCCAGGACTGTACTCGCCAGGGTAATCTTCCCAACAGCTGCCCTCCGAAGGCCCATTTCTGTCCTCCTCAAACCCAGACTTACGATCCTGATTTGTTGTTGTTTCCATCCCTCAGGATACCGAATTCCAGGATCTTGGCACTAGTGTTAGCAATGTTGCCTCTGACCTACAACCTGCTGACCAGTTCTTCCTTCTTTTTATATACATCAGGCCCAGCAGAGCATCTTTTGTCATTGGCTCTTCCATCACCTGTGTTAGAGGGTAAACATCAGCGATCTCCAAAAATCTCCTGGATTGCCTGACAGCTGTTCACTCACGTTACATCGCTACAGAAGACAGCAGGGTGATTCACGTCTGCAAGAGGCTGTGGACATGAGGCTTCTTTTAGTTGTGTGAAGAAAGCCTCACCTATGCCCTAGGGAAGCTGTGCTTGTCTGAAGGAACTGGGTTTATTTAGTTTGGAGAAAAGGATGCTGAGAAGAGACCTCCTCACTCTCTACATCTACCTGAAAGGAGGCTGTAGTGAGATGGCTGTTGGTTTCTTCTCCCAAGCAGCAAGTGACAGGACAAGAGGAAACAGCCTCCAGTTGTGCCATGGGAAGTTTAGACTGGAACTCAGGAAAAATTTCTTCACTGAAAGGGTTGTCAAGCCTTTGGACAGGCTGCTCACAGAAGTGCTTGAGTCACCATATACTTAAAAGAGTGCAGATTAGGGTTCTTGGTGGACGTAGCAGTGCTGGGTTAATGGTTGGACTCAATGATCTTAAGGGTCTTTCCCAACCTAAATGCTTTGTAGATTCCATTATCTGTTTCTGATCAGGCAGTGTGTAGTAGATACACACAATAAAATTGGCCATGTTGGTCTGTCTTGTAATGCTGATCCTTATGTTCTTAACTGGCTCATTATCCATCTGAAGGCAGACTTCCAAGAACTCTTGCTGTTTTCTCACATAACAGAAAGGCAATTTTTCCCTCCTTGTCTTCCTGGCCCTAGTCTGGCTATATGGAGATTATGGGAGATTGTCTTACAGGTTTTGCTAAAGCCAAGGTGTAACTCATCTGCTGCTTCCTTCTTGTCCATACACTCATCTCATCACAAAAGGTAATCAGGTCACAGTCATGCACAACGTACCCTTGGTAAATCCATGCCAGCTATACCCAGTTACCTTCCCATCCTTTCTGTTCTGGCAATTACATTTCAGAAAGACTTGCTTCATAACCCTCCCAGAAATTAACTTGAGACTGACCAGCCTGTAGTTGTTCAGATACTCCTTCCTGAAGTTAAGCAAGGGGTTTGCCTTTTCCAAACATCAATTATCTTTTTCAATTATTATGATCTTTCAAAAATTATGAAAGCAGAGTCATTATGACATCAGTCAGCTCTTTCTGCACCACAAGTTACCTGTTGCCATGGACTTTTATATGTCCTATTGACTTCTGCAATCCTAAACAGCATCATATTCTGCTGTGGATAACACTTCACTCCCACAGATCCTGCTTGTAGGCTCTGGGAACTGAGAAGCCAAAGAGAAGAACGGACCCTGAAAAAAAAGGTCACCCTTTTCCACATCCTCTCACTGAACTGTGGACTCTTAAATTTTCCTTTAGCTTTACTCTTTCTCCCAGTGTACTTACAGAAGCCATTCCTGCAGACCTTCATATTCCTCACTAGCTGGAAATCTATCTTGAGTTTTGTATTTTTTACACTGTGTGAATTCAGGCAGTATCTCTACATTCCTTCCAGGTAGTCTGTTCTTGCTTCCACCTTTGGTGGACTTCCCTTTTGTGTACTTCCCTTTTGTGTTTGGGCTCAGAATCAATGTTTATCCATGCTGTCTTTTTCTGCATTACATTAGATGCTCTTTACTTACTGCACTTTACAAGTGTTTCCTACTTGAAAGAGCCTTTCGCTTAGGCTGTGAGAGAATCTGAGATATCTGTTAAATGAATATTCAGAATTCATATAACAAAAATAATCTTCCTTACTGCATATATTACCTAGAAGAGCCAAATAACGCCACTGACTATGTAGAATGTGCTGTTGAGAACACAAGCAGTAAAATTCAGTGTTTCCTGTGTCTGACTTCTTGAACATGGATCTGGTCACCACTCAAAGCACCGTTTCCTGCACTACTGCAGTGAAATGCATTATGAATAGATAGTAAGTCAGACACTTGCCAAAGCAAGGATCTGCACTGCTCCACTGAAGGAGGGCTGAATGACTTCAAGTTCTACTTCTTCCCTGAAATAGTCTGTAAGAAACATCTGTCCCATACCATTGTGAAAGCTGGACACCGCTGCCTCCATCTTTGATTGAGAAGCATCAAGGACTCTTCCTAAGCTGATTACACTATGAGTTTAAGAGCTTCCTATTACTCTTTCCAAAATCCTTAAAGGTTAAAGATTCTATAATATTAACATGAATGTCTGATATCTATTATTAAAGAAAATATGCAAGACTATTGCTGGGAAAATGCTAAGAGAAAGAAAAAGCCCAATATTTCAGGACACAAAAATTCCATGCAAAGAGACCATACTGAAAGAAAGATTTATCAAGCCCCTTAGGCTAAACTACTCTAAAATCATCAGTTACCCAGTCCTGAGTAAAAGCCTTTCCTCACTCATTTCACTATTACTTTCATGAGATTGGATGATTTTTGTTTCAAGGCCAAACACTGTGAAAATATCCTTCAGACTGAAGTTCTACCTTTACAAAACAATTTGGCTTTCAAATGCTTGACTGCAATACTGGACTTCAACTCGCTGTTCATATTGTGCTAAAATACAAAGTTGGGAGAAAAAAAAATTAGAGTAAAGCACTATTTTTTTCCTGTTTCTCTTGTACTAAACTCATTATTCTGTGATTTATATAGTAGTTTAGGTGTATTAAAACAAAAACATTGTATTGACTTATCTGTTTCTCCAGTGATAACTTTAACAATAGACAACATTTCTTTCCAAAGTATTTAACAATTGTTGTAACCAACCGCTGCTCATTCCCAACAATTAGAAGATATTTTCTCTTCAGTCACTGCAAACAGCCTTTCTTCTATATCTCATTAATGGGCATACTCCAAACGCGATATTGCTATAGCAACACCTGCCATAATACCAAGGCTTTCATTGTAAGGTAGAGGCAAAACCTACTTCTAACTACACAGTAAAAGCAATGACCTAAAATTGTTTTAAGATCTAATTTCAGCCAAGAAGATAAGCTACACGTTACTATGAAATCACCAGACAGTTATCTTTTGCGTAAAACTTTTTAAAATATCATAGCTTCCTAAATATGGAAAGAAGTACTCTACAATAGATAATTTATTAACTTGACAGTATCATCAAGACTGACAAAACAAATTAAAAAACCAACCCTGTAAGCATACACAATTTTTTTTTTTTTAAATTTTAAAAAAGCAGTATCAGAATAGAAAGACTAGAAAGGATCATACTGTTCTTTTTTTCCCCCATCTTCCATGAATTGTTAAATAAATATTTTATATGGTTTTGGCAAAACAAAATCTGAAGAACTCAAAAAACAGCGTACTATTCCAAAAGCTTTGAGAACTCCTGCAAATAATTACCCCAGTTCCTGCATCCACGTAGCTGGATTTTTTAACTGCTTTCACTTCCCACAATGTTTACTTCTGATTGTTTTGCCTGAGAAATTAGTAATTTTATTTACCAATTAAGCTATTTTTAATCTCTTAAATTCTAACAATTAATAGAATAAAAAATTAAATGTCATTCTAACAATATCACAACAATACATTCTATTTGTAAATTCAAATAACAGTTCTTAATACAATTCATCACCAACACTGCTTAGCTTTTCAATATATGCAGAACTCTGCATGTGTGAGTATGTACAGAATATGAAAAAAAAGTAGACACAGTATTTAACCTGAAAAGTGAGCATCTAACTATGTCCCACTCCTAGGAAACAGTGTATTTACACTGAAATTATGTCAGCAGTGTCTGCTCAGTCTACTTGAAGACAGGAAAAAAAGTATCTCCAAGAGTAAGTGATAAGACAACAATTTTAATAGCATGCATTTTCTCCTTCCCATCTCATTGTAATTAGTAAAGATCCACAGTAGAAAGAGAAGTTAGTATCTTGTAACTCAGAGTTCATATTTGTCTCATTCAGGACAGCAGCTCTTAGAAGTCCTGTTGAGCTGCAGGCAGCCAGCCTCTAACAACAGATGCACCATCAGACAATTAACTTTTTTATTGTTGTTACAGTCTGGATGAAAGAGAACAGTTGTTCCACAAAGTGGCAGCAGCCATACTGAAACACTGTGCTAACACAGAAACAGATCCCCCCAAGTAAATGAACTAGTACAAAAGGTCTGTGGGTTTACAGGCAGATGAATGCTGAAATTTAATTCTTAAGAAGCCAAGCAATTCTCCCTTATTAGGGCTTCAACCCCTCAGATATTTTTCCTGAGTAAAAGAAACTTAAGCATTAAAAACCTCAGTAAGACAGACAACTGTGTCAAAGTCCCCAAATTTTAGTCTCACTTCTCTGAGCTTGAAAAAATTCCCTGTGAAGAGGAATGCCCCCCTCGTGACTTCTGAGGTCATCCAGATACATAAAGTCCTTCACAAAAGACTGTGTTCATGCTAGCGGTCCCCAGAAGGCTTTATCTTTTTTTTTTTTTTTCTTGGTATATGGTAGGGGAAAGGTGGTCTGGGTCTGTTATTGACTGATGGAAGAAAAATGAATATTTAGAAAGTGCTGTGCTGTCTTTGGCAACCAGGATAAACTCAGAAAAATACAGTACTAGTTTCCTTTGCTTTCAAGAATATATTTTTCTTAAATCTAGAGCAACTCTTTGTGTCTTTGTCCAACCAATCAAAAGTTCTAGAAGCTGTAAGAGGCCATCTCAAGATACCTGAAAATACACACACATACTGTCAGCCTCCTGTGTCACATCTGCTTTCTGGCTCCAAACCACTTTGGCTGGTGTAATTATTTTTTTGATGATTTTTGTCTTTTCAACTGAATTTCTCTTTGCAGCTTGCTGTACTCCTCAAGACTAGACATTCGGTAAGAGAGAAAGCAGACATTTTTTCCTATATAAAACATGTAAGCAGAAGTTTATGGACTAATCCCGACTGTTACATGGAAAATGACCAATTGCTCTATTATGCACACAGCCAGTCAATGAGTTTTGAAAGGATCTGCATCTTCTCTGACAAGTGTTTGGGATCCACATACTGAAACTGCTAGAATAGGCTGCATAATACAAGCCTGCTCTAAGCTGCAGCTTAGTAGACCACTTACTAATTCACCTTATTAAGCATTTTTATTCAGTCCATTCTTTCCTAAAAATTCAAAAATTTCCATTCAGGTTATGCAAAGAGTTCTTTGTGAAATCCATGATTAATAACTTAAAACAAAAGCTTTCTGGGAGTGATGTTATACCAATATAAAATCTTTCACTAATATAGCAATGATTTCTGTGAAAGCTGTCTTGTTACTCTTCCATATTGAATGAGGAATATTTCTATGCCAACTCTAAAAAGCTCTCTTAAGTCTAGAAATCAACAGTGGTGAAAAAATATGTAAACAACTAGTGCCTTTTAGGCTGTGATTCATAAGAAACAGGAATTTTCCTTTCTCTTCAGAAACAAATACACTGCAGAGTTAGTGTCTATTTGTTCATTTTTGAAGGCTAAAAAAACCCAAAGAAAACCAACCTTTCTGCTATAAAAATATTAACATAAGGGTGCACTTTTTAACAATAAGGACCATTTACAGAACACTTGAAGATAACCAAGCACATTTACTAGCTATTTGCCTGAGAAGTGGGATAGCTTTGCCTCTTTCTCAGCTGCTCGCTTGGAAGACTCCCCCCTTTCTATAAACTATTTCAAAGCAAAATTTGTTTGCCTTCAGCTCTCCAGATTATAATTCTATCTATTGATGAGCTAGTTGAGAGTGTATGGGTTAAGAATAAAGGGAAGACAGGGGAAGGTGATGTTACAATAACAGGGGTCTCCTACAGGCCACCTGACCAGCAGAAACAAGCAGATGAGGCCCTCCATAAGCAGGCAGAAGAGGCATCGCATGCACAGCCCCTGATCCTTGTGGGTGATTTCAACCACCCTAACATCTGCTGGAGGGACAACACAACAAAGCACCAGTAATCCAGGATGTCCCTGGAATGCAGAGATGACAACTTCTTCCTCCAAATGGTAGAGGAACCAACAAGAAATCGTGCTATGCTGGAAGCCTGTTCTCACCAACAGGGAAGGGTGGGTGACCAACGTGAGGTTCAGGGATAACCTTGGCTGCAGTGACCATGAAGAGCTAGAACTTAAGATCTTCAGGGCAACTAGAAGGATGTACTCCAAGCTTACAACCCTGGACTTTATGCATGCAGACTTTGATCACTTCAGGGATCTGCTGGCCAAAGTATCGTGGAACAAAGCCCTAGAGGGAAGGGGGGCCCATAACAGCTGGTCAGTATTCAAGGATCACCTTCTCAGTGCCCAGGAGCAAAGTGTATCAACAAAGAGGAAGGCAGGATAGAATGCTAAGAGACCTACCTGGATAAGCAAGGAGCTCCTGGACGCACTGTCACACAAAAAGAAACTTTACATGGAGTGGAAGAAAGGACAGATAGAATGGGGGGCATATAAGGAAGCTGTCCGATCAGCCAGAGACCTGGTTAGAAAAGTTAAAGCTCAGTTAGAATTAAATCTAGCCACAGAGATCAAGGGGAACAGCAAAAATTTCTGTAGGTATGTTAATGGTAAAAAGAAGACATGGGAAGATGTGGGTCCCCTCAGAAAGGAAACGTGAGAACTGGTGACAAGTGATATCCAAAAGGCTGAGGTTCTCAATGACTTCTTTTCCTCAGTCTTCATTGGCAAGGGCTCCAGCCACACTCCCGGAATCACAGAAGATAACGACAGGGGTTGGAAGAAAGAACTGACCATTGTATGTGAAGATCAGGTTCGTGACCATCTGATGAACCTGAAAGTGCACCAGTCCATGGGACCAGACAGGATACGCCCATGGATACGGAGGGACCTGGCAGATGAGGTTGCTAAACCACTATTATATTCCAAAAGTCACATCTGTCCAGTGAAGTCCCCACTGACTCGAAAAGGGGAACCATAACCCCCATTTTAAAAAGGGAAAGAAGAATGAACCAGGGAACTACAGGCCAGTCAGTCTCACCTCTGTGCCTGGTAAGATCATGGAGCAGATCCTCCTGGAGGCAGTGCTGAGGCAGAAGATTAAGAAAGAGATGACTGGGTACAATCAACACGGCTTCACAAAGGGTAAATTGTGCCTGACAAACGTGTCGAACTTTATGAGAAGGTCACAGCATCAATAGACAAGGGAAGAGCAACTGACATCATTCACCTGGACCTCAGCAAAGCCTCTGACACTGTCCCGCACAACATCCTGGTCTCCAAGATGGAGAAATACGGATTTGATGGATGGACAATTCAGTGGATAAAGAACTGGCTTGACGGCCACACACAAAGAGTGTCTGTCAATGGCTCCATGTCCAAGTGGAGGCCAGTGACAAGTGCAGTCCCTCAAGGATCAGTACTGGGACCAGTCTTGTTTAACATCTTCATCAGCAACACGGACAGTGGCACTGAGTGCACCCTCAGCAAGTTTAGTGCTGGGCAGTGACTGGCTTGAGAGCAGCCCTGAAAAAAAGCATTTGTGGGTACTGGTGGCTGAGAAGCTCAACATGAGCCATCAGTGTGCTCTTGCAGCCCAGAGGGCCAATCGTATCCTGGGCTGCATCAAGAGAAGCGTGGCCAGCAGGTCGAGGGAGGTGATTCTCCCCCTCCACTCCACTTTCATGAGACCTCACCTGGAGCACTGCATCCAGTTCTGGAGCCCCTATTACAGGAAGAGTATGGACGTGTTCAGAGAAGGGCCACGAGGATGATCAGAAGGCTGGAGCACGTCTCCTATGAGGACACACTGAGTGTTGGAGTTGTTCAGTCTGGAAAAGAGAAGGCTCTGGGGAGACTTTATTGTGGCCTTCCAGTATCTGAAGGGGGCCTACAAGAAAGCTGGGGAGGGACTTTTTAGGCTGTCAGGTAGTGGTAGGACTAGAGGCAATGGATCATATCTAGAGGTGGGTAGATTCAGATTAGACATTAGGAAGAAGTTCTTCACCATGAGGGTGATAAGACACTGGAATAGGTTGTCCAGAGAGGTGGTGAAAGCCCCATCCCTGGAAGTTTTTAAGCCCAAACTGGATAGGGGTCTGAGCAACCTGCTTTAGTGGGAGGTGTCCCTGCCCATGGCAGGGGGGTTGGAATTAGATGATCTTTAAGGTCCCTTCCAACCCTTATAATTCTGTGATTCTATGATCTTTCTTTACAATTGCTCTTAAAAGTCCTGCAATCATTAATGCCAACTGAAGGAACAGCTTGAATGTACTTGGCCAATACAGTCCTGAATGCAGACAGCCTTTAATATGTCTGAATGAGCCAATCCTGGAAATGAAAAGCACAAAGTGGGCAAATAGAATGCTTGTGGGAGATGGGCATAGAAGGGATCTTGCAGTGAAATCCTCTCAGGGAAGCTCACAGAAGTGCCATAACATGAGCTTGTGAGCTCAGTGCTGCACCACACCTTATATATACTTATATATACACCTTATATATACTCTTACAAATTAAAAGCTGTTTCCAGAACCCTTGTCATACTCCAACATAAATCCACCATCAAAAAAAGAGGGCAATCACAAAACCAAGTTTATGACTGACAACAAGCCAGAAAAACTGAATGCCTTAATATGACTGTCATGTTGCTTGACCAGTGCTTCACCCTTTAATACAGTCCTGCCCATTTTCTTTTCCCCTCTACTGATTTGTGAGAACTCTTGTTCTGTAAGTACTGTGCCAAAACCCCCTATTCATTACACTTGATGAATCCAGCCCAAAGCACATCTAAATGGGTTGGTGAAGCCTTTCTTGTTACCAGCTTTTGTGAAGATTATGATATGTGCAAGGATCAGGAAAGAAGTAACAGACAAAGCTTAAAAAAAAAAAAAACCAAAAAAAAAAATGGGAAAAAAAAAAAACCCCAAAACCAAAACAAAAAAAACCCAAACAAAAACCAACAAATACAAAGTGGTAAGAGTGATTAATCCCTACAGTCATCAAGGAAAACCAAACAAAATAGCCATTTTATGAAAAAACAGTTTTCTGGGCCTATATGGTACTTTTGTGCTCAAGCCTTATGACTGGAATTTGGATGTCATTTCAACACAGAAAATTTTAAGCAGTATCAGTTAAAACTGATATATGACTAGTACAAATTATTATGAAGTTACAAAGTTTCCGAAGGAGTTGCTGATATGCCATTATGTATAAGGTACAAAAACTGTATCAACTGTCAGCAAGGCTGAAGATCTAAAAAGGTCTGACTCAAGAGTTACCAGTCCCTTGCAGGTAAAACTTCAAACTACTGTGGAAATTTGAACTTGAAAGTAAAGTACTAGTCATATCATATTTAAACCTAAGAGAACTGACAATGAGGATACTGCATTGCCAGACAGGTAAAATACCTTTCATACTTCTTAACGGCATGTAAACTTTGGTTTCTGCCTTTTAACAGTTAAGAGTCAAACCCTAAAGCAACAGAGATTTCTAAACAAAGTCATGTTTAGCCTGGCAAGCTTAAGACTCAAACTATCACCTTGACAGATGCAGCAAACAAACACAGAAATATGCAAATATTAATAATTTTCCAGATGTGTTACAGTAGTGACCAAGATGACTGTGGAAATACTTCAGCTACATTTCAGTAACACGGTCCCAGAAACACAGAAAAAGCTTTATGTTACTGAAATTAATTGTCTCTAATAATTAAATATTTCAATGTGGTATTACCTTCATAGCATGGATTTCTTCTATTAATCTCTCAACTCGCTTTTGGTTCTTTAATTTCAAGTCTTCAGAAGCCCTGCAAATGAAGTCTGTCTTTATTAAAAAAATCCAGGTTTTGCTCACTTTATTTCCCTGAGGCCTAATACTAAATAGCAACATACAAGTATCACAAGAGTGAGCATAAACATGTAGTTAAATGAACATTTTAGAAAACAGTTGAATATAGTCTAATGTTTCTGCTGCCCTGAACAGAAAAAAAAACACTGAGGATTTACCAGAATAATAAGACATACAAATGTTACTTTTTTAGAAAGTACTAACTACAATTCCTATTAACAATACATAGAAGACATTGATATCTCAAATATAATTGGAGTTTAGGATCTGTAATATTTAAATATAAAAGTTCATTTGGCTTGCTTTTTATTGTGCATAATTTAGTAAAATTTTGGGATGAGTATGCTCAATTTACATTTGAACTCAGTAACAGATATACTGTCTCCCAGAAGTCACACTGTAAATTCCTTTGGCCTGTTACCTTTAAAAATGCAATCTACAAAATGTTAAATATTTACTTAAACATTAATTAATACTAGTTATTAAAAATCAAGTATGATCTGCGTGTCTGTGCAAATGGAACAACACTTTTTGCTACAGAAACTTGCAGACAACTGCAGTGAAAACATGTTGCACAACATACATCCAACAGCAGAATAACCGAAAGGATCAAGTGTGACACTTAAAAGAGCTATAAAAGGTTTTGTAAGTGATTCGGATTAGCTTCCAATACACTAAATGCCTTTTAAAAACAATGTTGTCCCAATTTGGCCTTATGATACTGCTTTTTAGTTAGTATTTTTAGTCTATGTAAAATAACGTAAAAATAAGACAAATGAAATTTATCATCACAGTGTTTAAGTATTGAGATGTAATACATGTTTTTCCCACTTCTCCATTTTTGTAAAAACAATGAAGATACTGCCTCATTTTCAAACACACAAACAAGAACACTGATATTTAAAACTGACTTTTTCAACTTTAATTTCCCGATGTGTCTGGTTAGTCTGCGAATAGTCAGGACTCTGGCCTTCTTCACATCCTTTCTCATCTTCACAACCTGTCAGAAAGATGGAAGGCATTACAAAGCTTGTTTTCCTCGATTAATTTCCATATACCATACATTCATTACATTGACTAAAATTTTAGAAATTAGTTCAACAAGAACTACTATTTTTGAAAGCAGAGTGCATTCCACTTCTAAGCAAATCACGGTTCAAATAAATTCAGATTTCATTTAAAATCAAACTGCTTCCATAAACATCAGAGGAAGAACAACCAACAGTCTAAAAATGTGTCTGAGGTCTAAACAGAAGACAACACATTCCTAACTAGCCATACTTTAATATTATTCTTAGAGCTAAACTGAGCTAGAAACTTGAAAAGACTCACCTTCTGCCTTCACTTTATTTATGTCCCAGTGAAACAGCACCAGTACTTTTCCATTGTTGTTATGAACCATTTTGAAAGATGAAGGAAAGACTCCCAAACTAAACATTATTTATTATAGAATGGAACTTGAGATACGAGAATCTTTTTACATATTTGAATTGATTTTATTGAAAATAAAATCAGTGAATTCCAACTCACTTTTTCAACTTCCTATCCTACCTAGCAGTGTGTTTCCAAAATGAACTACAAAGTAGAGAGTAATGAAGAAAACGTGACAATTATGTTTTGGTCTTATTTCTTACCTCAAAATAAAAGAGCTGTTATTATTAGACAGATGGTACAAACAGACATATCCCTAGAACATTTTTCTATTAAATTCCATCATGGGACACCTTAGGCCTGGCATTGTCTTGGTAGTGAGGTACATTTTGGAGATACAGGGTGTTAACATGATTTAAAACTTTGCTTTCTCACAACACGAATACATACTTATTTATTCTGACATATCTTACTATCATTACTATGATTTTGTATTGAATAGTTAAACTTAGAAATTATGAAATACAATAGCAAACAAAAGAATCAATCTTCTTGACAAACAGCCAATTTTATCTCAAATCTATCCAGTGGGATAAGTTTCAAAGTAAGTTGGGACCTCTTTCTCAAGGAAGTTCTCTGCTTCATACTTCTATTTTCTAATTTCTCAGAGATACCATGAAAATTATTTCCTGCTAGTGATTGCATCACCAAGTCAGTTCTACCAAGAATATTAGTGTTATAAACCTGACTAAAAAAAAAAAAAAAAAAAAAAAAATAACATACCTACAGATCTCACACAGAAATATTTCACACCTCTGACAGGAAGCCAGCCTAGTACGTATTCCCTGTGCAGAGACCATAAAGGTAAGAATATGTAATTTTTCTAAAAAAAAAAAAAACCCACACAGAGACAATCTCCAATCCCCCAATATTTTGCACACCTGACTATGTTTATAGATAGGTAGGTTTCTGACACAAGCAAACAGTCAAGCCTTGACCTGTCCTGAATCAGTCAAAGCAAAACAATATCTAGAGAGAAGCACATGCTGATTGCCAGCCCCACCTCTACCAGGGCAGAGGGAGAAGCGGGTGGAGCAGCACTCCTCCAAAAATTAGGAGAGTGAATTGTACTGGGGCAGCATTACTGGGACTGGCACAGAGAGAAGGGAAAAAGGTAAAGAAGTTTTTTGGAAAATGAAGGACTGACAAAACTGGTCTCCTGTTCTAAAACAGGTACAGCAAAGGTCAGTACTTTGTTGCTACTTCACTACCCAGTGAAAATAACTATGCACATAAGTCTACCCACAAGCATTCTACTTCAGTGAACAGGAGAAGCCATGCACCACAAAGCACCTGTGCCTCTGCTACACAGCACTGCTTGGGTCTCCATGTGATGAGGAAGAAATCCTTCCCTTTGCCATCTGAGCATGTAAACATTTATTTTTATGAGACACTGAATTGAATTATCATAGCTCCCCATATTACCTTTTCTAAAAGAAGAAAATAAACCATCATCTGGTTCAATACCTCTAAAATACTATGTTTGTTCAAAAAGTTTGGCACTTCAGATGCAAACTGAGTATCCCGCCTTAAAAATTTGGGGAGGGAAGGATGTTCGTTTTGTTGTTTTATTAAAAAATATTAAGAACATCCACAAGCTACAAAGACATTTGATTTTGAACAACTCATACTTTACATATTAGTTACTGTATATACAAACATGAAGTATATTTAACTTTCCCTCAATAAATACTCTGTAATCTATTTTTTAATAGAAATACTAATGCAGACACAGCATGCTCCCCAGACCTACAAGAGCCAAACCCTAGCCTCTCCTGCTGCCAGACAATAAAGGCTGTATAGAATATGACAGCAGGAATGAGGGAAGGTATTAGCTCTTTGGCAGACTAGGAATATAAATTTATGTAATCCACAGTCATTGCTTTCATACAGGACAGTATGCATCAACTTTGTTCTCAGAAATACTCATAAAGTTCTCAAGAAAGCAGTCAACCCTTTGGGATAGAAATCAAAAAGGTTTTGCTTTGGATTTACAGTATGCCTGAAACAATGGGACTCAGACCACCAGGGTGGCTTCTAGGACTCCCTGAACTATCTGCCTCTTGTGTTAAGAGGTTAGATAGGCAACCCCCTCTCGATTAAAAAAAAAAAAAAAAACCAAAACATACGACAAACCCCTCCAACAAAACCAGTAGTAGATTTTGAAAACTAACAAATATTTACTCATAGTAAGTACGAAGTTTTTATAAATAGGTTAAGAAAAGATAACAAGAAAAGGAGAAACTTAGAAAGGCTGCATTGTCAGAGTTACCAATGCTGGGCAATAAGGACTGTTAGTCTACTCAGGACATGCAGTAAATGCAAAAGAGTAACAATAAACACAGGCAAATCTCAAAGCAAACAATTTCTTATATCAACAGGAACACATTCTAGGATTCCTGGAAATTCAGGAAGCCTGCAATTGTAAGTGGAAATAACCACTTCAAGGATTCCTTGCAACAAAGGAGATGCTTTTCTTTGTTGAAGACATTTCTTTATGCCTCAGGAAAACATAATCTACAAGGCAATTAAGCTATTACTATTTATTAATACTAACAAATGCCTGTTTTTATCAAATATTAATACATGTTTATTAATTACAATTCTTGAATAGTTAATGTAAAAGTAGGAATATATACAGATAATATATGAATTATTTAATCTAAAAGAAAGCAGAGGGGAAATGAACTCACTTTTGCAAACAAGTCTAGGTAGTAACACACTAGCTCGCAAACACATGGGCATTTTTCAAAAGCTGTGGTTAGGAATAAAAATCACATCCATTCTGCATTTCCACAGTATACACTTAAGTATTTCTATTACTGCAGAACCTTAACAAATATGAAATGTGAAAAAATTCCATGGCTACAGATATTCTACAAAGAGAGGCTTCCATCTCCACAACAGCTTGCAACCTACAGTAAACACTGCTATAAAACATGACATCATATCCCTGTCAACAGACTCAAGCCATTTCAAGCCATAGGCAGACAGCAGCTGCTACTGTTTCAAGAAAGGGCAAGCAAAGAGCGCAGCATAGGGATTAGCAGATTACTAGCCACAAAAGGATTAGAAACCCTCTCCTGCAATCTCCCTTTGCCCACGGAGTGTGTATTACTGAGGGGTATTATAACAGGAATTGATAACTTCAGCACAACATACACTATCGCTCCTGGTACTCGCTGCTGGTAGCAGCAGTGTCTGGCAATAAAAGAAAGTCCTGATTTAGATAGATAGGTACACCTGGCATAGTACAAAGCTACAAGAGGGTATATGTCAAACCAAGAAAGTGACTTCCAGAAAAAAAATACATCTAACAAGTTTAAAAGTAATCACAGGAACTATATTTAACCAAGCATTTGCAGCTAAAGAAGGGAGAAAACAACCTCTTTAGTCACTTTGCCTTCTTATTCCAGGTTCCTCCTGCCTGTGAAGGATGAGTAACAATTCCCACAGATTTGTCCTCTTATGTGGTAGTACAATTAAGCCTTCCTGAATCCTGAGCATGTCCAAACCTTTCTCATGCCCAAGCAAGAGGAATGAACAGAGAGAAATTGACATAGCATTGTTTAATCATACCTTTGGTTTCAAGTTTCTTTTTGCAAGAAAGTAGCTTGGTTTAATACTGATACTTCAGTCATAGTTACACATTACTTAATTTCAACTAACAAAAATCCTGGAAAGAGTGAATCAGTGCTTGAATCAGTGTTGGACCTACTGGAAAGCTTCTGATCACATAAATTACCCCTTTAAATTAATGGGTTATGGTTATTGCATATAACAGAAGACAACACACACACACAATAGAACAGGAAAGTTATTTGATGAGCTTCCCACACAATTAAGCTGTTGAAAAAAACCTTTCAAGAAAATTTTCAAGTTTCTTGAAAAGAAACCCAAGGTATTTTTAGAAGAACCAAAACCTTGTCTGGTTTAGAGTCAAAAAAACTAAATCACTACCAAACAGTTCTCATATTGGTGATGGCAACAAAACCACACCAAGCAATGTGGATAAAATGACAGCATAGACGCAATATTACATTCAAATTCACATGACTAGTCAAAGATATTTGCCTTCACATTTTTAAGACAACAGCAGCAAAGTTCTCAAAGGAACACTGCATTAGAATAAAATGTTATATTTGGCCAGTTCTGAAACTTGTTTTGAGGTCTGTACAGGCAACATGCCTCCAAACTAAGCTAGTGCTCAGCCAATTAGGAAAAAATAAAAAAAAAAAGGAAAGTGTGACTAAAGATTTGTACATGTATCAAGAAAGGTATGTATCTACTCTGAACTACAGTATCAACTACACTTGACCAACAAAAACCTGCAAAACCAAACCATTCCTGCAAAAATATTAATCCAATGAATTAAGAGAAAAAACAAGCAGTGACAAGTTTCTGCCCATGACTTGTTTAATATATGCTATTCAAAAGCACTGAAATACTAGAAGAATTGTGTAGGTTTGTAATATGAAAAGTGTTTCTTTTATGTTATTAAGTACGAAAGCTAGTACTGTACATGAAAATACCTGAAAAACTCAGAATGTCTTAAATTCTTTTTAACTCAGAATTAATAAAACTTCACTTACACAGTGAGCCCCTGCTATCCAAAATGCATGAAGGCCAATGAACTGATGTCCACATCTTTTTCCTCTGAGCAGCCTGAAGCACACACAAATGTTCTCCTTGGGCTTCAGCCCATGGGGTGCTGAACATTTTGATCCTGACCCAATAATGCACTTAAACAAATTATTAAATCTTTCAACAACTAGCGGTAGACAGACTGGAGTTTCTTAATCCACTTGTGTTTTATGCCAGCACACAGTCTAGTCACAGTTCTTGTACAAGTGACCAGAAAAGACAAATCACTCAGTTCTCCTCCAGGAAGGACAATGCATCTAACCTCACCCAGTGAAAAATCTCATTATAACGAGTTTACAGCATCCTGAAATATTCATAATGTTACACAAATATAAACCTATTAAATAGAGGCCTCCTTCCTCTACCTTAATATGGTGAAGTCTCTCATATATTTCTAATCAATATTCTGTAATTTTACAAAGACATATCCAAGTCCACTTTACAATATAAGGTCTCTTCTGTCTTTTCTATCATTTACATCTTGAAAAGAAAATAGAGAGGGAAAAAACAGAGAGAGAGGGAAAAAACAGAGAGAGAGAGAGAGAGAGAGAGAGGGAAAAAACAGAGAGAGAGAGAGAGAGAGAGAGAGGAAAAAAAGAGAGAGAGAGAGAGAGAAAAAAAAGAGAGAGAGAGAGAAAAAAAAGAGAGAGAGAGGGAGAGAAAAAACAGAGAGAGAGGGGAAAAAAAAAAAGGATAGTTCTGAGTTTGCTGTTCTGCTTCAGTTTCTTCCTGTGCTCTCAAGGCTAACAGGCTCAATCTGACATGAAGTTCACACCTGAGAGTGGGATGACAATGAGAAAACATCAAGAATCTACGTTGTAAATTCTGTCTCAGGAAAAAATTTGTATTAAATGTACCTGATCACACCACTATCAACACATTAGCACATACCTGCACAAACTGTATCTAATGAATGAACGATAGTGATTAATGGAATTGTAGGTACAAGCTATATCTCTGTCCTAGTGAATCCCTTTCGTGCCAAGAGAACCCTAGCAGGTTGAAATGAAAGTCTGATTCATTAAGATGAAAATAGCTCAAAGCAAAAGGCAAACATTATTTACATGTGTCCAAAGGTATATAATAGCTTCTTGATTTTACAGTGTTAAGAAATCTGCTCCTGAACCCCCTGAAGTTTAATCAGCACTGCTAAAGTGGAAAGGAAAAAAAGTCATTAAAAACACACCAAAACCATCTGTGTATGCTGCTTAAGTTATGCATCAACAAATATCAAAGCTAGAAATGCATCTTGAAAAAAGAACAACCCAAACAAAAAACACAAACAAACAAACAAACCCCAAACCACAACAACAACGAAAAAAAAGAACTAAAACCAACAAGCCAAACAAATAATAAAGAGAAAGAAAAGTACTTAAGAATTCAAGGTTTCTTCAATACCTACAAGAAAAACACAGTTCGAACTAAGTAATGTTTCAGTTCTCACTGATCTCCTTTCCTTGTTTTAGGGCGCACCAAAACCATTGGTTTCATTTTATAGTTACTTGGCAGTCTTCTAACCAAGAAATTACCGTAGCAACAGAGTATTCTAAATGTTAATTTTTGGTGCTATTGGGCAACAGAGTTTTAAAATTCAAACCACCTGCAGCTGGATCACACATTAGCCAGAACTAACAATAGTGCATAATCTTTTGAGTGAATAATCTAAGTGAAAAAATGTTTCTGGAACTTAATTACAAATATTTCTCTCTATTATCTGGAATGTCAGTTTGAAAGATCTAACGATTCTTAGATTCTTAGGAAAAAGCAGGAGTTGCCAGGTCCTTTTATTTCTTTTTTAGAAAAAAGAATCACTATATTACAGTATATATATTTATATGTGTCAAAACATCTGGAAATAGCCAGTCTTAGAGTTATTACAGCTTCATATATTGCATTGTAAAAATATAAGTAGGGGGGCAAATGCAACAACAACATAAATGCACCTATGTGTAGTATCAGGGTTCAGCTGTTCAGTTCCATGACAGTTTTACACGAATACAAATCCACAAAAAAAGAAAATGCCCACACATTCTAACACTCCCCCCCCCCCCCCCCCCCCCCCCAAACCAAAAAACCAAAAACCAAAACCAACCAAACTAGACAAAGGGAGTTTTCAACCAGATCAGTTTGATAAACTGTTTCCCCATACGGTCACATGAATGCTACCTAGTTCCAGAGCCAAAAAGCAAAGTCAGTATGTGCAAGACACAAGAGAGATGAGCTACAACAAGTCAGAGTATGATAAATATGCTATGCCTCCATTTAATATCATGGATCAAATCCCAGCACTGAGGGTCCTAAGGAACATACAGTTTCTTCAGCTAGTGTCTGTGCCATACCAATGCAGCATTAATCTTGCCTTTGCCACCTTCAGCTACATGCAAACAGGTTCAAACCAAGTGGTCTGAATTGTATCACAATACACCTAACAAAATGTAGACAAAATGGTGAAACATGAGGCAATCTTTTCCTGGATTAAAATATAGCAGCCTGTTCCCCAAAGAGGGCAGAAGCACTATCACTGTCTAGAGGCACCCACAAAGCAAAACACCTGCATCCTCTCAGGCCTCTGGTCACTCACCCTGACAGATTCCTGAGGGAGGTTGCTAAAGACGAATAGGAAAAAAGGAAACACTGCCCACTTGGGCAGGTTTCCACCTTTCTCATGAGAAAAGTAATGCACACACTCCTGAAATACTGTCAAACCCTTCCTCCACAGTCTGTCTACGCTGCTTTCTTTGTCCTTTCTCAACTCCAGCACTGAAATATGAGTCTCTTTTTTCAATGTAGCACCGCCTTTCTTCCAGCATGGAGAGCAGTTGTCATTTCTAGCATAATTTCTCCTAGTGGAAACCACAATGAGTACTCAGACTGCTAGCAAATATCACTTTGATCTAAAGGTTTTGAAAAGCAACTCCAAATATCTCAGATAGCTGTGAGGAAGTAGAGCTAGTCTAGAATTACTTGCTTATGTCAAAGACCAAAATTTAATGGATTTACTGCTTCAAAGTCAGTGTCTCACTACATGGAGTCAGGCTCAATGTAGTACTTTAGAAAGTATTCAATCTCTGAAGTCCAACCCAGGACTGTGAGCTGGCTAGACACATTTCTAAACCCTAAATAAACAGCAATAGTTGTAAATGTCTAGATAAGAAACAATGGTGATAAACTAGCCCAAACATCTCTGTATTACATAAATCAGTGCATAAGTCACCACAAGGAAATAAAAACTACACAAGCCTTACAAAACAGAGAACTACCTGAAGGTGATCTCTAACCTTGTATTTAGTTGATCAGCGAAACATGAGATTGCAAACACCCAGCTAGCACTCTGACAAAAGTATTTCCAAGGAATGTTGCAGAGGGATGTGATCAAGGCAGTAAACACAGTCATGCTCAAATCAATGGATTTCTATGTTTACAATGCCATAGTTAAACCAGAGCTCTGGCTAGAAACCACATGTGAATTTCATGCTCCCTTGTGCTTTGATTTCACAAGAAGACACTAATAGCAGAAGCTACGGTAGTGACATAAGAATTATCAGGATGAACATATGTGGTGAGAGTTTTTTCCCCTTTTTCTGTTTAAATGGTGAACTTTTTAAATGAAGATGAGAAAGAGAACGCTGCTCCCACAGAAATGTTATGAATCTCTGTATTACTTGCATAATCTGAAGCATAACACAATACCTTGACTACACTGACTCACAATTCGCGTAATTTTTTGCATTAATTATAAAAATTGCAAACATCTAAAGAGCTGAACTGCTATCATGAAAAGAAAACAGTGGCAAAACAGAGTATAACACCTTTCACATAAAATGAAAAATACAAGAACAGTGTTTGCAGTGTTAATTTGAGGGGTGGTGTGATTGCTCTGGCGTAGGATTGTTATTCCTTTTTATTTTTTCCTTTAAAGATGCACTGTCATGTTCCTATGTTGACTTCAAGTAAAATAGGCAACTTCCTGTAGAAACTGAACAGCTGCTAAAACAAGAGGCAGTCAAAAGAGGTTTAGAGAATTACACCCCTGTTCTGCAGATATTGTAAAAATATAACATTACTCAGGTTAACGTATAAGTTTTAATGATTAACCTCCTTTTTACTAAAATGAGCCTGACGTAACATTGTTTGGTACTCACCACGCACTTACTACAATTCATGAACCACTTTACTAGCCTAACCACCAGTGAGGAGCTAGAACTCTCTCTTCTGCCTGGTACTAGATCAGCAAGCACTTTAAATGCAAGTTAAATTCAGTCAAAGCCCCAAAAAATGAAGGGGTGGGTTCATCTGGTAGAACTGAGATGTAAGACTCCTTGCTACATAAGCCACCAACTCCTCTGCATTACAATGTAAAACTAAAGTATTTGAATATCCTATCCTGCAAGAAAAGCAGCAGCAGAACAACCACTTGGCAGCTCAGCTGCAAGGACAAACCAGTGCATCAGATCATTTTCCCATAGTCTCAGTCTGATTGTCTCAGTCATGTGGTATCAGTCACCTGAAAATCTGCAAATACGGTGCCTTTTCCCTTAGATTGTTCTCTACCTTCCCTCATTTACATTTATTTCCACATAGCACGTGACTATTGAAGAATATTCATAGAATCACAGACTGTTTTGCATTGGAAGGGACCTTTAAAGGTCATCTAGCCCAACCCCACTGCAACAAGCAGGGGCATCTTGAACCAGATCAGGTTGCTCAGAGCCACATCCAACCTGACGTTGGATGTTTCCAGGGATGAGGCATCTACCATCTCCCTGGGCAACCTATTCCAGTGTTTGACCACCATCGGTGTAAAAAATATCATCCTCTTATCTAGTCTAACTGTACCCTCTTCCAGTTTAAAATCATTGTCCCCTGGCTTGGTGCAACAGACCTTGCTAAGAAGACTGTCACCATCTTTCTGGTAAGCCCCTTTAAGTATTGAAAGGCCACAATAAGGTCTTCCTGGAGCATTCTCTTCTCCAGTCTGAACAACCTCAACTTTTTCAGCCTTTCTTCAGAGCAGAGGTGTTCCAGCCCTCTGATCATTTTTGTGGCTCTTCTCTACACTCACTTCAACAGGTCCATGCCTCTCCTGGCGTGAGGACTCCAGAACTGGTCACAGTACTCCAGATGGGGTGTCACCAGAGCATATGAGAGGGGCAGAATCACCTCCTTTGACCTGCTTTGGTCATGCTTCCTTTGATGTAGCCTAGGATACAGTTGGCCTTCTGGGCTGTGAGCTTATGTTGCCAGCTCATGTTCAACTTTTCAATCACCAGTATACCCAAGTCCTTCTTCACAGGGCTGCTCTCCATCCTTCATACCCCAGCCTGTACTGATACCAGGAATTGCCTCAATCCATGTGCAGGACTTGTACTTGGCTTTGTTGAACTTCATAAGGTTCAAAATAGTGGGCTAGTAAATCGTACTTGATTAAAAGTGCATTTCAACCGTCCTCATGACATTCTTCTAGCCAACCAGCTGCTCTTTCCATCTTTTCAAGATTAATTTTTAAACTATAGCAAAGCTGCTCAGCTCCAGCTGTAAGAAGACCAGCCTGCTGCATTAGGGTTACTACCTGGAGGTGGAATGGGAATAGGGAAATACAGACAATGGCAGCTGCATGCCGATTAGCCCTACAAGAATGCATGCTGCCCTTTCCTCTTACACTGGCAGAACCTCCACTGAAAGCAATTATTTACATTCAGAAAGGTTGCACACCTTATCATGGGCCCTAAGAGCAAACAGAGAAGAAGCACCAGAGCTGACTCAAAGCTCGAGATGTAAATTCTGAAGACTGACAGCCAAGCTATTTCTTCTATGTATAATTTTGCTTTTTAATTTTATTCAAACTTGTTCTTTAAGCATTGCATCAATTTGTATAACTACTTTTATGTAACACTGATATAATGATAATTACCTTTGTTTACATGCTCAAAAAATGAAGGAAAACATATCCTACCCTACATTTTAAACATAATGTCTCCATGTGACTTTAAAAGCCCCGCTTTCTTAACTTTGTTTAAAAAAATGTATTTTCCAAATAATTTTGCTGCTCAGTGTTTCCAACTGAGTTTAATCAATGATCATTCTTCCAAAGAGATGATGGTATTGGTCTCCCAAGTCACTAGAGAAAAACCTCAAGAGTCCTAAAAGCCAGTATATTACAACTTTTCTCAGTTAAGAGTGGAACATTGAAACTGTGTGTATTCTGGAATTAAATTTGTTAATCTGGTTTCTCAGGAAATTAAGTTTGTCAGCACATTGTTTGCCTGTCAGTATCCTTCCCCAGGAACTTTTGGGCTTAGTAAACAGAAACCAAGTTTGACAAATCAGCACAGGCCAAAGCTCCTACACATTTTGTGAAAACTGGTAGCCAAGTAGGAGATAAGGACTAAAATTAGCATACCTAGCACTGAAGAAATATGCAAGCAAAACTCAAATCTTTTCTATTTTGGCTGCCCGTTAGCGTAAGCATACTCAGTTGCCAGCTTGTCTGGCTCTGAACCAGACAGAGAACACTAGTCAAATATGATCAGCCAAATAGGTGGGAAACATGGTCCATAACTACAGTTACTCATTAAAGCTCAAAGAGAACAACTCCAAGTATAATGCACTTAGAAAACTGTAGAGACAGAGGAAAAACTGGAGGATACTGGTATGAAGTTTCAAGGGATACTGGTCTCAAAGTCACAAGGCAGGCATCATTGGTTCTGCAACTTGAACATACAATAGATTTTATTCTTACCACATTCTTTGGACTGGTGCTTTTAATATGGTGATTGAAGCTTCAAGAGAAATTAGAACACTGACGGCTTGCTGAACTGGATAGAAGAAAGGAAGGTTCTTCTGTGCCAGATACTTCATATAAAAAGAGACATTTTTATATTTACTTCAATTACCTTCAGCTTGTAATAGTTTCACAAGCTAAGAAGTCAGGGAAAGGATGGGAAGCCTGTGCAACATTACAGCAGCACAGTATTTGCCAAATATTCGTATCTTCATATTACCAGAAAACACATTATTTTTGTGAACGTGTCATTCGACACAGCCACTCATTTTGCATTAAGACTCATCCACTTCAAAATTTCTATTCCAGTATCACTACATAGTTGTTACCATAAAGGAAAAATGGTTTCAAGTTAATTTACCAAAAAAACCCATAATTCAGCATCAACTGAGGAGTGATCAAGTTGGATAAGTATCTTTTAAATAACTCTTCCATTTCTGATGGATGAAAAATGAACTAAATACCACAATTTTAAGATTGTCTATAAAGTACATGTATAACCTGGTTTTGTGAAAACTGAAAATAAAAGTAACAGAACTTACTATGATAAGAAAAATAAACTGTGTTTTAAAACCTAAAATACTTTTCTTCAAGCTTCTACTCAGTTAAATTTATCCCTGTCCATACATGTTAAGAAAAGGAATAAGTACTGGGAAACTAAAAGGCAGGAAGGTTCTTCAGCTACGTGAAAACTCTTATTTAAAAAGGGGAATGTCTTGACTATCAACTCCTGCTGCTAACGTGCAACTCAGTATTAAGTTTAATTAACTTAATATTGATAGCGCAAGGCCACCTAGCATGCACACAGAATACACATATCACAAAACATCAATGAACTCCTGTTCAAACCTAAAATACTCCAATGACTGGCAAAAGCCAGGGCTCCAGGAAGCACACTGGTGTGAGAGAAATGCAGATTTGCATCACAGATTTTTCGGACTTACGCAAGGTGAGTATTCAGCCTGTGTCAAAGACTACTAGAATCACCAGAATGTGAGGTGTCTGTTGGCTTCAAATGTGTCTGGCCTGCCAGACACTGAAACAGTATACCACTTCTCACGAAAAAAATTACTCTCCATTAAGGTGATTTCTGCTACCACATATATGACGTAGCATTTTTTTCTGTGGGAACTCTTTCTCTCACACAGCAGTTACAGATCAGGCAAAAAAAAAGAAAACATTTAAAAGTGAGGTATTTTCTCAGCACTACCATATTACTTACTTTTCAGTCTTTTTGGAAGGACAGGAAGAATTCTTTCTAGTGGAAATAGAGAATTACCTTGCTACACCAGTTAAGTGTTCTTTATTCCCTGAGAACAGTTTAAAAAACTCATCAATTTCATGATGAGAATTTTTCATAAACACAAACATATGGGAAAGTTAGTGTTTGAAAAAAAAATTAAATAGAAAAATCTAATAATCTGCATTTTTCTGGAAAGTTTCTTCATGACATAAAACAGAAACTGGGGAAAAGGACAAGTATGAAAAGTAGAAGGAATAAAGAGCTTAAAATATCCCTTCCAGATGTCCAACAGACACTGTTCTTTTGTTTAAAAACTATACCTTCATGCAATTAGTTCTCCAGCAGGCAGTTGCCAAGATACCAGATATATAACAGGTTGTGCAACTATCCTAGTATTAGTTACTAACAACTCAGAGAAGCACTTAAAGGTTCCTGCAAAATGATCTTTGTTGAAACACAAATGCTTTCACATTACCCATCCATCTATTTTTGGTATGGTATGTTTACTGTCCACCCCTCTCACATCAAGCGCTGGTTCTGCTGGGGGATCCCTTCCTCTGAAGCTTGCTACTTTCTTCTTCAGGCTCCACCTTTTCCATACCAAGTACATGGTTCACTGCCATACAAGGTCTCCTCATTCCTTACCCTATTTCCTCTTGTTCAACATACCTCATTACCCACCTATCATTTTTGATTTTTGCAATATTTAGAGGATTACCAGCTATCTCTCCTCTTCCTTCTAGTCATACTTGTTATTTCTGAACTGCTCCATGAGCAAGCAATCACCTTAACTGCCCTTTTCCTTTATATCATCTGGAATTCTTCTTTTATCATGCAACTAAGTGTAACTTATGCTCTCCTGCTCCTCCTATGCTACTCATTTCCTTTGCAGCAGTCCCCCAGTGTTTTTTGCCTCTGGATGAAATCCTTTGTTCATTCCTTTGAACCAGCTGCTATTCAAAACAGTTTTTACCAGCCTCTCATGCAACCAGTCTCTATGCACTCAACCCCTCCTACATTAGCATATCTGCACATGACCTCAAACTTTTTTCTAATGTGCTCTCATAAAACAGCAAAGAGGAATCAGAATCATTTAGGTCAGAAAAGACTCTTCCAATCATTGAGTCCATCTGTTAACCTAACACCACCAAGTCCACCACTAAAACATGGCCCCAAGTGCCACAGGTCTTTTAACTACCTCCAGGGATAGTGAGTCCACTGCTTCCCCTGTTCCAGTGCTTCACAAGCTTTTCAATCAAGAAATTTTTCCTAACATCCAACCTAAACATCCCCTGGAACAATATAAGGCCATTTCTTCTGCTGCTATTGCTTCAACTTGGGAGAACAGACTAACACCCATCTGGCTACAACCTCTTTTCAAGTAGTTGCAGAGACATAAAACTCTCTCCTGAGGCACCGTTTCTCCAGGCTAGATAAGACAACCCCAGGTCCCTCAGCTGCTCCTCAGAAGACTTGTTCTCTAGACCTTTCACCAGCTTTCTCACTCTTCTTTGGACATGCTCCAGCACCCCAACGTGCTTTTTGTAGTGAGGGCCCAAAACTGAGCACAGTATTTGAGATGAGGTCTCACCCGCACCAAGTACACGGGGACAATAGCTTCCCTAGTCCTGCTGGCCACACTATTTCTGATACAAGCCAGGATGCTGTTGGCTTTCTTGTCCACCTGGGCATGCTGCTGGCTCATGTTCAGCTGACTTGACAACCAACACTACCACATTTTTTTCTGTCAGGCAGCTTTACAGCTACTCTCTCCCAAGACTGTAGCATTGCATGGGGTTGTTGTCACCCAAGTGTATGACCCAGCACTGCATGGGGTTGTTGTTACCAAAGTGCAGCAGTTGGCCTTATTGAACCTCACACAGCTGGACTCAGTCTACCAATCCAGACTGTCCAGATCCCTCTGAAGAGGCTTCCTATCCTCCAGCAGGTCAAGACTTCCTTCCAACTTGGTGTTATCTGCAAACTTACTAAGGGAGCACTCAAATGCCCTCACCTCGGTCACTGGTGAAGAACAGAACTGTCCCCAATACCGAGCCCTGGGGAACACCACTTGTGACTGGCCACCAACTGTATTTATCTCTATTCACCACTACTCTCGTGACCTGGCCACCTTGACAGTTTTTTACCCCATGAAGAGTACATGCATCCAAGCCACAAGCAGTCAGTATCTCCAGGAAAATGCTGTTGGAAATAGTGTCCAAGTGTTCATTGAAGTCCTGGTAGACAACATCCACAGACTTTCCCTCATCCACTAAGCAGGTCACTTAAGTCAAACTCAGGCTCACTTCCATTTAGATCACCAGTCCTCTAAGAGCCATTACACAAACACTCTGCTGGACCCAATTTTGACCTGTTTATTCAACACAAAGATTACAGAACAGAAAACTTTAAGTCAGGTGACTACAGAACAGAAAATGCACTAGAATAAAAATGAACAAACTATTTGCATTCTGAAAAAAATACAACTGATTTACATTCTAAGTTTCTACATTCTAAATTTGTTTTGAACATATATATACACAAACACACACTGCATGCAATATTCAATGCCATATGAATAAACCATGTATCATTGTGACGCATCTCTGCAATGGTAATTTTTTTCATGTAAAATCAGTACAAGACTTTAAAATCCCTTTTTCTTAATGACTTAAAGGACAATCAAGAAAGTCACTGAATTTAGCAGCTGGCCACTTTTGTGCTGAAAACACTAACTAAAATATTTTTCCTTAATTGTTCTTCACTACTTGACCTCCACAGTGTAAGACAAATGGAAAGGAATTTTATCACTGCCATACTAATTGGCAATTCGCAAAGAATTCACAATTGATTACTATTCTCCTTCTAGGAAGACCCTCCCCTGCAAGCCTTGAAAAAATCCAACACCAGCCTTTCCCTTCTACACCCATTTCAGCCTTGCTTCCCTCTTCATTTGGCAGCAAGCTTCCTGCCCAAAAATGCAAAGGTTGAAGAAAGATGTCTGCAATGACAGCCGTAAACAACCAAGCACATTTAATGCAATAAAAGTTTTTAAAAACTGCATTTTCTGTGTGCACATACACCCATAAATTACATCTGATAAAAGACTATGCTGTGTACTGCATTTATCTCACAGTTCCTTTAAAATAAAAGTTGCAAAGTTTCCCATGGCCATGTTTGCATGTTTTTTTCATTATTGTACATTACCACACTAAGGAACCGCAGATGTTTTGTTTTATGACAGCATCTTACTAGTCTACGTGGCCTACCACACACACTTTATATAAACCACTTGAGCAAAGGAAAAGTTTTCATTTCTGTCCTGAAGCACAGTAGTTTGATAATGGCTGTATACAATACTGCCAGAAGCAAAAAACCCTGTAGTTTTCCATGTTTAATTGCTTCAGTAATGTGCTGAAACTGAATCTGTGTGAATAGCAGATCAGAATTTTCTGTTAATATTAGTATAACTGATGATGTGGCAACAACAGAAACTTTAGAAACAGCTGCTGGAATCATTCCTAGGGAAAAGAAAAAAAAAAAAAAAAAGAAGAAGCCACAATTCCTCAGAATTCTATCTCTCAGAGTTTAAGTTCGAAAATTTCATAAGCTTTCAAAAGACCTTTTCCTTGGGACATTTACATGGTCTGCAAAAGAATGTCAGCAATTTAACGCTTGAACTGTTTTAAGGAGAATTCAAGCCCAGTCTAGCACAATTTTCTCCTCCTTCAAGAAACTGCTGTGCTTAGAATTATTCATTAGTAACACAAGTAATGCAAGAATTTTTACATGCACTTCCATAGAGCTAAAATGACTGCTGCCAAGTATTTCAGAGTTTAAAGAGAAGTACTGTATGCTTTCTAACTCTGCACAGACTTGTAATTTACAGGGAAAAAAAAAAAAAACCAATATACTGAAAAATAAACTGATGGAAAAGATTAGCTATTTGTTTCTGAATTGTGTAGAAAAAAATTTTCTCAGTTCTCATAACTTGTTTGTATGTCTTTCCAAGACTTTGGACTGATTTCAGTAACACACAAGGCACCATATAATCAACTTCAAGGAAGTATTTAAGACCACGTGCAAGCCAGGGATACTCAGATATTGGCAGTGCCTGAATTCAGCCACAGCTTCAGTTTTGACCACAGAGCATTCTCAGCACCTGTACTTTTTCATAAGTATCTAGGTTCTAACCAGTTCACCTTATGAATAATTTTGAAGCAGTCGCAGATAAACCTAACACTGACTTATGTTGTTCAAGAGATGGTCTCTCTGATACAGTGGCACGTATCTCAGAACAGTACTAGAACTGGTGTCCACTAAGAAGCAGTCTAGACGTTGAGGCACTTTACCAGAACTAAAAAGCCTAAAATTACAGACCTGCTTCAATGTAAGGGAGTCTAGGACAAATGTTTTTACTTCAAGAGAGTGGCTTGGACAGCATGCTGGGTAGGTGCTGGAACAAACAAGGCTCATAAGCCAGAGACAAAACAGCAAAAGGGAACTCATCTGTAGACCAGCAAGAAGAATTTCCTCAGGGGTAAGTAGTTCTGAGTTCCACTATTTCCTTTGAAGGAACTCATGTATTTTATGTTAATTGTTGGATAAGCAGCCTTTGGAGCACTGCCAAGGAATTCTCCTAGGGAAATGCGCCCACTGAGGAAATACATGACCAGGCTCCCCTCACCCCATAAAAATCTCCTTTACCAGACAGTAGCCCAGCGTTCATATTTGTGATTAGTGCACTCTGCTGGACATTGAGATCATAGGATTCATCTCAGACTGAGGGAACCTATACATCAGCTTTCTCAACTACTGGAACGTTTTCTAATAACTAAGTTGTTAAACCAAAAATGAAGCATTTTCCACATCAGACAGAGGCGTGTCTTCACAGAACACATAGTATTCTGAATTACAAGCAGTAAGACAACTCACAGCTCAGTATAATGCCAGATAATTGGTCAGGTAGCTCTCCTCGTATCTCACCTCCCCTTTAGGAAGCTATAAAGTCAGCACACAGGAATATTAAATTGCCCTAAAGGAACTCTGAGATTCCCATATAGTCCAGGGGATAGTACACAAAACAGATCTTTGGGGGTAGCTACTTTATTTCAAAGAGAAGCCTGGATCACTGCACTGGGCTGTCAGCCCAGAATTTCAGTCTGCTTTCAGGCAGCAGTCACTCACTGTTATTTTCAAAGTTTCCATTTAGGATTCTTTTTTATCATTGGTACAGAAGGAACAGGAATGCACTTAAAAATATCACAACATCTCTGAGGTTGCCCTTTGGATATAATACATGAAAAATATGAATGCTCACATCAGCTTGTCAATGACAGTGGAAGTAATTTTCAAGAAAATCCAAGAAGGACCTAAGTGTTCATTTCTCTGACTACTGTGGGAAATACATTTCCTGGAAATTATATTTTGCTTTACTTATTACTGGACTACAACTTGTTTTAAGACTTCTTTTGCAATAGGTAAGAGAGTAAGGTGTTTTCCCCGCTTGATATACCCTTGGTCACAATGTCCAAAGTGAAACTATGAACTTCTTTAAGCAAAACAGCAAAATCGTAAGATTCTTCTTTCAAGCAAAATTCTAACTACTCTCCAATGAGCTCACTATGCAACATTATCAAGATCAGACCAAAAAGGGCTCCTTTGGCTTCCTCTTTGAGCCCTGTAGCTCTCCTGCCTTTATAGCCTAAATCACTAGTTACCATTAACATAAACACCTGCCAGACAATGAACTGCACATCATATAATCTTCCTGACTGTTTTAGGTTTTGCTGGTTAAATCTTAAGCTTATCTCACAGAAATGCCACTGCCTAAAGACAACATGTGACATAAAGAACAGCACATTGCTACCAGCCCCACAAGCCAATTGAACAGCTTGCTATGGTGAAAGTCCATCTCCATCCCTCCTCCACACTCCTCACATTCATCCCTGGCCCCATGTTCCTGCTACTCTCACACCCTTTAAGACCCTGATACTTAAAATCAGTAGCAGAAAAATGCCTTAGCAAAAAATTTATTCTGCTTGCAGATGAGGGAGGTGGGATGAAGTGTCTGAAATGGGTGGGGAATAACAACAGTTGGAAGTCCCAGCTTCAGAAACAATGAGTTCAGTTGCCTATGAAACCACAGCTGGAGAATCACACTCCTTTGGGGGCACATCACATGTGTTTGAGACACCACATGCTGAACAGCAAAGCAGTTCTTCACAAAAAGCCTTATCTGAAAGGCCTTTCAATGTTAAAACCTGTACTAATTTCTATAGTTTAAAATGTGGGTGGAAAAAAAGTCATTGTAAAATCTCATTTAGACAAAAAAGCCTGTCTACATTGTGATCTTAAATCAACGAAAACAGAGAGAGGTGTATCGTGTTCGAGTAACACATCAGTCAAAGCTGAAGAAGGCTGAAAATAAGAAAGATCTTAAGTAACTACAAATAAATACCAAGAAGTCTTAAACTTGCTTTGTACTGAATGTTTCTCTGTAAAAATGGTAATTGTTCAATGACCAAAAAAAACAAGTTAATTTCATTTCAAATCAGTTTGAAATTGACATTTACACAAACACGATGGACTCCCTGATCAATAACAGAAACATATAATGCACTAAGGACTAACATGGGAAGTAATCAGGTTTTTCATATTTAATGCAGCTCACAAAAATCATGACACAGTTCCTGGGTTTTGCTACTTGCAAAAGCATGTAGCTGGTTTTCCAACAGTTTGCAAGTGAAGCCATGTATAAATGCAATTTCAGCAACTGCTTTTCTGTTTACATTTGTTTTGTGTCTCGCCATCTAATGACAAACACACAACACTCACTCATGCTACACCAGGCCAATCCAGCCTTTATATAAAGCATCTCCAAGCACACATTTTCTTCTGTTTGCACTATGATAAAAGATGCAAGTTTAATAAATTACAGATATAAATCAGACTGCGGTTTCAGTTTTCAGCTATTGTATGTCAGCTTTTCTTCACAACTTAAGTTTTATTTCCCATGGCTTTTTGTCTCATTTTTCTCATTATCAGCCGTGCTATCCATCTTTGACTTTGCTGTACACCAGGTCTAAATCCATACTCACATGTCCAGATTGCTTTCTGAACACATCATTCATCTAAATAGTAGTCTAAATAACTCAGAAGTCAGGATGTTGGTCCTGAACCTTTAAGAGAAAAAGGGCCTGAGCACTACCACATTAAGTATCAAAACACAAAGTGCTGGGACACAAAACACTACTGAATGGAATCCACCATCTTGAAATTCATTACTGATTTCCCTACATAACATTTTTTAGATCTGTACTTTGTTCAGCAAACTGAAAAGCATGTGTGCGCACATTTTACTCTGAAGAAAAAAAAAAGCACACTTCAGTCATGGACGACAAGCATATGTAGACATGAGCTATTATCTAAAAACCTCAACTTCGCAAATAAAGTTCAACCTTTTCTAGTTCAGTAAGAGGTCTGCAACATTTTTATATATAACAATACATTATTTTGGATGCATGCCATTGACTATTAAATACAAATGTAAGAGAAAAATCCACCTGACACCAAAGTTTCCATACTCAAAACATGTTTGGCAAATTCATCATGTCCCACAGACAGAAAAAACTCTCAACTCTGAGATCTAAATTTGTTTTACATAATATGATGCCTTAATAATATACAACTTCAGCCATGACATCACTCAGGTAGATATACATTAGAACGGTTATTTTTAAAACAATTCATACAGACATCATTTACATTCGCTTCACAGGCTTCCTGCAGCTTAATTCCTTGAGGTAGTTGTAAGCAGAATTAAAAAAAAAAAAAAAAAAAAGGTAAAAAGTGGTAAAGAGATAACTGTGTCTGTTGTAATCATATGAAATTTGTAGCAGAGTAACTATAAACAAAACAATATAAATCAAGAAGCATGGGTTTTGAACAAACAGAAATTTGGGTTAGTTCCCATTCAAAAGCTTCAGTGCCATACTATTGCATACTGATGATCAATAAACATCATTTTTCACATTAAACATGAGCCACCTCCCTTTAAACTTGCCCTTGTCCATTCCAGTTGATGATTATGTGCTGCCATCTAGCAGCTTCAGAAGCTATTCTGTGAAGAGACACCTGAATATTTTTAGAAAGCTTTTTTAAATAGGAAACATATACATGACAGAAATAGTTTTTAAAAATGTCCTTCAGCCTATATACTTATAAAATTAAATGTGAGATGAGAATACAATTAGGCTTAATATGGACAAACCCTGCAAAAGCACACTCATATGCAGCTGACATATAATTGCAAAACTGAACTGTTTCATTCATCAAGTTACCTTTTCCCTTGTGCAAAAGTATGTGATGAGTTGAAAATGGATCTTCTTTCTCAAGAGCTCTCATCTTCATTGTTTCACTTTGTTCTAAATTTTTGCAGTCTTTATTCCTTGTGCACAGAAATAAAAATGCAATACTCCCATACAGGAATGGGATGTCTGAATTACAGAAACTTATTTTTCACTCTTTTCAATCTTAATTGGTCAGTTACACAGACACACTGTCGGTTACACAGACAGTTTTACCACATTATTTGCCAGCAGCAAGATGATAGCTTCTTACAACTACTGGACATTCCTAACTGGGGGTTCTGCCAATATCTTGCCTTCTTCTGTTACTACCTAGGTATATATGCAATTATACAAAAAGAAAAAGAAAGTTTATACACTTTTGGCACAATATGCATTTGTTAACATGAAAAATAGTGTTGGGTTTCTAAAGCTCTTATACTGATATAAACAATTTTACATAAAAAAATAAGATGATGAATAGCATGTCTAAACTAATTATTCTGTGAATAGGAGTAAGTGTAACTGATGCCTTATATTTTTATGTCTTATTTCATCTCATAACCACAGCAATTCCCTCTTATTTTCACCCAGGATCCCTAATGCCCTCAACCCCTCATAACCAAATCAGCTGCAGTTTTGTACAACTCCTACAGAGGCAAAGGCCTCACTCACAGCTGGACCAAGAACTCCTGTAAGAAACCCACAAAAGAGCAGAGTGACATGGTAAACTCCAATTCGGTGATTAAGTTGTGGGTGTAAGGAGTCTCGTGCATACCTCTCCCACCATATGCAATTTGATTACAAGCCAATCACTTAATACAGTAAATATGATATGACAGCTTAAGTAAGACTTCTTTAAGATCTCCTTGCTAGGCAGAATGGACACACAGTGGTGATCTCTTGAGCTGGAGCACCTTTCAAGGTGGCTCCCTGAAGCAACAAGATCTTCTACCAACAACAGATCACTGGGTAAGTCAGATCTGAGTTCTCCCTGGATGGAAACTGGACTGAATACCAGGTAACTCTCCCCTTGAACAGGGGTGCCTCTCAAATTTTAAGAGGTATTAGTTCTTTAACTTAAGTAAGTTTTAAATAGAATTAATCACTTAAGAGTTATAGCACATGGTTTAATATACTGTTTGCTTAGCTTTTCTTACTTGGCATGAATAGCTAGGTAGGCTGAAGTCTCAGGCCATAAACTGTAGAATTCCACTTAGATTTACTGAGCATGTACCTACATAGTCAAAATACAGCCTCCAGAACCAGAAAATAAGCAGGCTTCAAGGCTACAACCATGAAGAGCAGTTGCAACTAGGTAACGAATGACCTGTCTGAAGATAGTGAAGAAATCCAGTAAGTTGTCAGAAGAGGTCAGATGATCTCAGGCCAAAATCACCATTGCACCAAAGAGAGGTGTGTAAAAAGTCTGTAAGGGTATAACTGCCCGGGGATTTCTTCGTTCAGGTTTGTTCCTCTGTGGAGGCACCCAGCCTGAAATGATCCTACTACTGTGCTACTCCATTAAATTATATATTTTTATGAAATCCAATGTCTTAGAGGCTGTTTTGGAAAACTCAGGGTTCAAACGTTACAGCAAACTAATACTGGATCCCTGAACTGAATGGTTTGAACTTTAGAGTAAACTAACACTGGGCACACAGACAGAAGGTAAGTAAATTTGGAATAAGCATGCTGAAACTTTGAAATCTTAGTTAAATGATCCATAAAGGACTGTATAAACACATATAATCCTTTAGACAAACCACTGATCAATCTGGGACTAGGACAGGATCTAGCCACGCTTAAGACTCTTCTCTGAGGAGAAGCTCAGAATGCAAGAGGATCCTATCTGAAGCTCCGTAACGCAGCAGGAGGACCTTCCTTACATTTCTGCATCTCTATTCTCTGTGTAAATCACTCCAAAACAATTCTAATTCAATGTCCCCTTGTGTGTTTATGCCTTGTAGTAAGTAACAGAGTGAACCTTGCCATCAAACTCTGTTGAGTCACACTTATACAAATTAAGTGATCTAAATTATCACTCATCCGTGTCACACTCATAGTAACTTAGATCCCATTCATAGTCACCTAAATTGTATGACATTTTCACTCTTTGGTTCGTATTGGATCAGAACAGTTGGGAGTCTGCTGCTTCATGGAGGCACTAGTCTTTAATCAAATGACAGCTTTAAAACAAACAAACAACAAATCAAACAACTTTAGAGGTCTCTACTCCTTTCAAAATTTCTAAAGTTAGCCAGTGAATTAAAAACCTGTCAGAAAGGAGATCCCATCACAGTCCTTTCTCTGTCTCATTTCCTCGGAGATTTTCCTAACAGTATTCCAATTCCAAGGTTTTTTTGTGCTAAGACGTTAAAGCATCATCCAGTCAAATGTCTTATAATCTCAAAACACATTATAATGTTGGCAAAGGCTTTGTTTTTACACTATACTAACAAAACTTTCCATTAAGAGTGTGAGGAGCTTTTTGGTTTTCATCAGGACAGTCATACCATAATAACTCCTGCAACTGAATTACACTGAACAGAAGCTACCTCCTCAAGTTTAATTAATTATCTTTCCCATTCAGAAGTAATAAACAAGTATATCTTATTTGTACTAAGCAGATGCTGTGTAGATTTTCCCTATGACAATACAGTTTCTACAACTGCTGTAAACATGCCAGAACAAAGAAAGTTTTGGACATTGGTAACAGTTTGTTTTGTTAGTTACTAGTATCAAACATATAACTGGAACTAATGAAAATAAAGGTCAATTAACATTAAGACAGTTAATGTTAGACTACTGAAAAATACTGCTTTTAGACTATTTGTTCTTCCTATAAACATAGAAAAGAAAATATTTGGAAACCTATCATCCTAGAATTTCTTAAGACTCCATCATGTAGCAGGTCATTATAGTTTATGATATTAATTAATAGCAGAAGTCTGTCTTTGCCAGAATTAAAACCTGGAATACATAAATAAAATACAGCTGAATTACAAGGCATTACACAGAACTACTGTAAATCCAGCTAAGACAAACAACTACATCAGCTACATAAGATCACAAAAGTTCTTTCTACAACAACTACCATGATGCCTATTTGATACAGCCTAATGGGGCATGAAATGTGTATGATCTCTAGCATTGGTTGATTGTGGCATGCCAAAGGTGCATAGTATAAAGCTGCTCTGTAATTACAGTAAACTTTCCCTTAGAAAATTGGAAGAATACATAAGGAAAATCCAATAGTTTGTTTAAAACATTAGCCTTTCTAAAATCATTGTTCATGCTTAAATCCCACCTTTTCAGCCTCACTAGAGAAAGACAAGTATTTTTTACCAGTAAAATATGTTCTTACAAGGGCATCTCAGTAACAAATACACAGATGATATCCAGGTATTGGTAAAGAAAACAGTTATTTCAGATTTTATGACTACTATGCCACCACAGTAATTAATACAGCTCTGATGTTTTATGAAAAGGTATAGCTGTAGAAACAGAAAAAAAAATTTAATCTAGTCACACTAGGCCTCCAGCCTGAGTTTCTGTCCCTGCTGATGAGAAAGCATCTGGGATTTCAGTCTCCACACTACCTTATGTCTTGGATGGACCTGTTACTAGAAGTCTATTTTTTGTTCAAGCTCTGATAAAAGCTTGCACCTTCAGGAAACCTAAGAAATTATTTTCAGCTTCTTCTTAGGATGGGGTGATGTTCAAACTATAAGGAGGATTAGAATCCTCTGTGTCCTTTCTCAGTCTTTTGTAGAGAACCTCACTGTCTTCTGTCTTTTTCTGAAGAACTGTTTGGTCATTCCTAACTCAAGTAATGCTTCTTTTTTTCATCCCTTGTTATTCAAGGTGAAAGACTACGAATCATCACCTGAACTTGATCAACCAAAAAAATTCCTGCTTCAACAATGAATGATATCCTCACCTTTCTTTGATGATTCAGTGGCATAATTCAATGTGAAATCACTCATATTTGATCTTACATTTACAAACTAAAAGTTTGTTACTGAGTAAGTATCTCTATTTTATGTAACACCAAACTACATTTTTTTCCTGACAAACCTCTCTCTGAATTCCTGACTTGCAAATCAACCACTGAGTTACTGTACGCCTCAAGAATAAAACTTAATTTAAATACAAGAGTAATCTGAGAAAGTTTGTATAGTCCGTCATTTTGGTTCTGCTGATAAAGAATTGAAACTTTAACCATACTGTGAATTATCCAGAAATCCTGCAAGTGCACAATGCCATCTGCAGAAGCTGATACAACACACAATCAGAACTGTCTGCTGCTCTAGGTGTTGCAGCAACAGTTTTAAGAGACCAGTTTAGCTGTGTCAGACTTTACACAACGACTTGCAAACCTGTAGTCATAACCCATCATGAGTGAAAGACACCTAGCTAATGTAATAAACACTACAGCAGGGGAAAAAAAAAATCTGAAAGAAATATTAAACACCAAACTTCTTACAGAAGAGGAAAAAATTATCTCCAAGCCATTAATTTCTCATTCTCAGCCCCTCCGCCTCCATGAAAATAGGGTGACATCATATCTTTGCTATTCAGGAGAGAGGCAGATGAGGTTTTGGTTGGCCCACCACAATCACCTGCAAAACTTCAGTGCGAACACATTAGTGAGACACAACATGACATGATGATGACACGCCACTCAATGACAAGGTGCTGAACCGAACATCTTGACAACGGCGTATCACTCCCCTCTATGTAGTTTTATCTTCTCGAGACATACCTTTATTTTCACGACGTAGCCCTTTCACCGAGAGCCAGCACGGTGTGCAGCACGCTTTCTCGGGGCGACCCTGGCTGCCGTCTCAGGCCACATGGTGACGGCCATGGCTGCCCCGGGGCCTTCCCCACCGCTCCAGGCAGGCACGCCTGCCCTGGCGAGGCTCGGGTGCAGCCCGGCCCGACCCGCCAGCCGGGTGGCACACCACCGCCCAGCTCTGCCACTGCCTCCGCTCCCAGTGCCCCGGCCCCCTCCAAAGGCCGCCGCCTCCAGCTGCCCCGCCAGGCCCACCCAGGCCTCCCCGAGCGCCCCCGCCGGCCCGTCCCGACCGTCCCCCCGGAGGAGGCGGGGGGCAGGTGTCCCACCTCATTGTTGAGGTTCAGCACGGGAGCCATGGCGCCGAATCTGCCCGCGGAGCTCCCCCGTCCCGCGACCCGGCCGGACTCTGCCCCACGCCGTCGCACGGGCAGCGCGAAGCGAAACCGCGCGCATGCGCCCCGTGAGCGGCAGCGGGCGCTCGGAGGAGGCGCCGCGACCAGGGCCCTTCTGGGCGGGGCTCTGCACGGACACGCTCCGCCCGGCGCCGGGGGACGCCTGCGCGCATCGCTCCGCCGCAACCGCCGAAGCCCCCGCAGCCCCCGGCGGCTTGCGAGCCTCTGGCCGGAGCTGTGGGCGGACAGGGGCCGGCGGAGCCTGGGCGGCTTTCGGTAGCGGCGGGAATTCCGCCGCAAGCCTTTGCCCCGCCGCACAGAGTCCCGTTTCCTTTAGAAATGGGGGTAAATAGGGTTTGCTTCTGGATCTCGCGAGTGGGCAGGGGGAAGATCCCCAGCCGGGCCTGCCTGCGAGCAGCGCTTTGGACAAGGCTCGCCTTGCACGAGGTTAAACCCGACCCTTCTCGCCGTTGCCTTGCATTGTATGCAGCTACATTGCATCATCAGATGGATGAGTCAAAGACCTGAAAAGATGTACACCTCTAAATCTTTAAATTGAAGCTACATCTGCTTCTCCAAATAGTTCATAATCTTAGAAATAATACGGGATGATTGCTTTTTCCATCCTGTTGCTGCTGTTATGGAACTAGCCTAAAAAATACTACATGAGTAAATGCTACACAGTGCCATGTTTCCAGGCTTCTCTTTATCCTTCTCCCTTTTCCCTATGTCACAAAAACAGCCTCCATTTTCAAACTGCTTCAAAATTTTCAGATTGATTTTTCCATTTGTGCAGAAGTGAGAGCACGGATTTTCCAGAATTAAAGTAATCTGGAGCTTTAGATACGTAAAATTTTATATACACAATTCATTTTAAGTGTCTGTTGTGAAGTTAGGCTGAGCATGTGTTTTAGACTACATGAGATCTCAGTCTGAGAAGTTTGGCGACATTACATCAGAACTTTACCTCGTTTCCAGTTTATTGTGCTAGAAGGAACTGGTGACTTAAATTGTTACAAATAATTTTCGATTTTACTGAAATGGGACTTTTTACAAAACTCATGCTGAAGTGTAAGTGAATCTTGGCATGCCTAGAAAATTAATCAATTTCTGTTTCACTTTACTGTTCATCTGTTGCAGGATTCAAAAGAACTGAGATTGTATTTATAAATAGTGTGGGAAACTGTTTTAAATATAAAACCTTTCTTTCTGTACAAGTAACACCAGTTTATAAAATTCTTTGGACGTTTACCAGGAATTAGCTGGCCCCTGGATGGCACTGTTGTGCCTGGAATCCTACTGCTTTGAAGTCTCAACATTTAAACAAATACAACTGTTGTCTGCTGCCTCTATAATGCATTTTGTCTTCAGGATCTAGAATTTAGACCTTGTTATATTTTAGTGTTTGAATTCTAACTGGTGCTCAGGCATCTCCTGTAAGTGAGCTGCAGCTCAGTCACCTTTGGCTGTAATTTTTTTCAAGTCTTACATGCAAGTGGAATCAGACCAGGTTAGACCTTCAAACTGAAACTTTTGAGTTCCATTTAGGATGTTTCAGAAAGTGGTACTGGTTGTTTATCAGCAGTCTAGGTATTTGGGTCAATAAAGAGCCAGGTGAAACTACCTTGAACCCATCCCTTCATAATATAGTAAAGGTATTTTGTTCCAACAGGAGCTGAATTTCGGACAGTTGCCAAGAAGGTAATTTTAAAAAGCCCTCATTTATCAAATCTGAGACAATGGTCATATAATGTGTTTTACTTATGTGAATAAGAATTCATATTTCAATAAGATAATTAAATTATTAACCAGGTTAACTACATATTCATATATGGCTTCAGTTGTATTTTCTGACTTTTTTTCTAAAAAGCACGTTCGCTGGATTTTTGGTGTGAATTAATATCATCAAATCACTCATATTATAGCAACTACTTTGCATTCACAAAACACACCCTTATGGAAGTAATGACATTAGCATTTTGCAGCATGTTGGTTTGACTGGAGTAAGATCCAGCTATAACTGGGCTCATGCATACACGTACAGCATAGTAGATTTTGTGTGTTGAGTATATAACACAGGAAATGTAAATGGAAAGCATTTCACATATTAAGCATGATTTTGTTTGGATTTTTTTTATATGATGGGTTAAGGCTTTCTAAAAGTTTAAAATATTAAATACATGAGAGTCTAGAAATACTCCACAAGAGGAATAGCATTGTCTGGTATAACTGTTTTTTCAACTGCTTTGCATGCAGTGGATTCTGTCAATGTATCCAGCTGAAATTGCTGTTAAAAGCTATTCCAGAACAGTGGCAAAGGCATAAAGCAAAATTTCTTGAGAGAAAGGTGCCAACATTTTAACAATGTCCCTAAGTAAAAAGCATATTTCAAAATATATTAAATATGCTGAGATTCTTCAAAATATAAAAGTAACTTGAGATCTGACAGGGAAGAAAAAGCATATGATAGTTGGTTTTCTGCAAATGGTTATCGCCTTCTTACATTTCCTAGTTTAATGACATTTTAGTCTATCTTTGTCCTCCCTTTCCTACCACCTTGTAAAATACACAATGCATTGGGAACAGACACAAAACTGTTGTTCTTCCATTTCAAATACTGTTAGCTCTGAGTTGTCCAGAAGCCATGTGAATATGATCTTAGTGACATGATTATTTGCTTGCACGAATAGAGCAGTGCTGAGAGGCACACTTCAGGTTTGACACTGCTTGCTCCTTCATCATAATAACTGTCTATACAGAGTTTCCTGTTGATTGCAGCAGTATCTGGAAAGAATATTAAGATCTTGAAAGTGAAGATAAAAAGCTTGTATTTAATGCATAATGAAGGCTGCAAAGGGAAGGGTGGTAAGGTGAAAATTACTTTCTAGGCAGATGGTCTGTGCATACAGAACTAGGGCTTAGAACTGTATTAGTCAAGGCCATGGACTACAATTGTAATACAAAAGTCATAACAGAAACCTTGATGAAAGTATCAGCTGCATGAGTGGATAGCAGAGACCGGATGTTTGAGGCAAAATCATTATGCCTTCACCAACAAAGTTCTCTGAATATTCAAGTCCCAGTATATGGTCTCTCATGCCCAGTGTATGTCTGTTGAAAGGATAGTGCTGCTGTCATTGTTGATTTAGGAAGGATGTGGGAGAAATGGCCAGAGGATAAAACTTGGGTCGTAGCCTAGTTGATGATTAGAGCTGACAAGATAGCAGGAAGACAAGCTGAGTTTGACTGATGTATTGAGTAGAAAGCTACATCATTATATTTCAGTCCTGAGATGACTGCTGAATTTGTGACAGCAGAAAACATTACTCTAAAGCAAGGTTCAGGGAAGAAAAAGATGAAAACCAAGCCCTATCCAAACCCCCCAGGAGGATCACATGAAAATTAAGATGCAGTAGTGCTCTGAAGAGATCCCATGAGCAGAAGATGCATGAGCACACAGTACCAAGATTAACAGTGGTTCTTTGTCACAGCACACAAACAACTGACTTGCTGGGAAAGAGGAAAGTGATGTGGGTCTCACTCTTGCTGAGAGAAACATTGAAATCCACAGTAAAGCAGGCAGTGGGAGTGTATACAGCATCTGTAGTGAAAGCTGTGTCATATGAGTCCTAGTACTGAGTCCCTGAAAGGGATCTCAGAAGTAAGCAATGGTGCTTGGAGATGGACAGGGAAGGGGTCTATGGGATTGTAGCTGGAGTGTCTGATGGGATTAGCAGGACTGTCTGCTGACTGTGTTGTAAAGAAGCTGCAGAGAATGAGTGGGCAAGGAAAGAATCATAGAATTGTTTGGGCCAGAAGAGACTTCTAAAGGTCATCTAGTCTGACCCCTCTCAGTGACCAGGGACACCCTCGAGCAGATCAGGTTACTCAGAACCTTGTCGAGCCTCACCAAATAAATTGTAATAAGAAATTGAATATAAGTGGGATCGGGAATAACATGGGGTTATGAGTGCAAATGGAAAGGTGTGAATAGACGAGTAGATGAGAAGCTTTCTGGCTAAAACAGAAAAGAATTTAGCATCCATAGAATAATGTTACTTAGGTGAAAATGTAAAACAAAGCATCATAGTTAAATTGCACTCTGACAGTTCAGAAATTATTTTATTCCAGAATTTATATTTTGTAAGCATAAACTTTCTGTATAGGAAAGTCTGAGTTACAAAGTTTATGACTCACAATGTTAGGCTTTTAAGGAGGATGTTTAATCAGGAGTCAAATCAGCATTAAAGGTCATTTCCATTCCCCGCAGGTGGAGACAGAGGGATAATTCCAGAGAGCACTTGAGCTTATCTAGGACCTTGTTGTTGAGGATAATAGAAGTCTAAGGTGACTAGATTCTTAACTTAAATCCCTCACTTAAAAACTAGTTAGGTAGGATGCATCTTGACATGGGTACTGAGGTGGTGGGATAGCTAACTTACCTAGCTAATTCCATATCTTTAAGATATTCCTTTTGAGCATTGCCTGAATTAAATATTACCTAAGTTGTCTTAAGAAAGACTTGTATTAGCCAATATAGCTTAGAAAAGACTAATATTAATTAACCATTGTGTATGTGTTAACCCAAGCAAGAAAAGGGACGTTGCGAGGGGAAAAGAAACAATAGATAAGGAAGGATAGGATGGCTTAATCAGTTACAAGACCAAGATGAAGCCAGCCTTGAGGTTGGAACAGAGACAACCAGCAAATTTTGATCCAAGGTGAAAAGTGCATAGGGAGGAAGACATACGGCCTTCCTCCAAAGACCCCGGCCCGTGACAGCGTGTGAATCAAAAGGAGGAGCTGAAGGTGGAGCATATGGAAACGGTTTCTTGGAACTGATTACCCTAAGGACACCCTTTTGGGGAAAGATCATGAATATGCATAGGCAATTGTGAATATGCATTACTAAGTGGAATAAATATGGGATGGTTGATCAATGGGGTGCACACGCTTGTGGAGGGGTGACCCCCCGTGCTGCCCAGCACTGAATAAACATTCCCACTTTACAACCAGGCAAGTTGTGGAGTTCATCTTCCTCATGTCAGTATCATAGCTGTGAAAAAAACCCCCAGAAATGTGAAGAGTGCCATTGGTGTTTGCTGTCAACCTAAGTCTGAAATCATACACAGATATGATTTACTCCAGATATCACAAGGTGTTTCATGAGCACTCCCCGTGGTAATTAAAAGTCCATGTTTGAGTCAGTGTCATCTTTCATCTGGTCATGAGGTTCATGTACAAAAGCAGTTGGGGTGTAACAGTTTCATAGTGTATTCCAAAGGGCACCTGATGAATCAAGCTCCCTCCTGCTTTTCTTTCCCCTTTAAAACTGATATAGCAGTTAAGTTGGTGGAGCTAGGCATAATTCAGCCAGGATTCCTTCCTTAGAGTAGTCAAGTCAGAAGAACTCATCAAACTCCACAGACCAGAATGTGGTCTGGTGCAGCCTGCTTGCTTTTTAAGTGAAGACATAGACTGGTAGCTCAAATGCTTATATAGAGTTTTCTTAAACAGAGTTTGGAAAAGTACTTCTTTGGAATTGCATGTTTGCACAATATTGTTAGGTGGTGATTAATAAGAATCCTATTTCAGCATTGATACTAATGATAGTTTTGAAATGAAGATAATGGACATACAAGAACAAATTTGTAATGGTGTAAGTTCTCTTTCAGTCTACAAATTAATACTTTTTATTTTTTACTAGAATCTAAAGAATTGTTGTGTTTTAACCTAAGTTTCATAAAGGGATTGTCTCCTCATATCTTGATCTCAAATAAACTAAATTTATAATAGAAAAAAATAAATCAAGAAAATGTAAACAAAAGTCTAGAATGCAGTATAAGTCTTCTTAGAGGAATTTGTTATTCGCAGTTTTTGCAACAATCATTTTCTGTTACTGGTCTGACTTCAGAGAAACAGCTTCTGGCACTTACAAGAATTACAGAACTAAAGGAGGTTCTGAAAATTTTGGTAGCTAAGAACACGAGTAGAAGTTGCAATATTAAGTGCATATAATGTAAATGTATTTTATGTTCTCATATATATATTTCATTAACTGCTCTTACATGTCTTCATCTGGCCCTCTGTTATAACTGAATAGGAAAGTACATTACCAGTCAATTTAAAGATGCTTAAAGTATCACAGATGGATTGTAGCAACACCAGAGCTTGTAAACATGTGAGTGCAATAGAAGGATACTCATTTGTAGTAAGAAGCTTTCAAAGAGGAGTGCATCATTTATTTAATTAAACTGAGCAAAATGTTAAAATTGAGTTTTGGATAATCTCACTTCAAATTATGTTTTATAAAACAGGCTGCTTTTTGTTTTATACAACTTAGAGGAGCAGCAACAAAAAATGGGAAACATAAGGATTTTTCTATGTAGTCGTAGTTCAGAAATAGTTTGTGATTAGTCTTAGAAAACAGTCTGAAGCTAATATTAATATAGAAATACAATCTTACAGTGTGGCTTTGATTGTAAGAGTGTGTGGTGGAAATTCTGACTGATGAATCTGTAACTGCAGCACTGTTAACAGTGTCATGTTTCAGGGCTTTTATAGATGGACTTGAAAAATACAGATGAAAAATTAATAATTTTTCTTAAATCACAGTATTGTCAAAGCAGCACAACTAGCAATAAGGATTTGATTTAAAAGCACTCTGTATCATTGCAAAAGAGTACATTATATGATATACCCAGAGTTTAACAGGTAATTGTTTCGCAAAGATTAAACTTACTGACCCTTCAAGCCACAAAATGATGGAAAAAATCTGATCAATTCCAAAGCAATTGTTGAATGTTTGCTGTGAAACCAGTAAAAACTGGAAATAATTTCCTGAATTATGAAGACTTGAAACTTTTTTAACTTCAAATATATATTTTCTCTATTACAGCAATGTTTCAAAGTAACGTCAGTGGCTAAAGATTACTTTCCATCTTCAGTTTGAAGAGAAGTGGTATGAAAGTGATGATAAAGGAATCACTGAAATATTATTTATGCTACAGACACAGATAGTCCTTACTCTTGAGCTTGCAGGAAATTCATGGTGCTGACTTTATATTTCAGTTCTGTCATGATTTCAGTTAAAAAATTAATTCTTTGTGCGAATTTATATACAAAATTTCTAGAAATGAACATCTTGTATTTCTTAATCTGTTTCACAGATCGCTTCTAATTTGTGAGATAAAATCTTAAAGTCAGACACGGTAAAACTGTAGATGTACAATAAAATATTTTAGCTTTGGTTAAGAATGAAAGCCATCTTATCCAGTCAGTTGTTCCTCTTTAAGAAAGATCAACAACGAGTACTACCAATAGAGAGATCTGTTTGAGAGAAAATGTAAACAAGTACATTTGCAGTGCAAAAGTGGCAAAGGCATTTGTATGGCGATCAGTGTCTCCTGACTGGAGGTGGGCAGGAAAGCATCATGTATTTCTGTATTTAATTGGTTGCAGGATAATGTTTTATCATCCTTTCCACATGACTGTTAAAGCATCTTGGGCATTGAATTGGAAAGGGAAAAAGGGTTGGTTGCTGTAACTTCAGGGTCAGGGTTTTGTCTGTTTCCCTTCTACAGTAAGCTCTCTCTCCAGCTCATCTATCAAGACATCATGACAGGTGGTTGGACATGCTCACCGATACCTTTTACTTTCTTCTAATTATGAAATTCCATGGAATTCCTCTTCTGTGGGAGCCATGTAGGAGAGAATTCCTCAGTGATTGATGAGCATTTTGGTTCAGAAATCTTCTGACATTTTGATACCGAACAAATTCTTTTCATCTGTTTCTGACATGAAAAACAGTGCACTAACATTGAAATAAGGAGCTGAAATTGAAATAAGTGTTACACTTCCAGACTGTAGAAGAGTCTGAAGCAATACAAATTATTGCTGGAGCAGATGCTGGTGCGTGTAATTGCTCTCCAGTCAAGACAGTAAGGGTGTTGCTTCCAGATGGAATTTAGTTCATGGACGTTTCACTCCCTCTTGTCTACAGATACGTACCTGTGTTTCCCCTTCAAAGCTAATGATGGCAGCGTTTTTATCAAAGCACAAATGTTTTGGTCATCTTAGATGAGGTGGAGTAAAAGTATACAGAAGTGATGAGCCGAATGAGTGTCTGTTGGGGTGACTTTCTCTGTGTTTCTGAGGTCTGAGGCTTGGCTCTTGGTATTCTTGATTGACAAGAATGAGGGAGGAATGCCTTGTCAGGGGACTACATAACCATGTCTCCTCAGTATACCCACTTCCTTAAGTATTCCCTACCTACCACCTTCTTCTGACACAATTTTTAGAACAGTGAGAAGACAGGTTGTTATAGCCCCCAAGTTCCCTTCTTAATCTTCGTAACACTTCATATTGTTTTCACTCATAGATTGCTTCCATCCATGTTTATGATAAAATGAGAAACCCCATATTTAATACAGCTTTTCCCAAGTCATTGTTCTGTCTGCTGCTCTTAGTCAAAACATCTTAAACGAACAAGCATAACAAACTCACTATTATATATCATATCATATCATCAGGTCATATAATTTTTGGAAAGCGATGTCTGGCTCAATATAGTAAGTAAATATGCATAGATGTTCTCCTGAAAATGGTCACAGTAAGTGAACATCCATTAGCAGGCAGAAGCTGTGGTGATATAAGGCTCTCAATGAATAGCAGTTATTTTGTGAATAAATGTGTTCACATAGTAATATTGTCTGGTTCTCTGACACTGAAGACACAAAATTCCTATAGTCTGTAATAGTATCTTGATTAATAACCTGATTGTAATTCTTCTATTTATCTCAGTTATGTCTGGAAAATGAAGAAGTATATTCAGTTTGTTCCAATCAGAAAGAATCCTATTTCAAGAGCAATTTTGAAATGAATATATGAATAAGAAATCCTGAAAAGTCATTTCACGTCCTCTGATTTCTTGCTGGACAGTGATGCATACCCAGCTCTGGGATAATTTTAAAGAGGACAACCATAACAGGCATGTTAATAATGTCTTTTCAGACTGTTCAGCATTTAAGAATTTAGCTTGTTGCCATCCTGAGCGGCTTACTCAAAGTTCTTGCTCATATTCATGATGAAGCCAAGGAAATTAATTTTGTTTCTCTTTTTAAGCTTCATGTCCTACCTACTGCATTAACATTTAAACCACTGGATTCCAAAGAAAGGCTATGTCAATCCTTCTGGTTCCTCATTCATTCATTTATAGGTGAAAGGCCTGACTCTGCATGACTGTTGTGTATATGCAATAGCTTTGAAAAGTAAGTAGAAAGTTGATAGCTCGGTCTCCATATGACTTCTTTGCATAACTTCTGGGGAGGTAAAGAATGCTAATGTATCCTGATTGGACTCCTCACCATGACATGGAAGCTTTTAGGGGAAGGAAGGAAGCTCTTGGGGGAAGAAAGGAAGCTCAGGATAGTCCTGAGCCACAGAATTGTTTTTAGTAGTTACTAGCAGCAGGCTATCATAATGCTTTAATTTATGTGAGGGTCAAGTAAGGCAATTGCAGGACTTCTGGAAGTTCATAACTGGCAAAAAAACTCATTGCTGAGCATAGCTCACTTGGGAACCAGAAAATCTAGGCTCAAATTTGTCTATCTGAAATCTGTAGCATATAAGCACCATTGTGCCTAGGCTTCACACATCAAGAGTTTGGCTTCAGCTCATGTAATTCATCCATTTAGCCAGATCTTTTTAATACAAATTAGTTTCACATCTCTTGTTAAAGCTAACAAATACTCTAGAGTCCTGAGTGGTTTGTGACGGACATAGGGTTAGTCTCATAATGATCTGACAGATGGGGATTTCTCTACTGCCTCTAGAAGTTACTTCTTTTACAGATGATGAGCTTGTTTATGACACCATTAAAATGTAAATTTAGTGAAAAAGAAGAGAAGCCAATTTCCACACTGCTTTTTGAATGATTGTACAGTCATCAGAGTAATGCATGAGTCTCCATGGAGAGCAAAAGGAATGACGAGATACACCTTCCATGCATAGCCTGAAAAATGATGTGTGAATAATTTATTTTTGTGTCCTGGTGTCAAACCTGGAAACTTGAAGGAAAAAACCTCAAAATTACCATATTATAAATTTAAAATAGTGGTCATGTACACCAATTTTATACTTCCTATTTAAACCACGTGTTTTCTGTTGTGTAGAAGGGCATTTGGAAGAGGATCTAGAATGGAAAAAATTTCTTGCTGCACCTTTCTTTGTATTGTCTGGCAAATTACTGAAAAGTTATCAGTAAATCACTACAACTTTATTCAAAGAAGCTACTGTACTTTCCTTGTTTTGCCCTGTTATTTTTGCAACAGACACCTGAATGGTTAAAAATCCCCAGTTGTTGCCATGTGTGATACTTTAGACGATTCTATAATTAACTCATAAGATACTTGCTCTACCTGAGGTCCCTGATTTGGATTGTCTGTGGTATAGTACTCTTGTAACATTATCAATACTAAGTGATAAATTATAATTTTCTGATTTTATCACAGTTCTTGTTGCATCCTGAACATCAGAGAAAGCATGTGTTCTTGATACACAAGAAGATATCACATCTGATATTAGTAGTAATATCAATATGAATATCATTATCAGTATCAATATTGAAGTAATCAGAATATTTCCATTGAATGTGTTATAGCATCTTAATTTTAAATATGATGATGCATCAGTAATTGCATTTTCTTTTGTTCTGTCCTCTTCGATCTTGTGTATGAACTTCTAAGCTATAGTATAAATTGACCTCATATCTGTTTCTCTTCTAAAATTATACAAATTTACTATTCAGTACAGCAAGGTCTGGAGTCCAGGTTTTGGCATTCTCTCTGTTATACTCCTTAAGGAATGGGTTATAGAGTCTTCCTCACTGTCTCTCCAGCCCAATAAAAGCATTCATAGAGCACCTTCAAAAAGAAAAAAAATCCACTTTGGAATATACCCTAACATGGTAGCTCTACAGAGGGATCTGAACAGGCTGCATTGATGAGCTGAGGGGAATTGTGTGAGGTTCAACATGACCAAGTGCCAGGTCCTGCAACTAGGCCACAATAACCCCAGATAATGCTACAGTCTTGAGGAGGAGTGGCTGGAAAGCTGCCCGGACAAAAGCACCTAGGGGTGCTGATTGACAGCCCCTGAATATGAGCCAGCAGCTTACCCAGGTGGCTGAGAAGGCCAATGGCATCCTGGCCTGTATCAAAAATAGCGTGACCAGCAGGACTAGGGAAATGATTATTCCCCTGTACTCGTTCGTGATGAGGCCACACCTTGAATACTGGGTTCAGTTTTGGGTCCCTCACCACGAGAAGGACCTTGAGGTGCTGGAGCATGTCCAAAGAAGGGCAAGAAAGCTGTTGAAATGTCTAGAGCACAAGTCTTCTGAAGAGCAGTGGAGGGATCTGAGATTGTTTAGCCTGGAGGCTGAGGGGAGAGTCTACAACTACCTGAAAGCTTGTAATGAGGTGGGGGTTGGTCTGTTCTACCAAGTAATACCAAGTTATAGAACAAGAATGTTGTCATTCGTATTGTGAATGTTGTGCCAGGGAAGAGTTAGACTGGATGTTATGAAAAATTTCTTCAACAAAAGGGTTGTCAAGCACTCAAGTTACCCAGGGCAATGGTGGAGTCACCATTCCTGGAGGGATTTAACACATGTGTAGATGTGGTACTTAGGGGTATGGTTTCTTGGTGGACTTGGGGTTACTGGGTTAACGGTTGAACTTGATGATCTTAAAGGTCTCTTCTAACTTAAATGACTCTGTGATTCTATTATGTTTAGAATACTACCCTAGGAAACAGTTGTTCTAGTGTGTGTGGTGAAGGATAAAGTAGAAGTAGACCCAAAGACTGGACTTCAAGTGAATGATACTATCTCTTCTCCCTTGGATTCTGAATTCCAGTTTCTATTCCTCTGTTCTTCTTTGAAATGAGTAAGTTTAATGGAAATATTTTGATAGCTCTGAGTTGTCTACAGATAGATTTTTCAGGAAGTAATTTATTAAGAATTGCTCATTTCTGCAGTGTGCCATTTAAAGCCTCTCTAAATAAACTTTTTTCATTGTTATGTTTGTCAGTTTAATGGCAAGAAGTGTTAAACACATTTTAAACATGTTCAATAAATTAAGGAATGATTGTATTGGAAGCAGAAGTCAGTACTTTAATGGTTTCAATGCTGAAAAAAATTTGCAACTCTTGCAAAAATATATTTTATATGACTTTCATAAGGCCGATTTGCAATTAGGATAATGAATCTAAATTAATAAATTCTACACAGTTTATTATTGGATATTATCAGTAGTAGGTCCAAAACCCAAACATTCATTCATGTACATGGATGTTCTGATAGATTTTGTAGCATATTTTTAGTGATACATAGATCAAATGTATTTTAAGGCTGCTTGAGTCAGCAGAGAGAAAGTAGTTTATAATAAATAATTAAGTAATACTGATCAGATTCTGTCTGCTTTATGAATACAGATCCATGAAAGTGTGTGTTTAAGTGTGGTGAGCAGGTTTTACATCACATGTCTGATGTGTGGTGATTCTACATGACAGGAATAATAGCCTGTGAAAATAGCCACATGATGTGGGCCATAGGGCATGCCACAATATATTGGAATAGTGTAAGTTTTCTTCCTCATACAAGAAAGAGTGAAAATGTAAAGCTGATATTTGTAACTTTAAATTACGCAACTACTAATTAAGTTGGATATGAAAGGAGAAATTCTTCAGCTTTTAATAACACTGAGCAATGCCTGCAGATGTCACTCAACAGTCAGCTCTAATCATATATTACAGCTGTGCTTACAAATTTTGCCCACTAACAAGTAAATAGCCTGTTTTCTACCACTAAAACCTGGAAACACCTTTGGGAAGGGAGTGTTCACCGATTGAAGGAGACTTTTAGTCGTTTATAAGCATGTGTGTCCCATGTTCTTTTTTGTTGATACTTAAATCCTTTTATTTATAAGGAACAAAATTAAGACTACTGATGGAGTTATTCAAGGACTTGGCACTGCTATAAGTAACAGCTTTCTAAAAGTTCACACTATTTTTATGGAAGTTCATTCTGTTTAAGGGAATTATTTCTTTTTCAGTCTTCAAGAGAAATCTTAACATCAGGGGCAAGAAACAAAGATGTTCAGGTTATGAAAGTTCCCTTTTTCAAGAAAACAAAACTCTTAATGGTTGTGTATTTATCACAGAAAATATTTACATAAATTAAAAATCTATGAATAATTTTTTGAAAGTTGAATTCAATCACAAGATTATTATTATTTAAAGTTGCGAGAAACTGGTCAGGTTTTATTACTTTTTTTTGAAAGTAAATATTCTTTAGTATTACAAGTTTAACATCTGTTTTTCCAAAATTTAGGCTCTGGCTTATTTAGAATATAAAATATTTACATGTAATATATACATATAAATGAATATGTGTAAAACACACATCTGCATAAAATGTAATGCTTAGAAATGATCTTGTCTTGATGGATGTGTTTCATAGTTTTTATGAATAGGGAGAGACTTTCTTGTAAAATTGTTTTCTTTCATATATTTTCTTGTATATACAACCTTAAATCCTGTGCTTTCTCGGTAAAAAAACCTTTTATTTGAAAAGTCCACCAAGCTTTGTCTAAAGGTTACTTTAATATTTATGTCCTTGTAAGTAAAAGTAAATTACAGCTAGAACTTTGAGATTTTCTGAAATATGTAAAATTGATCCTTCTGTCTACAACCCATTCTTATACAGAGAGTTAGATGTGAACACCAGCTCACATCTGTAGTAGTTCTTTACAGAACAGGAAACGTGAGGAACAGAATTGTAACAACAATACCATCACCATTGATTCACTCCAAATTGCTTGGTACCAAGGTGACTATTGCAGTACCCTTCTGCAGGAGAGTTGTCATTACAAATGCCTGTTGACAGTATGGTTTGTGGCAAAGAATATGTCGGGCAATATCTGAAAGCAAAATTACAGCAGCTGAAGTTAGAGAGTAGAGTTTAAAAATTACTCAAATGTTTGATATCTTTTAGAAGAGGCCCCTTCGCTACTGAAGAAAAGGCATTGAAACTCAATATAGGAAGTAGTAAGATACATATTCTATTACAGATCAACCAGTATAATAAATATATGAATGTGTATATGATATAGTCAAATATATGAGATAGAGCACAACCAAGGTAAGAAATATCTTTCTTCACTTGTTCCTTTTGACTTCTTTACAACGTATAATAACAATCTGTAATAGGACTGAGGTGGCATTCCCTTCAGCAAAATAAAACTGGACAAAGTACCCTTGAAATCTCTTAGATAGCCTAACCAAACACTGGATTAACAGACACAAAGAAGTTAGATCAGAAACAGTCACATGGAAACAAAAGCCCTGCTTCTGTCTGTGCATGATTCCCAGCAGCTCCTGACACATCAGAGAGGCCTCTCACTCTGTCACTCACCTAACAGCCTTTCCTTACAGCAGGCTGTGGCAGCCTCTGTTTAGAAAATGGCTTACCCTGAGTTCAGCATTTGGTGAAGTACTTGACTTAAAGACAATTGCACCCTTAAATGCCTGGCTGTTACCCAAGATTAAAAAGCTTCCCTCCTCTCAATTATTCCTGTGACTCATCATTAAGTGGACAGTTTAAATGATCCTTTTAAGGGATTCTTGAACTACTCTGTCCAGCCTAGAGATGCTGCTCTCCCCTGAACACAGCTGTGTAGAGCCTTCTTCTGTCCAGAGGTAAGCAGACTCATCAGCGGTCTCACTGCTTAACTGAACTATAGATCAAAGATTAAACTACTTTGTGGTAAGCCATCCCTTTGAGTTGGACAAATGTTGTGTGCAGTGTTTGTACTTTATGTGACCCTATAGTCTGAAACCCACCAGGAAAAGGTCATGGAAACAGTGCCGTCTTGTTCGAGGCCAGAAGTGATGATAACATGTCTCTTCATACTAGCAAAGATTTTGAGGTGAATGTGCTTAGCAGGGCTAGTGACAGTGTCATTTGTGTCTGATCCTGCTTGGAATTGGGCTGCTCTTGGATATGGCACTAGCAACAATAGATCTTCCTCCTCTTTCCAAAGGAGAGAAGGGTGGAAAAAGCCTGGTGGTCACTGTGTTCCTGGAAAATGTGACAGGGACTGAGTTCCTACTGGAAAATGCTGTGTGAGATCTGTGGCCCAGCAACACCTCACATATCTGTTGAGAAATAGAACTACTATGTAAACACGTAAAGGCTGGCAGGAAGGCCACACAAACAAAAATGTCTGTGTTTAGTCTCCAGAAGATGATGAATCCTACAGCTTTACAAAGAGAAAGTACTTTCTCTCTGCACGCATTGGTTTTGAAAAGCAAAACAGAGAGACAAAAACCCACCAGATCTCTCCCCAGAAATACCCGCACAAATGAGCTTGGGAAGGCTCTGAACAGACAAGATGACAGCTGCATTGCTGGCATTGTGGTTTCTACAACTGTGTAACCTGGACTTGAAAATGAGCTCAACCCAACCCAAGCCAGCCTGACTGTTGTACTTTGTGTCAGACCTGGTGCGGATAGGAGATAGCTTAGAAGATGACGCTTCCTTAGCAAAGCCTTCATGGTACTGTAAATATGGGATTTTGGTAGAATGTGAGTGCACAGAGTGCCTGTAAAGAGACAATATTTCAGCACATGCCTCTTGGTAACATCTGCACCTTCCCAAACTCCTTATCAGTTCTGTGGTGATATTTCTGTATTTCTTTTCTCCACCTTTGTCATGAAGATATTGTATGAAATGTCTCTGTTGGCTAAATGAGAAGTGAAATGCCAGCCTCTGTGAGGTGAAAGCTAGAGGACTTGTTCCTCGTGGTAGAGGCTTGGGCTAGTAGAAATCACTCTGTACTTGACAAATCCATTCCCTCTGGTCCTGTCGCACATCACCAGGGAGAAGAGGCTGTCCCCCTCCTCACTCCAACCTTCACAACTAGTCTCCCACCTCGGTGAGGAGTGTTAGAGGGGGTTTGGAAGCTCTGATTTTTATTTCAGTGCAACTAACATTATACAGCTTTAAATTGAGCATTCTCACCAAAAGCTGAATTTCCTTGAGGTACACATTGTAGTTTATAATCTTTCATCATCGCCTACGGTTTCCCCCAAATGTGGAATTAAAGTCCTCCAAAATTTGCACTGCCTTCTTGCATTTTCTGTGCTTGTCACAATTTGCTTCTATCCCAGACCACATAGGAAAACTCAACAGGGACACAGTCCCCGCATTGCAAGCTAACAACACACTAGTCAGACAAAGAACATTTGGGGAACAATTTTCCCCTGATGGCATCAGAACTCCAGCATACCACATGCCCATTTCTCCACTCTCATCCTGCCTGTGCACTGCCTTCTGATCCACATGTGCTGCTGCTGTGTTTTGCCATGCCAAAAAGAAGTGCACAGAATAATTACGTTAAAGACAGCGTGCGTGTATGAAACTGGTCATGTGCCACAAAAACTGTGAACTGATATGCCAGCTTGATCAGTCTCCAATAATGAGGTTACTGATAAAATCAAAGACATATTACATGTGAATGATTCAGTAAGATAATCTGATGCTGTCTGAAACACTCCTAACTTTCTATTACAAAAATACATCTTAGTAGTTAATAATAGATTAAATGTGTGCTCTGTTAAGTGTATTTACTTCTTTTCAGGTAAACCCTAATTTTCAAAAATAAAAAGGGAGTTGTTCTTCCCCTGAGCTAGGTATATTCACACAAAAAACAAGGATTTTTTTTCTATCTACAAGATACTACAGTCTAACAGTGCAGGGGAGACTACTAAAACAAAACCAAACCTACCAACCAATAATAATAATAAAAAACCCCAAAGAACAACCAAACAACAACCAAATAAAATCCCAAACAACAGCAAAAAAACCAACCAACCAAACAAAAAAACCAACACACACAAAAACAACAAACAAAAAAATCAACAACACAACCACAAAAAGCACACCAAAAAACCCCAACCAACCACCAACCAACACAAAAAAAACCCCAAACAACCCAACTTTAAAATATATATATATAAGAATTTCAAGAAATATTTCATTTCTAAAAAAATAAGGCTGGTTTCATTTTGGGGCATTTTTGGGGTTTTTTTGCTTTTCAGAACTATAATTCATATAGTTGAATTCTGTCCTTCATTTAAACCTTTTAAACCTCTAAATTGTCATGTGTCTGTTTTGGTTAAAATTACTACCTTGCTCTTCAAAAGTCACTGACTTTTCTCCCATATAGCAGATTAAAAGTGTAATTCTTTGTGTTTTAAATTACAATAGGAAGATATTTCTTAACTCTACTGTTTCTGATCAGTGAAATATATCCATTTGAATTGCATTGTAATTAATTTTAATTCCCCTTATGTGAAATAAGAAGGAGAATCAATGCCCAACAATCAGATCTTATTGCTTGAATATTATACCCAAGAGACTCCACATAAGGATATTCTTTAAGGATTTTTTTTAAGTTTCCTACTAAAAGTGGCAACAGTAGCAACAACAAAATAACAACACAAAACACTTAAGAGAGTAAAGGGGTTTAATTTAATTCTTTTTTTCTCTATTGGTTATGTGATATCATGATTTTAAAGTTGTAACCTTAAATCATGATTTTGTTAGATAACGTTTTACTATAAAAACTGTTAATTACCCATGCTAAGAACATAATATTCTTAGAAAAGGTGTTGCCAAAGCAGATACCTTTCACAGAATCACAGTATGGTTGGGTTTGTAAAGGGACCGCTAGAAATCATCTAGTCCAACTCCTCTGCTAAAGCAGGTTCACCTAGAGCAGGTTGCACAGGAACATGTCCAGACACATTTTGAATAACTCCAAAGAAGGAGAGTCCACAACCTCTTTGAGCAGCCTGTTACAGCCTTCATCACCCTCACAGTAAAGTAGTTTTTCCTCATGTTCAGATTGAACTTCCTGTCTTCTAGTTTGTGCCGGTTGCCCCTTGTTCTGTTGCTAGACACCACTGGAAAGAAACTGATCCCATCCTCTTGACACCTATCCTTTAGATATTTATAAGCATTGATAAGATCTCGTCTCGGTCTTTTCTTCAGGCTAAACAGGATATCATACTCCCCAGGATACCATTGGCCTTCTTGGCCACAAGTGCATACTGCTGGTTTATGGTGAACTTGTCCACCAGAACTCCCAGGTCCTTCTCCACAAAGCTTCTTCTTTGTGGAGCTGTTTTCCAGCAGGTCAAGCCCTAACCTGTACTGGTGCATGGGGTTGTTCCTCCCTAGGTGAAGGTCTTCCTTTCTTGAGACTTTCTCCTTACCTCCAGGGTATGAGATTTCTGAAGGCTGGCCCTAGTAGTAAAGACTGAAGGCATTCAGTAGCTCCACTTTCTCTGTATTCTCTCTCTTTGACATCCCTTGCTGGTTTTAATTCCTAGTGGGCCTTCACCTTCTTAATTTCACTCCTGCAAAACTCTGGCAATGTTCCTATATTTCTCCCAAGTGGCCAGTCCCTTTTTCCACACAGGTAAACTTCCTTCTTCCATTTGAATTTTTCCAGAAGCTCCTTGCTCACCCAGGCAGGTCTCCTGCCTTCTTTGCTTTATTTCTTACTCATAGGGATGCACTGCTCTTGGACTTGCAGGAAGCCGTGCTTGAATATTAGCCAGCTCACTTGGGCTTTCCTCCTTTCTAGAGTCCTAACCCATGGGTTTCCTCCAAGGAGGTCTTTGAAAAGGCCAACAATAGCTCTTCTCAAGTCCAGGGTTGAGATACTAATTATTGCCCTGTTTCTTCCACACAGGATACTGAACTCCACCATCTCATGGTCATTGCAGCCAAAGCTGCCCCTAACCTTTACATCCCCAACCAGACCTTCTTTGTTCATTAGTACAACATCAAGCAGCTCACCTCTCCTCACTGGCTCTGCCACCATCTGTGTCAGAAAGTTATCATCAATGCACTACGACTTCCTGTTCCTGATCAGGTGGCCTATAGTAAACAACCACAACAGTGTTACCCATGTTAGCCTGCCCCTTAATTCTTACCCATAAGCTCTTAACTTGTTCTTTATCCACCCTAGGCACAGCTTGATATATTCCAGTTTCTCCCTTACGTAAAGAGGAACTCCACCACCTCAGCTTCCTGTCCTGTCTTTCCTAAGAAGACACACCTTTGCACATCTGTGCATCTGCACATGTAACTGTGAACTTCAAAATCCAACTGAACTCATCAACATTTTACCCATTTTATGGTAAAAAGGATAAAATGCTTTCATCAGCTGTATATTTTCCATTGTCTCATTGTGATTTAAAAAGTTTTCTTTAAAGAACATGCTGCCATCTAATAGATGCTTAGAAATTACACCTTCCATCATTAACAAGAGATTGATGTTCCCTGTATACAAGACACAGGGACTAGAATTTGTACTGAAGTTGCTTGTCAGTCAGCATAAATTCCAAGAGTGCAGCCCATAAAACCTTTCACGAAGAAATTTACATGTATTGTATGTATTGTAGCAGTAGCTGATACCTTTCTGTAAAGACAATTTTATCTTCTTTTATTTTTTTTTTTTAGAGGCTTGCAACACATTTCAATGCAGACATTATATTGTTCGCCTCCAATACCCAAAAGTGTGTAAATTTATGTCCATCACTGATTTAGCTCTACATTCTACCAGTTCTTTTCAGTGATATCTCCCTAGCATGTTCTTCAGAGGCAGTGGATAAAAATTGATTTCATCTTTAAGCTGGATAGCTCAAGACCTGCTTGTAAGAAAACATAACTGTATCCACTATTTTAAACCTGTTAAATTGTAGCACTGTCACTTGTTAAATCTCCTGTTTTCTTTCTTTTACTTCCACAAAATCCCAGAGGAAAAGCTGCAGAAAGAAAAACAACACCAAACCACCACCACCACCAAGAAACCAATAGAAACACTGTCACATTAATGTTGGAAGCAGATAGCAGAAACGATTCAAGCTTATCACTGCTGGTAAGCATCCAGTGTCACTGAGGCTGGGTGGAGATCCAGTGGTCTGTGCTATGACAGCACTGAGGAGGAATGTGGAGCAAGACCAGGTGTGGTCCTGGCCTTCCCGTTCTCCTGCTTATCACAACAGTTAGCTGTTCCTGACAGAAGAGGTCAAAGCTGAATGGCCCATCAAGGAGTGTTTGTGCAGCTAAAAGCCCCACGTAACAATGGTTTGACTACAATCACACCCCCATACTTTGCACAATAGTAGAAAATTGAGGTATAAATGTTAGGCCTATTTCAGACCTTTTTTCCTGGGAGAGGAATTTGACACCAAACCCCAAGGACAGAGTGATGGACTTGTCCTCCTTGCCCTCCTCAGAAGGGAGGCCTTTTGGTAAGATTTGCGGCCTCAGTGTGTTTTTCCCTGAGAGATTAAATTTGTAATTAAAATTGTATTGTTAAACTTTATTGTTAAGTTACGTAGTAATTTATTCATTTTAGCATATTTGCCAACAGCAATCTTAAAGAAACTGTATATGTTGCAAGTGTAAATAAACCATACTGTTCATGCATCCCGACTGCATCTTGTGAGTGCAACCAAACCCACAGTACACAGGCTGTTAGTGCATCTGGAATCGGATCTATAGTCATGGCAAAACAGTGCTATTCATGTATCCAACTGCTTATACAACCAGACCTATAGCATATGACTTATTTATGTATTTGGTGTTTTATCTATAGCAACAGTTTGAAATGGCATATGAAGTGAGGGGGACAGTGTTCTGCTTGAAATATAATGAAGCAAGTTGAGTAGCCATTGTTATCCTGGGGCCTCCTGAGATAAACAAGAGACAGGATATTGAGGCTTTGAGACTTGACAAGCTTGATGGGCCTTAGCTCGTCTTGCATGGCTTGTAGATAAGGGAAACTAACTCCAAGACAGGGAGGAATAAAGAAGAGCCTCCCCCCAGTCTTTTGATCTCTGACTCATCGCAACTCTGCATCCTGAGACAAAAGGTGAAAAGTACACTGCGAGGAAGACTGAGAGCCTTCCTCCCAAAGATCCCGGCCCACGACCACCAGGCGGCAGTGCGCAAGCGCCCATGGGAGGAGGCCTATGATAATGAGTTCCCAGAACTGATTATAATAATCCAACCCCATATAATGAATATGTAACAAACTCTGTTAAATATGCATGCTTTGGTGTAATAAATACCTGCTTGATGGACACTTCAGTGTGCAATCCCCCTTGCACCCGGTGCCGTAATAAACATGCCTGCTTTATAACCTTTTACGGGTTGTAGAGTTTGTTTTCCGCACATCACATACTTATTAAGAGGTATAACACAAGGGGATTAATCTCTTAAATTTACCCTTCACTTCATGCAAAAATGAACCATTAAATAAGAGCTGAAATATGTGGAAAGCCTATAGACCACTGTGGGATATGAGAGGAAAAGAGGAGGCAACCCCTTCTCCTAGGTCTTGTGTACACAAAAGGGATGCTGTAACTGAACCAGTATTTCATCTGGGCTGCCAAATACCATATACACTGTTCCACACCACCACTAATTCTGTATTTATATTCCAATAACTGTGTTCACACTAAGAAGACTACATCCTTCTGATGTGGTGGAATAGCTAATTTACCTAGCTAACGCCATATCTTTAAGCTATACCTCTTGAGCATTGTCTGAATTAAATATTATCTAACTAACTTGTCTTAAGAAAGACTTGTATTAACCAATAGAGCTTAGAAAAGACTAATATTAATAAACCATTGTGTATGTGTTAATCCAAGAAAGAAAAGAGACGCTGCAAGGGGGCAAGGAAACAATAGGGAAGGATAGGATGGCTTGATCAGTTACAAGACCAAGATGAAGCCAGCCTTGAGGTTGGAACAGAGACTCCCAGCAAATTTTGATCCAAGGTGAAAAGTGCACAGGGAGGAAGACATACGGCCTTCCTCCAAAGACCCTGGCCCGCGACCACCAGGAAGTACTGTACATGCGTCAAAAGGAGGAGCTGAAGGTGGAGCATATGGAAATGGTTTCTTGGAACTGATTACCCTAAGGACACCCTTTTGGGGAAAGATCATGAATATGTATAGGCAATTGTGAATATGTATTATGAAGTGGAATAAATATGGAATGGTTGATGGGTGGGGTGTGCACACTTGTGGAGGGGCGACCCCCCGTGCTGCCCAGCACTGAATAAACATTCCTACTTTACAACTAGACAAGTTGTGGAGTTCGTCTTCCGCACATCACTACTACTTTGTTTCTCTTGTGTAAAATCTGCAAGTTAATCATGAATACATTTATAAATTGTCCATGCAGATCTTGAAGTAAAGGAAAATGACATACAGACTAACCTAAACAAGCCAGCAGACAAGAATTTTCATTCAGGAAAAGGGAAGCTGAACATTTCATAGGATCATAAAATCATAGAATAATTTGGGTTGGAAAGGATCTTTAAAGGTCACCTAGCCCAACCCGTCTGCAGTGATCAGGGACATCTTCAACCAGATCAGATTGCTTAGAGCTCTGTCCAACCTGACCTTGTATGTTTGCACAGATAGGGCATCTACAAACTCTCTGGGCAAACAGTTCAAGTATTTCACTATACTCATCGTAAAAAATTTCTTCCTTATATCTAATCTAAATCTATCCTCTTCTAGTATGAATACATTACCCCCTTTCCTGCCAAGGACTGAGAAAACAGTGGACAAAAAATAATTCAGAGGCAGTAGTAAGCCTCTGTGCTGAGCATAAAAAGTTGACTTTGCCTGTGAAGGCCATGATCCTCATCATCTTGGGAGTCTTGCAAGGGGACAAGGACACAAGAAGCAGTGCCTTACCACTGTGGCTTACCTTTCCAGACAGCCCTTGGCTATCACCATGCCATCTATCCTGCAAAGTCCAGAGTAAGGCTGAATGAAGCCCTCTGTCATGGAGGCACCCACAAACCAAACAGCAGCACTGTCCAAAATGGGATTTTATTGCAACCAAAGTCACCCAGCACTCCTTCTGACCAAATACAAGTTCAGACATCTGTTAGGAATTAACTACTACACAACTAAATTCTAAACTTTAAGGAAAGATGAGCCAAAATGGGCACACGCTTACTCATCAAGGGGAATCCTCCCACACCAGAGTGCCTAAGATGCCACTGACCCAAAGGAGGGGAGGGGCTCACTCAATCCACAGAGATTCACTCAATCCATGAAAGTATCCTTGGATGGCATGTCCAAGGGGAGGGTCAGACTGCCAGGCCTACTGCTCTGCCAAGAACCAACTCCTTTGGCTCTTAGGCAGGAGCCCATTTATGGCCCAGTAAAGGGTACACTATGGTCATTCTGACTGGTTGAGGGGACAAGCCCAGACAAAATACAGACAAGCGCAGACCACAAGCCTGTCTGCTAAGGCATCCAGATCCTGAGATGCCAGTTAAGCACCATAAGGTGCAGCTTAATGGCTGAGGTATCAGACTGCTCAGCACACCCTGTTTGTTTTGTCTGTTTTGTCTGTTGGAGGTGGCTGCACCTGCCACAATCCACCTCGTGACCAGTCACCAATCAACTGTTTTCCTTGGAGTGGTGGTGCAGTTACTTCTTGCCTGCAAAGCTAAAAGGGCTGCAGTCTCAGTGAGGTTTAGTGATCACTGTGGATCATTATTCCAATGTCCACGTGAATACATTTTCAAGGAAGAGACCACCCTTTACTATTAACAGAGATTTCACTATTGCACGTCCAGTGTGGCTTAATGTAATACATTTACAATAACCATCGTAATCGTAATCACAATCCATGTTAAGAAACAACGAATACATTAAAACTTTTCTCAGGCAATTGGTCCCCAGCCTGGTAACAATTGCTTTTGAGTCTTTTGCCTCTTTCTTAATCTCATTGCTCTGATCCTTAAGTGGAATTGATACATCCAGGATGTGCATGCTGCATTACAGACAGCGTTGTTCCAATCCCCACCCCATGACATGAGTTCATCACTCGAGTGAGTCTGCATTGTTCTCTCATGTCCTGTCTGTCACCAGTGAAAGCACCAAGGTGATTCCATAGTCCATTGTCCTGTAAGAAAACACAAGGATGGACCCAGTTTATAAACTGGGCTTCAAGTTAGAAGTCAGAGACTATCCACCAAGAGCTAATATGGTGGGTTTTCCCATTCCCATCCAGTGCTTCCCAGGCATGTATACCTCTGAGTTTTGCCAAGGTCATAGGCATAATGCCAATGAAGAGTAGCTTCCATTAGAGATTGGCCCATGTTTTTCTGTCATGAGGACTAGTCTCTATAACTGCTGCCAGTGTCCAGCTCTCCAGACTTTTGTAGAGACTATTCCCCACTGAATGGCTCCATTCTCTGCTGCCAGCAGGAGAGCAGTTCATTCCCCATCCTGTGCGCTACGTTCCCCCTCTTCTGTCTACTTTCTATTGCCACCTGGATACTATAGGACAGGATGCATCCATGAACCACCACTCTTCTCTGTTACTATTGAAGTAATACTGGGGATGGCAGCTGTTAACACATTGATTTTTAAATGCCACTGCCCGTCAGGTTTACTAACTGGCCAATGCACTGACACAGACAAACAATAGAAATGTATTTTTCCAGTTTTACTGCTGACCTCCTTAATCGGGAAGGAGAGAATGATCAGGAAGTGGTAAGTATTCACAAAACTGTGAATTTTGGACAGGTAGTAACAGGCGGATTCCTGATAGTGGGCCAATGACTTCTCAAGACAGCAATGCAGAGAGAACTTGTTTGTGTGCAATAAATGACTGCTGCCTAAGACAACTAATCCTAGAGCCTGCAGGAGAAGAGAGTGTACATGCATGTAAACCAAAGAGGTTTTATTACACAGGCTGTTCTCTAATAGGAAAAAACATACAACTAATTTTAACTATGGATCAGGGAGGATAGGTCAAGTAATTCTACATTCAAGTGTACTTGTACTCCTGCTCAAGAAAAGGGGGAAAGAACTATGGATCAGGAAAATGTCAAATTCCTCTTCACCACTCAGTGCAGTTAGGGGGAGCCTGATGAAACCACCAGGAGATAATTTCAAACAGATAAAGGGAAAAGACTACTTTGCATACTGAATATCAATCTTATGGAAGCTGTTACCCCCAAGGCTGTGAAGGTTGGAGTAACAGCTGATCCAAAAAAGGATTAGGTAACAGGTCTGGAAAGGGTTGCTAAGCTTGCATTTCTTGTTTCCCAATTCAACAGCTATGGGTCCTGGGGAATCAAACAGTAATGGGTTGCAGAGTCACATGTTCTGGGTAAGTAGCTTTGCTACTGTCAGAAACAAGAGTGCTGGGGCAGATGCAACACTGGTATAACCTGGTAGGGTTTACTAGTTTATGGATTGAAATCCTTATGGATTTGTAGACAGAAAAATAGTTATTGATGTTAGAAAGTTGTAATATACATTATAAAAATTAAATAAAAGTCTTCCCTTACTGTTGAACGCAGTTGCTGTTTCTAAACACTTCCTTGATTCATGAAGGATGAATGTTAACTAATCACATGATTTTTTCTGGACTGCTATAGTACTTCAGGTTATGGACTTGGTAAAGTCAATTGCTGGTTCTAGGTTTAGGGGGTAAGTTCCATGTCTCTTAATTTCTCTGTAATGTACATATTCAGCTGTGATGTTGACAAAGGAAGTACTAGTATTTTCATTTTAATGTGGCACAGAAATTACTTACTGTGGAGAACAGCTGTAAAAACAGTAATGAGATCTGGACTTCTGGTTGAATCACAGAGTGGTTGTTGTTGGAAGGATCCTCTGGAGGTCATCATGTCCAATTCCTTTGCTTGAGCAGGGACACCTTGAGCTGGTTGCTGAGGAGCATGTTCAGCTGGCTTTTGAATATAGCTCTAGAATCTACCATGTGGTTTCATTTTATGTATGTTTTCTGAGCTGAATGCAATAAAGTATCAAACAAAAAACCTCCCTTGTGCAAACAGTGCATAAAAAGCATGAAAAAAACCCTCATGAAGTTCTACAGTCTGAAGTGTCTAGATAGCATTTCAGAGGGTAGTCTTGAGATAACAAATCCAGTTACAAGATAAGCAAGTTTGGTCTATGTTTATCCGAGAATAAAGAAGAGTTCATGGAGCTCATTAGTTTCAAAAACAATTGAAATGTTTCTTTATAGTAACAACAGAACTGGAAAAGACGTCAGAAAAAAATTGTTTGCATCACTGTATTCTAGGGGTGATCAGAGCAGGCACAGGCCAGAGAGTCAGCCACTACTGGTCTTCACAACAGGGGAAATGTGAGACTCTTATTTCCTTCCGGGCTTCCCCAAAAAGTAGATGATGGCTGGGAGGGGAAATAAAGTTGAGGTCCCTTTATCTGCTTCAGGGGGAACTGGTGGTGAAACCTCATTGCCCTCTGCTTCACACTGCTGGCTGGAACTTACTGTCATGTTACAACCTGGCTGCAGGCACTACCATGTGTGTGAGGCCCAAAGTTCCACATCCAATGCTCAGTGCCTCTCTGACCTGAGCAGGTCTTTTCAACTTCCCTTACTTCAATCTCCCTATGTGTAAAATATATTATTTTACATAAGTCTGCAGCCTGCTCCATCACTTCCAAAGTTGCCGTGGAGTTTGGCATTTCTGATTACCTTCCAATGCAGGAGCCGTCTCCTGCCACCTGTGGGCATTGGTTTTCATTATACATTAGCAAACAAGGTATGTTACCAATGCAGTTATTAACACACCCTGATCTGCGTCTGTCATCCTCACCTGTACAAAACATTGCCTATATGATTTTCACTACATTTTCTTTCATCATGTGCTAGAGTCAGACTTCAGTGGAAAACAGACAAGGCTGCTCCTGCCCTGTTCATGGCTCTTTATCAGAGCCTCTTAAACAGGGCATGTTCATGAGGAATAAACTCACAGCAACCATCAGGCAAACTCAAATAGGGCCAAACACACTACCCAGGCACAGTATCACCAGGTAGGTGGAAAAGACCAGCACTGAGAAGCAGATCTGCCATCACACCTGCTCCAGCAGAACAGGCCATGTAAAACTAATTTTTAAGTTGCACATACACTGCTTGTGGCTTCAAAAGTGCTGCAAAGAGGTGAAGTTACCTCTCCCATTCATGTAGATGAGAAGCATTGTGAATAACAAATATGGGCTGTCACCTCACAAGATTTTAATGGGCAGACCCATGTGGCTGACTTACACAGCACTCTTCACACATGCAGTCAAACTTAAAACTAACAGATAATACTCTTCTAAAATTAAAAATAAGTGTTTGGACTAATTGCTATAAATTATTATAAAAGGTAGTGGCAGGAACAGATGATGGGACACCATGGCCCACATGTTCATTGATCCTGGGCTCCCCAGATTCAGGAGCAGGGTGCTCTACTCTGCTCTGGAGGGACAGCAACTACAACTCCCTCCTGCATATATATAGGACCAGGCTCCATTTCTGATGCTTTTGAGAACCATCTATGCAACAGCTGTCCAGAAGCACCAGCTACCAGAAGCATGGCAACCACCATCAATCACCTGGATGCACCTTAATATAACATAGACCTCTTACAAAGGAAGAAAATGAAGGAGTGAGTATTCCATTGGGCAAGTTCTCAGACTCATGTATTGTGTGAAGCAAAGTGTATATAATTGTAAGATAGAAAAGATGTCTTGCTACACATGCTCTGAGATCCTAATGGAGATGTGACTGTATTCTTTTAACTACAAAGGGCAGTTAGTTTGCCTGTAGAGATGAAAATCGTGAATGAATACCCTTAGTTGGGTCAGTCTACATTGTTGTGACCTTTGAAACAAAATAGGACATTCAATTCAGAAAAGTCTCCGTGGTCATTAGTGATATGATATTACAACATTTAGTTTACAGATACTAAAACCATGGTAGCCACAAAAGGTCCTGCTGGAGCTCCTGGAAAGTTTCATTGATAACTTTCATTTCAGTTATGTTTTTGCCTATGAGCTTAATTTCAGAATAATTTGCTGTCTAATAACTTACAAAATCCTATTACCAGGCTCTGTATTGTTAGGTTAGAATGTAATAATGTAAATAATAAATTAATTAGTTCATAAATAAACAGATAGCTGTTTGGACATTGAGTATTATTTTAACACTTTTTTCCTAACATCTGTTTCTTATTTGAACTTTCTATACTCCCTGATTTCCCTGCCCCTTCTCATCTTCACTGTGAATTTGAGCTGCCAAAAGGAACAAGAAATAAAAAGATGTTTTTGGTACCCTGAAACTGTGTTCAGGCAACAATGTTCTGCAATATAATTTCTTTTTACACTACCAGACATATGGATGTGCACTCACCTTTATTCTACATTTTTTCTCACAGGAAAAACTTTAGCAAACTTTATGATGGAAGAAAACCAGCAAAAAAGTCTGATAGATGATTCCCAGGTTTCAAAAGATGTTTTAGAGGTTGCAGTCTGCAAATAGAGCTGCCAATCTATTGATCTGTGCTGTGTCATCCTTCACAGGAAAATCACTTATCAGGACTCAGTGGGCAGCAATCCTTCTTTTGTGAGCACTTAACCTCAGAAGAGCAAAGATACTCCAAAGAGTTGTCAGGATGTGTGTGGCATGCTGCTAGAGCTAGTCCAGATTTCACTGACAAAGACTTGCAATACTAGCCATCTCTCACCTCATCAAGTATCCAGTGGAAACATTTTAGGAACATGTTGTTTCTTAAGGAGATTTAGTGAAACTGACCTGCCTCTGCATTTTCTTAAAAAAAAACCCAAAACAAACAAACAAACAAACCAAACCCCCAAAAAAACCACACCCCCCCCCCCCCCCAATAAAACACAAAAAAAAAAAAAAAAAAAAAAAAAAAAAACAACAGCACTAATTAAACTATGTTCTAGTTGAATAT